>CM053597.1:204632952-204651381 GCA_028646575.1 Pseudocheirus occidentalis | reverse complement strand
ATATTATTTATAGCCCTTTGGGCATAGTTCCAGATTGCCCTCCAGAATGGTTGTATCAGTTCACAGCTCCACCAGCAATGCATTAGAGTTCCAATTTTTCCACATCCTCTCCAGCACTTGTCATTTTCCTGGTTTCTCATCTTAGCCAGTCTGACTGGTGAGATGTGGTACCTCAACGTTGTTTTGATTTGCATTTCACGAATCAAAAGCGATTTGGAGCATTTTTCCATGTGCGTAAATATATGTTTAATTTCTACCTCTGTAAATTGCCTGTTCATATCCTTTGACCACTTATCAATTGGGGAATGACTGGAGTTCTTGTAAATTTTATTTAATTCCCTGTATATTTGAGAAATGAGGCCTTTATCAGAAGGACTAGGCAAATCTTGACAATGAGATACACAGAGGGAGCCTTAGATTTGGAGTCAGAAGACGGGTTTCCACCCATGGATTTGGCTCTTGGAACCTTAGGTCACTAAACATCTCTAGGTCTGTTTTCTCAACTGTAAAGGAAGTGGGTGGAGCTTGATGACCTCTGAGATGATCTCTAAGGATTTTATGAGATCTGACTTTAGAAACAAATGAAACATTTCAAGACCGTCAGTTGGAGAATGTGTATATTGTTACTGTAGTAGCAATAGAGAGAAATTTGCAATTATCTTATTACAGAGAACAATTCTACAGAGTGAAATAACACTGTTCCTCCAGCTGAACAAAAGTTCATTTAAAAAGTAATATGCATTTAAATGTGCTCTGTGAAAGGGCTGGTGGCCTGCACACATAGAGGGAAACAAATCATTTCATTCTATTTTCTCTTGGATATGGATGGAATGACCATTAGTGGTAACATGTAAGAAACAAAGAATACAATATATGTGTGTATACATACATATATGTACATATGTATGTGTATGTATATAGATTTCTATATCTATCTATCTACACGTCTATCTACCTACTTATCTATCTAAATGTCTATCTATTCATCTATCCATCCATCCATCCATCCATGCATCCATCTATCCATCTATCCATCTATCCATCCATCTATCTACATGTGTAGCTATCTTTATCTATCTATCTACATGTCTATCTATCTATCCGTCTATCTATCTATCCACCTGTCTACATGTCTGTCTATTTATCTATATATCTGTCTGTCTATCTATCTACCTGTCTATCTATCTACATGTCTATGTATCCATCCATCCATTCATCCATCCCTCTATCTGTCTGTCTGTCCGTCCATCCATCCATCTGTCCATCCATCCATCCATCCATCCATCTATCACAACTAATTTTTTAGTATGTAGGGAAGTAAAAAGTTTGCCCTTTTGTTGTCTTTCGAGGTCTCCAGCAGAGTGCCTAAAGGATCTGTGCTAGGTCCATGCTAGTTGACATTTTTACTAATGACTTTGACATAAATGTAGATGGTATACTCATCAAATTTACAGATGACAGGGGCAGAGCCAAGATGGTGGCATAGAAGTAGCAAGGTTCTGCAGCTCCCACACAGCCACCCTAAACACCCATAAAATATGACTCTGAACAAATTCTAGGGCTCTCAAACTCATAGAGTTCCTCCATCCTCTGCCCTCATCAGACCTCACCTGGAGCTCTGGGACAACAGTAACAATCTGGAGAATGTCCAGAAGAATGGTGAAAAGGCTTGAGATCATGTCATATCAGGACTAGTTGAATTAACTTGGAGAAGATTACACGGAAGGGAGTTATATAGGAAAGCTGTTTTCAAAGATTTAAAGGTCTTTTGTGGAGGAGGGATTAGAATTTTTTCTGCTTGACCCCAGAAGGCAAAACTAATGTTGAAGGGTACAAGGAAGGCTGAGAGGCCAATTCAGACTTGACAGCAGGAAAAACTTCCTAGTAACATCCAAGAGTGGAATGGACAACTGGCTTCAAAATGCTCAATCCCTTCTCCAGTATGTTATCATGGCGACTCCTTTCATATATGGTTTGGACGAGATGGCCATCAAATTCCCTTTCAGTTCCCTCAGTTGTTTACTCTTTAAATTTTGCTTCTACTTCCATATAAAGCAAAATTAGGACAGAATCAAGGGCTGGATCCGTGATTTTATTGGTACAGGGAACTCCCAGATGAGGAAACCCCCTCTCACCAATTCCAGCTGGCACTTTCTCTGCAACATGCTTAAGGAGCATCTGGCGACACAGAGCAGTGTGCATGGCCTGGAGCTATGAAGACCCAAGTTCAAATCCAGACTCAGACACTTACGGATTGTGTGACCCTAAGCAAGTCACTTCAACCTGTTTGCCTCAGTTTCCTCATCCGTAAAATGCAGACAACAATCCCTTCCCAGGGTTGTTATGAGGATCATATGAGTTAATTGTAGAGCACTTAGCACAGTTTCTAGCACATAGTAAGTGCTAAGTAAATGTTAGCTATTATTATTATGGCACTGAAAAGTTGAATAACTTGCCCAGAGTCACACAGCAAAGTATTTCAGTGGCAAGACTTGCACCCAGATCTTAGGGGGCTTCAAGACCAGTTCCCTATCAAGAACCAGTATGACTAAAATGTTCAAGGAAAATTACTATTTTACAATTTTAGTGAAAAAGAGAGAAAGACTTAGAATTAGGAGAGTTGAATTCCGACTCAAGCCCTGCTAGTTATTATCTCCCTTGGCCCTGAGCAAGTTACTTTACCACCCTAGGCTTCAAATAATGGATTTAGACTAGATTAATTCAATAAACAAGCATTTATTAAATATCTACTGTGTGCCAAGTGCTATAGATACAAAAGACAAAAAGGAACCAGTCCCTGCCCTCAAGAAGCTTACATTCTTCCATGGAAAACAACATGTACACATAAGCATACACAAAGCAAACTGGGGACATGGTGGGGAAGCATTAGCGGTTGTTGGGGTAACGAATGGCTTCATGTCACAGAAGGGGTTTGAGCCGAGTCTTGAAGGAAAGAGGGGGAAGTGAGGTGAGCACCCCAGAGCAAAGGCAGGCAGGAGATGGAAGGTCATGGGTGAAGAACAGCAGGTGAGCTTGGCTGGCACCTAGAGGGCATGGAGAGTCACATACTATCAAAGATAGGTTGGAGTCATGTTCTAAAGGGCTTGAAAAACCAAACAGATAAATCTGCATTTGATCCTGAGAGCAATAGGGAGCCTTCCTGATCCAAATCCCATGGAAACCAACCAAATAAATTAATTTCTAAGTTCCTGGCAGTGTCCTGTATATAGGAAGTATTTAACAAGCATTTGTTGAATTCAGTTTTTGCAAAATATGTCCCTTTTTTTAAAAAAGCACCGGCTAACCTTGGAAAACAGACCACTGGAAGCTTCCTTCCAGTTCTCTAAGCCTGAGCTGAATGCCTACCCACCAGGGCTTCATTCTCTAGAAAGGTACATTTTACTTTTCAGTCCAGTTCCAACACTTAGCTTCTTGCTGGGGGACCCTGTGTGAGGCCTGCCTCTGAACAATTGGGAGAGACTGAATCGACCAGACCACTACATCTCACACAGGCTATGAAGTGGCCGTCAAATGCTAATGGC
Source organism: Pseudocheirus occidentalis (assembly GCA_028646575.1). NCBI lineage: Eukaryota > Metazoa > Chordata > Mammalia > Diprotodontia > Pseudocheiridae > Pseudocheirus > Pseudocheirus occidentalis. The sequence goes on along the minus strand of CM053597.1, from coordinate 204,647,839 downwards.
TCGATTACCTGTTAGGGCTTATTTGTATTCTGGATCAATAAGCCTGCTGTAAAGGACTCCATACCCCATTAAGCTTCCCCTGATCCGTCTAGTCCTCATGGACACCAGCTGAAGTCAAGCACATGTTAAATATATAAATTAGTGGCAGAAAGGCAAAGACAGTCTTAGTTCAGCTGTGCTTAAGTATTTTGCTGCTTGTCCAAGCAGGAAGGGGTCCTGGGAATACACAACTGAGTTTTACAAGTACAAGGGAGTCCCGCCTCCCTTCTGGCCATTTGAAAAGTGGGTCACTGAGCTTTTCAGATAAAGTCAAGAAACCAAAGCTGGATATGTTTATTCCTAAAAATAACTGGGAAGTAAGTGATTTTTTAAAATGAAGATCTCAGTAAAAAAAAAAAAAAGATGGTAAATAAAAAGGTTGTGAGCTAAGTAATGGGGAGTTCCTGAATAATGGATCCATCATCTGACATTCACAGACTGTGTGATTGGGTACTTCATTTGGGGCTCTAAGCAAACAAATCTCTGGAGACTATAATTGCAGAGGTATCTACCTGCCCTGATAGAAGGACTTTCCTTGTCCAGTTCTCTATATCAAAAGAAATCCAAGGTCCAGTGCCTAGACCAGGGTGGGGAATCTGCAGCCTCCAAGCCACATGTGTCCCTCTAGGTCCTCAAGTGAGGCCCTTTGACTGAATCCAAACTCCACAGAACAGAGGGACCACAAGTGGCCTCAAGGTCACAAGTTTCCTACCCCTGGCCTAGATTATCCCAATCTTAATGCGAATTGAGGAATTTTAAACCAAAGGTGCTTGCTTATATGTCCCACCCGCCCACCACCCCAAAATAGTAAGAAAGCTAAAGACTAGAGGAAAGCATTCAGATTATGAAGAAAAAACACAATCTCTGAAAAGGAGGGTAATCTTGTAAGTGTTTTTAAAAGGAGATACCTTTTGTTCTATGGTATTCACAGCTAGATGTGCCTTTTTATTAAACCAGAGAAGTGAAGAAAAAAAAATACACATGCCTTTCCCTTCTTTGCAGACAGGTGGGGAACCATGAGGGCAAAATGTTCTAAAAATATAATCAGATACAGCCAGTGTATTGGTTATTTTTAAGGAGGTTTTTATTGTTGTTACAAGGGATCATTCAATTTCAGAAGTGTGAGAGTGAATCTCTCTCTGAAGTGGGAATCTCTCTGGCATGCAAAAATGGCTGGGCTATATAAACAAAAAATGACCAAGATAAAACTTAAATAATTAAAAAGAAAACTAGAGTATTGTGCTCTTCAGTTGGGCATTATAAAAGATCATTTAGTAACTTAGAATTCCAAACATAACCTTTTTACAGATTGGAGGCTTCCTGACAGAAATCATATAGCAGTGAATTCTATAAGTGCCATTTAATTTTCTCTATCCTAATTACTTTTTCCATACAATAGGAAAAAAAAATATTGCACCAGTATTCAAGGACTAGAAGAAGACAGAGCAGCTAGCAAGAATATCATACACACTCCTACACTCCTACACACACACACACACACATACCCTGCCCCTTTTATCACTTCCTGCCCCACAAAGTCAAGGACCAATAAATACTCAAATCCCACATGACTCAGGAAAATGTGGAAAAAATACTGAGATCATTCTGTCCAACACAGACACACAGTACCCATGAGCACTTACTATAGTCATCTTTGGATATTTCACTTAAATGGCCATAATTACATATGAAATGTTCAATACAAGTCATGACAATTTTTCTTTAATTTAGTTTTTAAAGAATCATGAACGAATGTGATCCGAAACACTAAACATTACAGCAGTCTCATTAACCAGCCTTGAGAAACTGTCACTCCAAAAAGCCTACTACCCTTTGGATCCAGGTTTCAGGCTTGCAAATACTTTGGGGTTTTTAAGGGCATGTGAGAGTTCATTGAGAAAGGAGAGGAAATGGGAATCTTTCTCTGATTTCTTAGACTCAAAAATGACAACAATGGTAAAGTGAGGTTCTGGGCGGGTCAAGAAATAGGTGCTCTGGACTTTGTCATCGTAGAAGTGGACAATTTTCTCCAAGGTGTTCAGGTCAGAGGTCCGATCGGTCATTATCATAATAACATTGGGCCAGTGCATGACAGGCCTGTCACTAGGCAGGGACACCACTGCTGGGTACTGATCCACTCCCTTTGGGGCCTCTCGGTAGGAATGAGGGTGGTGGTAACCATGCCCCTGGAAGCTCTCGGACCCTCTGTTGTCAAAGATTAAAGAAACGTTGGCAGCATCGTACTTCCTAATAAAACTAGAGATCTTCCCAAAAAGGTCAGGATTGGCTTTGGCAGTCAGTGCCTTCATCTCTGAAGCTGTCGTTTGGCGGCTCAGGGCTTCATGAAAATAAAAGCTAAACTTGGCAAGGAGCATGTTCTTGAGTTTCATCAACCAAAGGAAGAGGTGTGGGGGCTGAACAGCCTTCTGAGATTGTCCTCCAAACAGATGCTTCTTAGTCTCTCGCTGTTTTTCAAAGATCTGGCCCCACGTCTGCAGCTTGGTGTGGGCGCTATGTAAGTTGACCAGGGATGGGAGGAACTTCCACTCAGAGATCTGAGCCTGGGACTTTAAAAGATGAGCCAGGACATCAACTTCCAGCTGGAAACTGCTCTCTAAGGGGCTGAGAATTGGGTGGTGAAATCTAGAGAATAGAAAAAAGTATTTTAAAGGAAATTAGTAGAACTATTTATTACTCAATGGAGATTTCTGTTGTCAAAATGATAATACGTTGACCGGTTAAATGCTGTAACATTAGGATCAAGAAAAGGGGAAAATGGCAGAATTCCAAGTCAATTCCAAGTCATTCTGAATGTACCTGAGCTTCTTAAGTCAATTTTTAATTGACATCTGCACATATTTTTAGACTTCTTCCAATGAACTTACCAGTTATGTTGATTTTTCCTCCTTTTCTTGTCTTTAAAATGGTTATATTGTTATATGGAATAGCTCTCTAGAAGGAAGAAGGAGGGGATACTTGGGGCAAACAAGACACCAATAAAGACTTCCAACAACTTCACTGCATGGCTGCACCAGCTTGACTGTCTAGAGCAGCTCTCTGGGGCGGCAAATCAACACAGAGCCCTTTTTCAAAAACGCAGGTGCTCTTAATGTTGACTGTAACTCTTCCTTCTTACTTGATTTTGTTGATTGTAGAATACTGCTATGTAAGACAAATTGTTTTTCTTCTGGCTATTGGTTTTAAGGACAAAACCAGAAAGACTTTAACTCAGCCCTGGCTCCCAAATGTCTGTCACTTTTACATAATATAATAAGAAATGATAAGAGCTAGTACTTCATAGATGTGACCTCATTTGAACCTGACAATAGCCCTGTAAGGTACTATTACCATCCCCATTTTACAAATGAGGAGGCCGGCGCTGATGACGGTCAAGCATCTTTCACAAACAGGGTGGGTGTCTGAATTCCTGATCTGATCCTGATGCCAAGTCCAAAGCTCCACCCACTGTGCCACTAAGATGTTAAAAAAAGGTAGACAACATAGTTAATATATAATTTTTAATTCTCTTCATCTTGATTTCTTCTCCATTAATTGTCTTTGTGTAAATATTGATCTGTTCCTACTCATAAGGTTCCTATTTATTCAGAACTCTCTAATGAGGAAGCCCTGTTCCCATCAAAATTCTATGACACAACTAGTGCCCAGGTACTGGCTGTGCCTTCCCTCATCCCCTTGACTCCCTAGAGGAAATGGAATCCCCCACACTCCCAAGTTCTCCCTGTGCCACCATCACTCAGTAATTCCTCCTCCTCTCTGTTACTAACATGCCTCCAGACTTTCAGGCCGCTTCCCTTCGTTCTTCAATGAGTTCAGTCCCTGGCTCATAATTTTTCTCTCCTCCCCAATTCCTGCCCTCATACTTGGGGATTTCAACATAAATACTGACTCTCCCTCAAACACCTCAATTATCTGGTCTCTCAACCTATGACACTTCCCATGACCTACTCCTACAACCAACCTCAGTACATATATAAGGTCATGCCCTTGCTATCACCCACAATAAATGTACCATCTCCATATTTGAGAATTCTGAAGTGCCCACATCTGACCATCATTGTTGGTCTTTCACCTCTCCCTCTGCCTTCCCTCACCTCGCCAGACTTTCCATCCTCACTATGACCTCCAATCCCATGACCCTTCAATTCTCCCTTAGGCCATTTCCTCTGTACTAGCCATTCTCCTCTTGTACCCGTCTTGACCCCTTGTGAATCAACTTGACTCTACTCGTTCCTCCTCCCTAAAGGACAGGTCTGACCACATCATCCCCTACTCCCCAGACTCCACTGGCTCCCTCCCTCTTGCCTTCAGGATCAAATACAAAATGCTGTTGGAGATTCAAAGTCCTTGGTAACCAAGCCCCTCCCATCTCTCCAGTCTTCTCATACTTCACTCCCCTACTGCTAGTCTTCAGTCCAGTACCACTGTCTCCTGGCTGCTCCATGAACAAGACACTCTATCTCTCGGATGCAGGCACATTCTTTGGCTCTCCTCCATTCCTAAAGTGCTCTCCCTCTTCTACTCCAACTACTGACCTCCCTGGCTTCCTTCAACTCCTCACTAAAATCCTGCTTTCTACAAGATGCCTTCCCCAAGCCCTTTTAATTCTAATACCTTCCCTCTGTTAATGATTTCCTATTTATCCTGTAGATAGCTTGCTTTGTATATAATATTTGCTTGTATGCTATCTCCCTCTTAAGGGCAGAGACTGTCTTTTGCCTTTCTTTCTTATCCCCAGGACGTAGCGCAGTGCCTGGCACACAGTAGGTACTTAATGTTTACTGACTGACCGACCGACACAAGCAATTATAATACCTGTTTTATAAATAAGAAAAGGTTGAGTAGAGTTCAGCTTTCCCACAGCCCACACTCAAATTTGGGTCTTCTGACACCAAGTCCCAGGCTTTCCACACCATTACAGGTTGCCTGTTTCTAACCCAACAGTCGGCTAATTCAACGTTGCCTCTTGTCAGGGCCCACCTAACACTTTTTTTCTTTCCTGATGAGAAAAGCCTCCCAGCCCACCATGTTTTCAGGGGTGGGCTATATTGACTTATGAGGTCTCTCTCCTGCTAAATATACAGAAACCACCCTTACAAACTTATAACCTTTAGAGGATTTAGAGAATACCATTGTTCCCCAGAAGAACTCGATGTCCTTTACCTGTAACACACCGCACCACACTGGGGCAGAGGAGAACCTGACCGGGAGGGCTGGTGATGACTCAGCACCAAGTCAGGGCCCGTGGGCTAGGACGCAGCAGCAGGAAGCCCTAAGCCTGATCCTCACTCATCCCATCAATGAGTCACTGTCCACACTCCGCTTGCAGAACTCCAGCAAGGAGGGCGCTCACCTCCTCACTTGCTTCTGTTACATCACATCACAGACTTCACACTGGAAAGAGCCCTGAGAGTCACCCAGTCCAACTCCCTGGTTTTACAGATGAGAAAACAGACCCAGAGAGAAGTGACTTCTCCAGGGCCACACAGCCAGTAAAGTCAAGCTGACCTTCCCACAGTCCCTCTGGCTGCAAACCTGGACCCCCCACTGCCGCCGGCTCCATTTTCAGACTGTTCTAATGGTTACAAAGCTTCTCTTTAGGCTGATCTAAAACCTGTACCCTTGCAGCCACTCTTCCCGATGGGATCACAGGACAGGAGGCTTGGCACAGATGGGAACCTGGCAACCATTCAAATACCTCAAGGCTGCCCTCAGAACTCCCCTTCTCCCTGTGTCCAAATGCTCTCTTCTCTGGGCTAAACACACCCAGCTCCTTTAACCTAGCGTGGCCTAGTAGCCGACCTCCACAACCTGGGCAGTGTATCCAAGATGGGGCCCCAAGCTATTCACAATACTCCAGATGTGGTCTCTGATGGGCTTCCAATGAGAAGTCTAGTGAATGGCAAAACTGTTCCCCTCCCTTGCTTCAGGACCCAAACCTTCATTAAGACAGTGTAAGATGAGAGTCTCAGAAAAGACCAAGAAGGAAGCCTCCATCATGGCAGGCCAAAGTCTCTGTGGAAGACAGACATGAGGTCTTGAAATCAGTTGTTCAAACAATCAGCATTCTTTACAGGCCTACTATTACCAGGAATCGGGCTAGGTGCTGGGGACACAAGAACAGAAATGAAACAGGCCCTGCCTTCAAGGAGCCAACTGTGGAGAAGAGAAGGTACCACAGCCCACAATCTGCACCTCTGGAGGGCACACCCATGCCAATGAGGTCACAGAGATTCCCTATCTCCCGCAGCCTCCTTACCCTGGGCTTCATCAGCTGGGAGTCCTAGGTCTTTTTCAATAAACTGCTTCCTAGACAGACCCATCCTGGTGCAGCTGAGTTTTCTGAAGTCCCATGTGGGATTTTGCATTTATCCTCATCACCATTTCCCCTTGTTCACTTCTGACCTGTCAAAATGCTTTGGGAACCCAACCCTGTCAGCCGGCGGATTAGCTATTCTTGTCCACTTCGCATCACTCAAACACAGAGCAGCATCAGGCCTCTGCTGAGCCAAGGACAAGATGCTGGCCAGAGCAGAGCCATGGACAGAGCCTGGGGGACAGCATGGATCCTGGAGTTCTAGTAAGGAAAGAGCTGCTAAGATCCAAATCAAAGTGCTTTTGTTTAACTTTGCAATCTACTACTACCATTAATCAGCGGCCTCTTTTTTTTTTTTTGAGGGGAGGGCAGGGCAATTGGGGTTAAGTGACTTGCCCAAGGTCACACAGCTAGTCAAGTGTCTAAGGCCACATTTGACCTCAGGTCCTCCTGATTCCAGGGCCAGTGCTCTGTGACACCTAGCTGCCCCCTTCTATCATTAATCAATAGATATTGATTAAGCACCCACCATGTGCCAGGCACTGTACCATGCCCTGAGGATAGGAAAAGAAACAAAAAGCAGTCCCTGCCCTCAAAAAGCTGATAATCTGGGGGAAGGGGGGGAGAGACAATATGCAAACAAATCTACATAAAGCAAGCTATCCAAAGGACAAGTGAGAATAACAAACAGGGGAAGGCGGGAGCATTAAGGATTTGGGGATGGACTTCAGTGAGGTTGGCAGCTGGAGTGGGAGAGGAAGAGCACTCCAGGCATAGAGAAGTCAAAGAAAGCACCAGGAGCTGACGTGGAGCCTTGTTCATGAGCAGCCGGAGGCCCCATGAGAAGAATGGTGTAGGGCCAGAAAGGTGGGAGGGGGCCAACTGCTCCTGGAGGCAAGATGGAGCCACTGGAGTTTACTGAGTGAGGGGTGGGGAGCTGAGAGTGTGTGGCATGGTCAGATCTGTGGTTTCACTTGAATGTTTGAATGGAGAATGGACCGGAGTGGGGAGAGACACGAAGCAAGCAGACCCACCAGCATCTACTTCAACAGTTCAGACGTGAGGTGAGGAGAGCCTGCACCTGGAGGTGACAGTGTCAGAGGAGAGAGGGGGAACATTCAAGAGAGGGTGCAAAGGTGATATCAACAGGCCTTGGTGAAAGCTTGGATGGGGGGCTGAGAGATCATGAGGATTCCGTGATGACTCCTGGGCTGGGAGTGGGGGACAGAAGGATGGAGGTGCCCTCTACAGCAACAGAGAAGGGGTTGGGGAAGGTTTTAGGGGGAAAGATAATGAGCTCCACACATTAAGTTTCAGATATCTACTGGACATTTCATTTGGGACGTCTGAAATGCAGTTGGAGATGCGAGTTTGGAGGACAGCTGCAATACTGGAGCAGGAAAGGCAGATTTGAGAATCATCAGCACAGAGATGATCATTAAATCCATGAGAGCTGAGGAGATCACCAAGTGAAGTAGTACGGAGGGAGAAGAAAAGAGGGCCACAACAGAGCCCTGAGGGACGTTTTGTCTCTGACTTCTGACACAGCAGCCCAGAAAGCCAAAGCGGTCTCAGACTGCATTGAGAGAAACACATGGTCCTATCCAAGTCTGCTCCTGTCAGGCCACAGCTGGACTCTTGTTGCCTTCATCAATACAAACCCTGAAATAGTATCTCCAAAACGACAAAGCTACAAAAGCCTCTGCAAAAGATTCAGAGCCCATACGTGGTTAAAACTGGAGGAGCGAGGGGCAGCTGGAGAGAGAAATTATGAAATGGAGGATATTAAACTTACACTGAAATAGTCTTGCACACAGGAAGCATTTGATATACACATTTCATACTTAATACTTTTGGTGGTAGAGTTTCTGCTAACATCAAAATGGTCCCCACAGTAATATACCAGGATTCTGTGGGGCCTTGTTGGAGAGCCCTAGAATTTTTGAATTGGAAGGAATGACACCATGTCCAACCCAAACCACAAAAACATCCCTTTTACAACATACCCAATAGGCAGTGATCTGGCTTCCACTCAAAGACCTTAAGTATAGAGAAGCTAACTCCACCCAATCCATTCTACTTATGATTAGAAGCTACAAAGAGACAAACTAAGGCTTCCAACCACTGTTCCTCATTTATAAGACACAGATAAAGTCAATAGGGACCTAAGAGTTCAACTCCCTCATTGTTCAAATGAGGAAACTGATTGTGACTAATCCAAGGTCACAGAGACAGTATCAGAGATAGGATATGAACCTGAGTCATTTGACCCCATAGCCAGGGTAGTCAGCCAACAAAAACAAATCAAAAATCCTGGAAGACGGCCAAGTCTTCCCTCAATCTTATCTCCTCCAAGCTAAGCATCACTAATTTCAATATATGCTCATATGGCACAAACTAGAGGCTGTTCCACATCCTGGTTTACCTCTTCAGAACATCAGTTAATCAATGTCCTTCCTAAAACATGGCGCCCAAAGTGGAGCACAGGACTACAAGCAGGGTCTGATGAGCGCGCCCAGAGACACCCATCATCACCACCACCTAATCCCTAGATGCTAGGTATCCCTCTCAATGCAACCAAAGATCACATTTAACTTTTGTGGCTGCAATATAACACTCTACAAGTACTAAGCCCGATGTCTACAAAACTCCAAAACCTGGTTCTGATAAACTGCTATACAGAAGCAGATACAGGCACAGTAGATAGAGCGCCAAGACCACTGTCAGGAAGACCTGAGTTCAAATCTGACCTCAGGCACTTACGTGCAAGTCCCTTAATCTCTATCTGCCTCAGTCTCCTGAGCTCTAAAATAGAGCTAATAATACCACCTCCCTCCAGTGTTGTTCTGAGGATCAAACCATGGACTTTGTGGATCTTTTGCTATCCACCAGTCGGAAGTGGGAGGGAACCTAGGAAAAGGGCTGTAGTTGTTGAAATTGTCTACATTAATTATAACTCAATTTTAAAATTATTTTAAAAACCATTCAGCAACAAATAACTATCATTAGCTTTCCTATCGGTTTCCTCTTTCCTCATTTCCAATGTTGTCCTTAAAAGACTATGAACTCACCGTACAAACCTTGAAAAAGAATTTTGAATTAGCTATTCCCCGGTTACATGGAATGTGTTTAAATGTTCAACATTTATTAGGGCTTAGTGACAAAGTTACATTTCATCCTTAAGAGCAGCTACAAAATTCATGCTAACGTAAGCCTTCCGTGCTGCTCCATGGCTGGTAGCTTTTCATGTTTCACTACAGAGAAGGATGTTAAATTATTGTAATGCAAAAATACACATTTTAGCCATTGCAGAGATCTTGAAAAGGTCTGAAAGCAGTATAAATAGACAGTTTTGTGATGAGATTTACTCCAATTATTGTAAGGGCTCAAAACTGTCTCTAAGAAGCAAAAGAAGGTTCTTAAAACATTCTAATGAGCAGATTCCCCATAGCCTGAGAAACCTTCTACTTCCTGAACATCTGCACAGTGTGAATTCCTTTGAGAAATGTCCAGCCCTTCACTTTAAATCTGTTGAGTCAGCAACAAGGCCTTCTGGGGAACTGAAGCCAAGGGCATTCCCAATGCTCTTCATCTAGAGTACTGTTTCTTAAACTTCTTCCACTCTTGACCCCTTTGCATTAGTTGGCATTGCATGGCACACTTAGTGCAAAGTGTGCAAGCTTTACGTTCAGAACCAAGGCTGCAGAAGATGTGTGACGCAAAGCTGGCAAGCACTGCTAGAAACACCCTGGATTCACTAAGTATTTGATTTTGAATTTTTGGTTGTTGCACATTCAGAAACCCTATTACTGTTGCCAAGTTTTTCACGACCCCATGAAGGGTCACAATCCACAGTTTAAGAGGCACCAGATTAGGAGTCAGAGGACCTGGGATCTCTTCTCTGCTACTCACTTTCTTGGATGACCCTGAGCAAATCAGCGAATCTCTTTGGCCCTATTTCTCTTTTGCAAATTAGGAGTTATAAATCAGAGGACCTCAAAGGTCAGCTCCAGATCTCTGAACCTATCTAAAAATACAATATGTTCATCTGGAGTTATAATAAAAAGAACTCTAGATTAGAGCCAAGAAGTCTAGGTTCCCAATCAAACTCTGCTACTAACTCATTGTGAGATTTTAACTAACCTTGAACCTCAATTCCCTCTCTCTACTATGAGGAATTGGAATAAGTCAGGGGCTCGTAGCCTTTTTTGTGTCACAGATCCCTTTGGCAGGTGACTGAAGCCTTTGGAGCTCTTCTCTGAATTATATTTTTCAACAATCAAAGGAAATGCTAAATTCCAAAAGTCAATGAAAAATAAAAACGCTACCTTTTATTGTCCCATCTAAGTTCACAAACTTCCTGAAAGCTATCAATGGACCCCTAGGTTAGGGACCCTTGGAGTAGAGGTCCTGTTAATGGCTAAATATCATCTACATAAGGTTTGCCAAGAGCTTTGCAAGTATTATTTCATTTGAGCCTTACAACAACCCTGAGAGATCAGTGTGAAAAACACTCTCATTTTACTAAGGCAGAGTTAGGTAAGTCACCTGCCCAGGGTCACACAGTGACCACCATCTAGGGCTGGATCTGAAGTAATATCCTCCCGAGTTTAGGTCTAAAGCTCCGCATACTGTACCACCTCTCTCCCTTAAATGCCTCCTGATTCTAAAATCTCAGGATTTGCAATGATGAGCATGAGTAATAAGATGGAACGTGTTCTCCATATGCATGTTAGATGCTGCAAGACCAGTGTGTCTAAAACAATTAAGCTACAGTAGTACTGATGGGCTGGTGAATTTTTTTTTTTAGTAAGCATTAACCTTGCTGAACCACATATGAGGAACTTACAAATTGTTTCATTAATAGTCTTGCCTTCAGTGAGAATTTTGGCGATTCAAAGAACTCCAACAGAGAAGCTTTGTCCTCTGATATGCAAATGGGAACCATGTGGAGTACTGTTATTTCAAATGATACTATTTATATTCCAGCTATAAACTTGGGTTAAAAAAATGAAAACCATTGAATAAAATCTCCCATACCATGGAAAACAGCAGTTGCCAAAGTGTGTGCTAAAAGCAGATTATTTCTGTTATAGTAAATGTCTTATCCATACTCTTATTCTTCTTTCATGAGATTAAATATTAATTTTCATGAAAAAGAACACAGTGAGTATAAGTAGGATGCAACATAACCAACAAAGAAGTATGAAAAACAGGTGTAAAGGATGTTCCTGTGGAAGAGACACAGACTAATCATACGGCAAGAGGGAAGGGTCACAGGCAACTAGTCAAAGGATTCAGCTAAGTCTTGTGAGAGGTCCAAAAAGAGTCAGGCAAGGAGGGCTGCAGCACGAAGCAAGCAGAACTATGGAGAGAACAAGGGTGAGAGTCACACAGAATGGCCAGGCACAGACAAGCTGAGATCTGAATCAAGGCACAGATCTTCTCAATCTATAAGATCCCAGATCCACATGAGTAATTAAGTATCTTTCAAGATTTTTTTTTTACTGGGCACAGAATAGAACAATTATCAGGTATTGTTTTGTGCTCATCATATATTATAGAACCTGAATAATGTATTCAAAGCTAACTACCACTGGATTGGGGAAAACCTGTGTTGCTACCACTTAAAAAAAGAAACAACTCACATTTTCCCCTGTCCTATTAGGAAAGAGTCTTATAAAAAAAAACAAAACCAGACATGCTTATCCAGCCAAGGCTGAATTAGAATAACTCTCTTTCCTATGCATTTTACTGTACCTACTTCAGACCTTTAACATGCTAAACTCCTGTCCTTGGAAGGCAGCTCCACAAAAGATGTTAACTATCCTCAAGAATGTCTAATGGTCCAATTAATTTTATCTTCCAGAATTTAAAAAAAAAAAAGAAAAAGAAAAGAAAAAGAGAGAAGGAAAAATACCTTCAAAATTATTCCACTCTGAACCCAATTAGCATTCTCAAGGAAAACAAAAATAAATTTTTTTTAAATCTGCTTCCAATTTATCTCAGCAAGCAGGCTAGATCTTTGCAACAACTCACAGTAGAAAGGTCTTTAAACAAAAGCCAGAGTTTTCGGTTTTATGTATTCATCAAGTTCGTTCCATTTGTGAATACAAAAACATCCTTTTAGTTTAAAGAATACACTAGCCATAGAATTTGTTATGATGCCATTTATGCTCGGAGCATAGTTTATTTGCCCACCAGGAACTGATCCATTAGGTTGAAAATTGAGTGCATTAGTTCTTCTGAAACAATAGGAGACCAAAGGGTAAATTACTCCTTCAGAATGCTAAGGCCCCAAAAAAAGAAAAAAGGGTTAACAGTTTTCTGATGCCCAGCACCAAAAAAACCCCACACAACCCAGCCCTCCCTGCCACAGAGGCAAAGAGCCCAGCAAAGGAAGGGCAGTATTCATCTGAATCCTTCATCCTAAGGAAACTCAGTACAATGCATGGAGTTCTGAACTTTCAGAACCAACAAAATAGGGAATAATTTTGTTTAAATTAATCCCAAAGCCTCTAACTGAAGGAATTCTCAAATTAGGATATACCATGTACTAGAAAAAGACACACTGGGAAAGTGGGATACTGTACCTTTGTTTTACTGAATATTTCAGGGATAAAAATGATAGGGTCTGGATTGGCATTTCTTTAGTATTGGAACTACCAGGGAAGGAGACTCCCTGTACTGAGAGTTTTACTGGGAGGTTAAGTGACTTGCTCAAGGTCACAGAACCAGGAGGTATCAGAGGCAGGACTTAAAACTGGGCCTTCCTGGCTTCCTCTACACCATGCTGCCTCTCACTTGAATATACCCTGAACATTAAATACCTATTTAAAGAAGGAAAGCAGAGAATGAAGCCACTGCATCTAAATATAAAACCAGGGTATTTCCAGGAAAAGGTGGAATGTTGATGGCCAACAAAAGTTAGAATCAAGTGGGGAAGAGTTGGACAAATGATGGTGTGTGAACGGAATGGTATATTGCTGCTTCAGACAAAATGATAACCACAATACAGTCAGAGCCTTGAATGGCAGGGTGAATCCAAAGACCCTGGGTGAAGAATCTACACAGGCAGAGGATACAGACAAACAGCCTGGAAGAACTGAGGATGACCCATCCTGGGCCCAGAGAAGAGAGAATAAAATGCGCATCCCTCCTTCTAGCAGAGAAGTATGAAAGGCTGCCTATATGGCACTGCCAGGGATAGCTGTTGGTTGGTTGGTTTCCCTTCAATGTTTTACTTTGCTGTGATGGACTCTTCCATCAAAAGCAGGGGGGAAACCAGAAATAACATATTTATTTATTCATCAATAAAACTTATGAATAAAAAAGTCCTAGGGTTCAACAATCAGTCCAGGGTCATATTGAGGATCACAAATGAAAGATCAAAACGTGTTGTTCCAGAAACAATCAAACATCTGTTGAATAGGGACAAGAATTTCCACATTGTCCTGGTACATTCATAAACAGAACTCAGCGAGCTCCCCCCAAAACCACCTCAAATACTTATAAAATATGACTCTAAACAAATTTTAGAGCTCAAGAATCCACAAAAATGACAGAGTAACAAAGCTCCAGCTGAAGGCAGCCCAGCAGATAGTCATCGGTCACTGGTCACAGCAGCAGCGCATGGGGAGCAGAGCCCAGCCCCATGTGGTTTCAGCCCCAGGGCATTCAGGAGAAGCCACGGCTGGAGCATTCAGGAGAAACGGATCATCAGCAGCTGTAGCAATTTCCAGAATTAACAACCCATAAGAGCGAAGGACGAAGGGAAAAGGTCAGTGGAACTCAGCTAAATTTGGGGGAGAGGGGCTGGCTGACTGCCTAGAAGCCATCTGAAGCGGCGGCCCTGCAGCCACCTCCACATGGCTGTTTCAGAAGCTCCCATCCTACAGATTGCAGGGGGGCCAAGTGATCATTCAGAGGCTAAGTGCTTGTGCCTTGAACTGCCTGGATCAGATTGCGGTCTTGGGTGCTGGTCCTGAGGTACGTTTTCAGTGAGCTAAAGCTGGTGGGGGCTGCAGAATCGGCAGCTTACTAACAGCTCCTGCAGCTGTGAAAACCCCAGCCACTTGGGACAGAGCTCTCCTCTCTCTGATTCCTTTTTTGGGGACAAATAGGACCAAAGCATGGAATGGGAGGAAGACAACACAGTCAGAACTCCTGCACTAAAAGCTTCCAAGAAAAATATGAACTGGATACAGGCCACAGAGGAACTTAAAAGGGATTTTGAAAACCAAATAAGAGAAGTGGAGGAAAAATTGGGGAGAGAAATGGGAATGATGCAAGAAAATCATGAAAAGAGAGTCAACAACCTGACTGATGAAAATAACACCTTAAAAAATAGATTAACTCAAATGGTAAAGGAGGCCCAAAAAGCCAATGAGGAAAAGAATGCCTTAAAAAGTCAAATTTGCCAGATGGAAAAAGAATTTCAAAAGCTTTCTGAAGAGAATAATTCCTTCAGAATTAGAGTGGAGCAAATGGAAGCAAATGACTTTATGAGAAATC
>CM053597.1:204588508-204632452 GCA_028646575.1 Pseudocheirus occidentalis | reverse complement strand
CCCAATGAGTCCACTCTTGTTACAGGTGAGGGAACACCTAGGGTTGTCAGCATTAAATGAGATTATTTGTAATACACATAGCAACAGCTCCTGGCACTCAGTAGGGGTTATGTAAATGCTAATAAGGCATGCTATAATCTCAGAGAAATGAAATGACCTGCCCAAAGCCTCAATGGGATTAAGTGTCTTTCCTACGGATTGCCACACTTAGCACAGTTCCTGACACTCAATAGGTACAATAAAGGTATCTCCAAGTGGAAAGTGCCAGGAATTGAACCCAAATGGAATTCCATGTCTCTCATCTTGGGTTCTGATTTTAAAGAGTAGCCGATTTGGGTTCAGAGGAGTCTGGACTTATCTCCCAAACAATCTCTACTTGAAAATATGACATTGACCAAAATTCTTTCTTCATACAAGTGTACATGTAAAGCAACAGGTTATAATTTTGCCCTGAAGTGGTTTCGGGGGATACTTAGTGTCAACGCTTATGATTCACTGGCGTTATTTTCATTCTTCTGATCTACCTTCATAAGGGAGTCATCCTCATATATATGCAGTTCAAACAACCTGTGGTTTTACAAACACCATTCAGGCACTTCAGATATTGCTACAGTGTCTCCCTTTGTGGCCTACACCATATGAATAGAGAAATTACTTCAGGGACTAAGAAATGAAGCATTGATTCCTCTTAGCCCTAGTGGTCTTGCTTTAAAAATAGAGCATTTGATGGGGATCAATATTTATCATTTTTATCATTCTTATTTTCAGACAGTTCTCTCATTTCTATAGTGAGAGAACTATTTAGCTATTTAACCCCCAACTCACAGCGAAATTATTTTCCCTGTTGGATGCAAAGTACTTTAAGCCTGATGACACAAAAGCAGTTATGAATAATTAGATACTCCCATCTTGGCTTTATGAGCCACCAAAATGGCTGAATTTATTTTATATGGTTGAAGTACACATGTTGGGGGAAGATAGTTTTCAACAAACCTCTCAATCCTAGAAATTTAAGGTCTGAGAGAAGCTTCTGAATGTTCTACATCACTGGTGACAAACTGAAACAGAGATGGGCACCACAAAGCAATACTTAAGGGTACCTGCCCAAGTAAAATCACATATTAACATTATTTATGTTCTATTTTATTTAACATCTATTTAGTTAACTATTTCCCAATTACATTTTAATTTGGTTCAGGCTGGACTGTGAAGTGTTTGATATCTCTGCTCTGCTTAAAAACCTGTCACCTAACACTGCCTTGAACAGGTGGTTCAGTAATAGAATGAATTCAACCTTTCAAAATGCAAAATAAACCCAGAGGTTCACATTTTCCTTTCTCCTTTTCACTTTATGTCCTTCCTACACACTCCCAACTTATACATGTGCATATAACATACTTATATATGTACATTTTATATCGCCCAGTAGGGTATAAGATACTTTTCTCCTTGTAGCCCCTATGCCTAGCACAGTGGCTGGTAAGAGTAGCTTAATAAATGATTCATTTTACAGATAAGGAAACAGGTACAGAAATATGAAGAATCTTGCCTAAAGATATGCAAGCAATAAGAGCCAGGGGCCAGGATCTAAATGCATTTCCTCTGACTCCAAACCCAGAATTTTTTCCATATACCACTCCAACTGTTGAGTGGAGATAACTGTATGAACACAAGTTCTAGAGACTGAAAGAGGGAAAACCTACCATTTGCCAAAAGTGCAGAAGCAGGGATCCCAGTCCTGATTTAAAGATTTTAGAGGACTATAAAAAGATATTCCATCATTTCAAGTTGGCAGGTAAATTTCTCTATTCAGTTACCTTATATAAAATAACATTGATCAGAAGAGACAATACCTTTTCCTCCTTTTAAAGGGAAAAAAGTGAATATATCAGATAGTTTTTAGCAAATGCATTACTTTGTATTTTCTGAGTCTGCTAATACTGTCAGAAAGAGTTTTCTGCTCAGGGATCCAGTGAAGTAGTTTATATTCTGGAGGGTTTTTTTTTAATATTCCAGTTTGAAATCCTGAAGTTTCCCTTCAGGGATGTGCCTAGAGTTCATTGGACCTTTCAGATGGTTTAAGGGAAATTAATACACCAAGTTATGATGGCTAAGTAAAAATGCTAGTGAAAAGGTGACTGTCCCTTGGAACACTGACTATGGAGTCACCTTTGACGTCCAGCTTTCTCATTGTCAGCACACGAGGAGCTGGGCCCTGGCTCTAAGTTCCCTCTTCCATTTCTACCATTAAGTTAGACTTAAGCCAATCTTCAGGGTTAAAGGAAGATTGCCTTTCTTCATGCAATGTGTCATTTTGCAGGCTAGGTCAATACTGATACTTGTCACTATAGACCACATTATGTGGTGATCACAGCCTCCATCACATCTCATTCACTCAGCAGTCAATGTGTCAGACTCAAACAGAAACAGGTTAGGGAGCATGTTGACTTGGAAAACCACAATTTAACATTACCTATGTGTATTTTTATTTTTGTTAAAACATTCCCCAATTGCATTTTCATCTAGTTTCACACTCATATACAGCCCACCATGCTGGAGTTTGATACCCATGATCTACGTCATTCCAGGGAGGTAGAAAAGATATGGACAAAAAAAGAAGAAAGGTGAAGGAGGAGGGGGGGAGGGAAGGAAGGGAAGAGGAAGGAGAAAGGAACAGAGAGAAGAAAGAGGAAGAGGAAAAGGAAGAGGAGGAGGAGGAGGCTCTTCCTATGCCTGGA
Organism: Pseudocheirus occidentalis; assembly: GCA_028646575.1. Taxonomy (NCBI): domain Eukaryota; kingdom Metazoa; phylum Chordata; class Mammalia; order Diprotodontia; family Pseudocheiridae; genus Pseudocheirus; species Pseudocheirus occidentalis. The sequence continues at coordinate 204,629,714 of CM053597.1, read as the reverse complement.
ATATCATTTGTCTTTAACTCTTTACAAAACTTAGTTTCTAGGGGCAGCTAGGTGGCACAGTGAATAGAGCACCGGCCCTGGAGTCAGGAGGACCTGAGTTCGAATTTGACCTTAGACACTTAACACTTACTAGCCATGTGAGCTTGGTCAAGTCACTTTATCCCAATTGCCCTGCCTTTCCCCCTCCAAAAAAAAAAAAAAAAGGAAACTTAGTTTCTTCTGTGATCAGTTTACATTCCATCTCCTAATGGAAACCTTTCCTGATTCTACTTAGCGCACTCTTTTTCCTCCTCAGATTACTATGTCTATTACTATTTACCAATTTAAGTATGAGGTCCTCCTAAGTAAGATTATTCTGAGTTGGGCTTGACTTAGGCCAGTCCCTTGGTATATATTAGAACTAAATGAGCCACTCATAAATTGTTCAACAGTTAACAAAAGGAGATTTACTTAGCCATAGCAGAAGAAAAATGTTCAAAAAGGATATGCAGGGAGGAGATCTCAAAACTGATTTAGCAAAATAAAACTCCCTGCCTCTCAGCTGTCCATTTGGTCGACCAGCTAAGCCACAGAGCACACCTGGAGCTCCTAATGGTCATTTGGTACTCAAGCAGCCAGTAAGTGATATTAGAGTTCTCTGAGCCAATCAAGTCTTTTTTTTTTTTTTTTTGCTTTTTGGAGGGCAGTTGGGGTTAAGTGACTTGCCCAAGGTCACACAGCCAGTTTTTGTATTAAGTGTCTGAGGCCGGATCTGAACTCAGGTCCTCCTGACTCCAGGGCCGGTGCTTCATTCACTATACCATCTAACCACCCCTGAACCAATCAAGTCTTGAGGATGGTTCAATATCTTTTAAGGAAAAATTAGCCTAATGCACTTGAGGACAGGGGTTAGGATGTTGTCCCACCACCAAAAACCTGAAGGGTAGGAACTGGTTTTCATTTTTGTCTTTATACTTTCAGTGAGCAGTAGCATGTCTTCTGCATAGTAAGTGTTTAATAAATCATTGTTGGTTGGTTTGAATGTACAAATGAGTGGCCTGTGTGCAATTTTCTTGCATGTATATTCTTTGGTCTCCTTCCACATAGATTAGGCATGCTTCTTGCTTTGAAATGTAAGCTCCACAGGGGCAGATAAAGTATCTTCCATTATACCTGCAAACTTAACAGTTGACTCTCTCAAGCTGTTTAAGCTGGCTGCAGTGGGAGCATTTACACCTCAGAAATCCACAGACACTGCCAATTAGGACTTGATTTATCATTTTGTTGATTATCTAGACAATAAATTGATGAAGGAAATGTTAATGATACAGATTAAACTTGAAAATTTATATCTTTCCCAGAGAGCTAGTTGTTAAATACTTACCAGTATAACCAAGACTGTGTGATACTCTGCACAAAAGAAAATAACAACTGTCACTGGCTTGGATTTTAGAGTTGGAAGTAATGAGACCAGAATGACTTCTAAATAGTGTCCTGTGTTTTGTTTTTTAAATTTTTTTTTGGAGGGGGAAAGGCAAAGTAATCGGGATTAAGTGACTTGACCAAGGTCACACAGCTAGCTTTTTGTGTTAAGTGTCTGAGGTCAAATTTGAACTCAGGTCCTCCTGACTCCAGGGCCAGTGCTCTATTCACTGCGCCACCTAGCTGCCCTTGTGTTTGTTAATAAATACATATTTAAGAACATAAGCTCATTTCTCCAAACTCTCACGGTGCTTTTCATCTGAACCACACCATCTGTAATTGGTACCAGCACAGTGCCTGGCCTATGCTAGCTCAAATTCTGACAGTCAAATATTCTACTAGATTGAGAAATATTTGTAGGGAAAATGAGTTAATTGTTATTTGTGCATGAGCCTTATCTCTCCAACTAAATTCTAAATTCCTCTAGAATCTTAAACTCATATATGGTGGAGTAGAGAAAGCAATGGATTTGAAGTCCAAAGACAAAGTTTGGAAGCCCGTCTCTATCATTTGCTACCTGTGTGAAATTTGGCTTGCCATCTCTAGTTGTTTGAGGGATTTAGAACTTGATCACCTTTATAATTCCATCAAATTCAAATAAGTCCACGACTCTGCGTGAAAAAAAGGTCTTGCTGGAAAAGACCTTAGAGGCTACCTTATCCATAACCTTCATTTTTACAAAGGAATCAACTGTGTCCCAAAGACAAAAAGTGATGTGCTTAAATTCATATAACTATTTAGTCACAGAACTAGAAAGAGAATCTTGTCTAGACTTCTTTCTACTTTAATCATCAGGAGAGAATATGACAGGGCTCCAAGGTAGCACTCCTATTCTAGCCATTAAAAAAAAAATCCCAGCACTTAGGCTTTCTCCTCTCCTGATGCCTCTTACCCCCTTCTTCGTCTGCTGCCTACTTCTAGATGCAAACTGTGCAAGTGAAATGAATGTCAGTATGCCACAGATGTTGCTAGTAAGGCCACTGTAGAGCTAGCTCCAAGAAACATAGCTCTGCCAGTGGGATCACTTCTCAACAGATTTTCTGTCAGTTAATTCTACAAATGCAAGGCTACTCCCCTATTTAGTTCCCATGAACCATATACACAAGAAGACAACTTGGGGATAGTTGCAGTTAAGTTTAGGGGCTACCTTCCAATTGCTCAAAAGCTTTCACATAATTTATTAGTTTTTCTGAGGTCCATGGCTATTTCATTGCTAAGGCAAGGAATTCCTTCAATTAAGTCAGTCCACAGGCATGTGGCTACTTGGAGAGCAATCTGCTCTTCTACCATTTCTCTTCCTTGTCCTTCTAGATTTTTCTGATGGGTGTCAATTGACATGGATTCTAAATTATATAGAAACAAAGCAAATTGTGGTGGAAAGGGCACTGAGTTTTGATTGAGGGAACTTTAAGTTTTTGCTGTCACATGCTAGTTTTGTGGCCTGAAGCCACTCACTTCCCCTAAAAAAAATAAAAAAGCTGTTGGACCAGATGATCTACAAGGTCCTTTCCATCTCTAAGAGTGGGAGAAATGAAAACTGATAAAAATGGGGGAATTTTTATTATTAAATGACTTAGAAGCAAACTATACACAAAGTAACCAAGGAAATCAAATCAACAAATGTTTATTAAGTGTACTGGGCTAAGCTGGGGATACAAAGACAGGCAAAACCAGTCTCTGCTCTCAAGGAGTACACTGCCTAATGGGGGAGATAACCTGCAAACAACCATATACCAACAAGAAAACAGAGTATAAATAGGAGCTATTCTCAGAGGGAAGACATTAGGATTAAGGACTGGGAAAGTCTTCTTGCAGAAGGCATGACTTCAGCTATGACTTAAGGGAAGCCAGAAGCTAGAAGCATCTTGGCTGTTAGTAGACCCTATATAAATGTTTGTTCTTTTTCCCTTCCTTCACCAATGTGGGGTGACCACACCTTCAAGGATCAAGAGACCTGAAGCTTTCTGAAATAACAATCAAGAACATTGATATAGCACTTTAAGATTTATAAAGCACTTTACACATTCATTTGCTTACAACAACCTTTGAGGTAGGTGATATTATTATCCCCATTTTACAGATGAGGAAACCAAGACTGAGGGAGATCAAGTGACATTCCCTCAGTCACACAGCTAGTAGATGATGCCTGAGGCAGGATTTTAATCTAAGTCTTCCTGATTCTATCAGGCATGATATCCGCCATTGCATAATCTGTCTCAACAATATTTGGATAAGTAATTTCCTCTGTGTGAAAAGATCATTTTGGCCGCATTCCTGAATAGCGGAATGTCAGGGGCAAGCCAGATCCCTGAGGACTGAGGGTTTCCACTGGAACCAATTTTCCCAATTGGAAAATCCTTTCTGACCTCATCCTCTATCTTGTACCCAACTAATAGCAAGACTGAGAAAACTCATCACTATGGCACCTAATTTTTAACCTTTCCTTAATAACTCTTTAATTTCACTTTGAGCCTCAACTATAGATTTGCCCTGTATTCCAGTTAATTTCATTTGTTTTCTGGTTATATTTTTTCCCCTGATTTCTTTTTTTTTTTTTTTTTTTGGAAGCCAGCACCAAGGTCTTTATTCAGAAACCATAACACTGAGTCCCAAAACCAGAAGGACAAGTCCCAAAACCAGAAAGCCAAAGTCATTATAATGGTCACAAAGTTGATACACATAGTTAATGCAGTGGACACCCACATCCCTGATTTCTTTTAGAACATATAAACATTGTCCCATTTTTTATTATTAAACTATAAGAGCTCCTATGAATATCCATTTTAAAATCTAGGTCCTGTTTGATGCAGCAGAATTTTTAAGTCTGTAGCTTACAGCTTGAGATCCAAGAAGCAGCCTTGTTGTGCACAAAACTTGGTGTTCCAGCCATTTTCTAAATTATTTGGAAACAGCCATGGAGTCCCATACTTGATTTCTTTGGCAGTAGCCTCCAGATGATAACAAAACTTAGTCTCCTATGTCAGTTTCTGGGGTTTGACTGATGGTTTGATAGTTTGGTCATCACAGTCTTAACTAATTGATATAATAAAACCAGATATTTCTTTTTAAACTTTATTGGTACAAAAGGAGCAGCACTGACCTCTTTCCAGGACAGATGTAAATGTAACCCAGTCAGGAAAGGAGTGGGTTAAACTTGTCCAACCCTGCTGAAAAGTTTGACCTAGTTCCTTGAAATAAGAATGAACTAGAAAGTAAAATGAGTTGCAGATACATTTCCTTCTTCCTCAAAATTACTTTTGAATCCCTGGGAGTCCAAGAAAAGATTCCTCTGCTTTTCCAACCAATTCATTCAAACCCTACTGAGAGCCTTAACTTATATCCTATGCAGCTTGGGGAATAGATGAACCAGGCGTAATATCTGGTTGTATTGTGCTGTGTGTGTGTATGTGTAAACATCTCACAGAACCAAGAAACTGAGTTGGAAGGGAACTCAGTGACCACGTGTTTCAACCCATACCCAAAAGTAATCCCTAATATAAATACCTGACCTCCAACCTTTGCCTAAAGACCTCCAATGATAGGGAATCTCCCACCTCATGATACTTGAAAATAGCTATGTTTTCATTTCACTTCTCAAGGAAAAACATCCCCATTTCTTTCAATAAATCCTCTTATAACATGCACTCAAGTCCCTCCATCATTTTGGTCCCCCCTCTCTTGGATGGTCCCTGGTTTATCAATGTTGTTTTAAAACTGTGGCATCCAGATCTGAATATTACTCCAGATGGGATCCTACAAAGGAAAAGGATCTTGGGACTATTATCTCCTTATTCCAGGAATAATCTGGCTATGCATCATTTGTTGTTATTGAGTCATTCATGTTACTGAGTTATTGAGTCTGACTCTTTGTGACTCCTTTGGGGGTTTTCTTGGCGAAGATAATAGAGCAGTTCGCCATTTCCTTCTTCAGCTCATTTTATAGATGAGGAAACTGAAGCAAATAGGGTTAAGTGACTTCCCTAGGGTCACATAGCTAGTCATGTCTGAGGCTGGATTTGAACTCAGGTCTTCCTGACTTTCAGGCCAGGCATTCTATTCATTACACCACCTACTAGTTATGCCTCTTGTAATGCTGGTCAAAATCATGGTAGAATACTATGATCATGTATGGCAAGATCATGTTGAGCTTGTAGTATACTAATATCCCTCTCCCCGTAGACACATTACTATATAGACACACTCCCCGATCCTGTACTTCACAAGTTTATTTAAGAAACACAACTGTAAGACTTTACATTTATCCCTATTGAACTTCAGCTTATTAGATTCACTCTGGTATGCTAGATTATCAAAATCTCTTTGGACTTCGTGTCTTTCAGTACACTAACTCATACTCTCAGCTTTGTGTCAGCTACAAAGCTGATGAGCATGCCGTGTATGCCTTTATCCAAGTAACCTAGAAAAATTATAAATAGCATTGGGCAAAGCACAGATCCCTTGCATGCTGCACTGGAGACTTCTTGCCAAGTTGACAATGAGTCTGGCCATTCAACCAGATAATCGAATTATCTGGTCTACTTCTCAAAATCTTTTCTGTGAGAATTGAATGGAATACTTTCTCAAATGCTAGGGAAATTTTTTAATCTACAGCATACCCCAGATCTAACTACTTAACTAGTTTAGTAACCCTGTCAAAAAAAGGAAATAAGGTTAGTCGGGTATGACATGGTCTTGACAAAGTGAGATGCCCACTGACCTCTTAATCATCTAAAATTGTCCCAGGAATCAAACTTGAGTTCACTGGTTAGAAGACTCTATACTGTCCCCTTTTTCTGAAAATTAGGATTGAATTTGTCCTTCTCTAGGGCAGAGAGATTGCCCTAGATCTCCATGCTCTTTAAGTGATCATTGTAGTAGTCCAGTAAGAAGGATGATTACTGAATCACATCTGCCAGTTTTTTCAGTTCCCAAAGATGTAGTCCATCTGGGCTGGACTACATTTCATCAGAATTTGTCCCTGCTGTTTCCCTATTTCTCTTGCTTATCACCCCTGTGTTCACCATTTTTGCTCTGTCATTTCAGTTACTCAGGTCATTTTCCTTGGCAGAGAAAATAGGAGCAAAATAAGAATTAAACAATTAGATCTTCTTTTTGTTATCAGTTACCACTGTCATATCCACCCTAAACAGTAGTACTATCCCTTTGATCCTTCTCTCTTCCCTAATATAGACAGAAAAGCAAGCAATTCCTTTTTATACTCCTTAACTTTTGTTGGATACCACAGATTATTCTGAGTTTTAGCATTCTGACACTATTTTTTCAGGGCTATTCCATGCTCTTATATTCAGATTCAGTTATATGCCCTTGCTTCTATCATTTGTACATATCTTTTAAAAATCTAAGTTTATTGGTGAATTCTCTGTGTCTACACATCATTCTCATTGAGAACTCCCATTTTTTCCTATTAACTGGGATAATTTCTGTTTGTGTCCTCAGTCAGTCAGTCAATAAACATTAAGTGCCTAATTATATGACAGGTACCGTGCTAAGCTATAAGGATACAAATGTGGAAAAGAAGGAAGAAAACAAAGAAAGAGGGAGGGAAGGAAGAAAGGAATGGAGGGTAGCAAGGAAAGAATGAACAAAGGAAGGGGGGAATGGAGGGAGGAAGAAGTTCACAGTTCCAGGACCAAGAGGAGCACTGGTATGTGCAGTTGCAGAGAAGCAGGGGCCCCTCTTGGATAAAGACCAGACCACAAACCAGGAGAGCAGTGACCATACGCCTCCCACGCTAGCACTACCAAGAAGGCACTGAAAACTTGCAGACCCTCAAAACGAGCTCAGAAAATAGCAGCATGAAAAAGCCTGAAATTTGGCACAGTGCCTCCCTACATCCAGGTAACAGAATCTAACTTTAACATAAAGCTCAAAGTAAAAAAATACACTGGGAAAATGAGCAAAAAACCCAAAGAACTTGACCATTAAAAGCACTGTGGTGGCAGGGAAGGCCAAAACATAAACTTAGAAGAAGACAAAAATGTGAAAACCTCTACAATCAGTCTCAAAGAAAAATGCTAATTGGACCCATGGCCAGCAAGAATTCCTGGAAGAGTTAATGAAAAAAGATAAGAGTAGTAGAGGAAAAATTAGAGAAAGAAATGAGAATGATGCAAGAAAATTATGAAAAGAGAATTAATAGCTTGGTAAAAGAGGAACAAAAAATACTAAGGAAAATAACACCTTAGGGGTAGAGCCAAGATGGTGGAATAAAAATAGGACTTCCATTCAGCTCCGGCTCCCACCAACTCTAAAAAATGACTCTAAACAAATTTTACAGCTACAGAACCCACAAAGAAACAGAGGGAAACAAATCTCCTGCTGAAGCAGCCCGGCAAGTTGAAAGGAGGGGACTATCGCACTGGACTGGGAGCTGAGCATAGTCCCTCGTGAGCCATGTTTCTGTCTCCAGGGTAGCCTGGACCAGTGGTGGCTGGAGCAGACTTGAGGAGAGTGAATCACCAGCAGCTGTGGTGGTTTCCATACTTCTCAACCTATAAATACCAAAAAGAAAGTTAAAGGTCAGTGGGGAACTCTGTTGGAACTGGGTGGAGAAGAGCATTACCTGGCCCCTGCCCTTAGAGTGAGAGATGGCTGAGGCATGGCAGCTGCAGCCTATGCCACATGGCTGCCTCCAGAGCTCCTGGCCTGCAGATCATAGGGGGACCAAGTGACCATTCCAAGGGTAATTGCTCTTGCTTTAACCTGCTTAGATCTCAATCACAGTCTTTGGTGTTGGTTCTGGGGTGTGTGGCTAGTGTGTCAGAGTTTGTGGGGGCTGCAGAGAGGGCGCCCTCCTAATAACTCTGGCAGCTGCAAAAACCCCAGTGATTTGGGACAAAACTCTCTGCAATCTTGAAGCAGAGTTCTACCGTGGCAAAGAGCTCAAAAGTCAAGTAATTGGCTGGCAATATAAGCAATCAGAGGAACCACAAATAGATCATAGGATCCTTTTCTGGTGACAAAAAGGATCAAAGTATGTAATAGGAGGAAGGAAAATAAAGTCAGAACTCCTGCATCAAAAGCTTCCAAGAAAAATACAAATGGGTTATAAGCCATAGAGAAGCTCAAGAAGGATTTTGAAAATCAAGTAAGAGAGGTAGAGGAAAAATTGGGAAGAAAAATGAGAGAAAATCATGGAAAGTGAGTCAATAGCCTGCTAAAGGAGAACCAAAAAATTCTGAAGAAAATAATACCTTAAAAAAATAGACTAACCCAAATGGCAAAAGAGGCCCAAAAAGCCAATGAGGAGAATGCCTTAAAAAGCTGAATTGACCAGGTGGAAAAGGAATTTCAAAAACTCACTGAAAAAAAATAATTCCTTCGAAATTAGATTAGAGCAAATGGAAGCTAATGACTTTATGAGAAATTAAGATACTATAAAACAGATCCAAACAAATGAAAAAATAGAAGGCAATATGAAATATCTCATTGGAAAGACCACTAATCTGAAGAATAGATTCAGGGAGATAATTTAAAAATTATTGGACTACCTGAAAGCCACGATTAAAAAAAAGAGCTTAGAGGATGGAAGGTGATGTCTACATTCAGAGAAAGACCCAGAAAGATCAGAGTTTAAAAGGATACTGAAGCAATGCATGCTATCATTCTTTCCTGTGTTTGGCTTTTGTTTCTCTTTTCTCACTGTTCACTCCATTGGCTATAATATCTATACAACCAGACTATTGTACAATGTGAAAGACTTTGCAGATCCTATACATGATTGTATGCCACCATGGCAGGGGTGGAGGTGGGGAGGAAGGAGAGAAAAATCTGAAACTCAAGTGACTCTAGAACTGAATCTTGTAACCTAAAAGTAAACAAACAAGTCAATAAAATAAAAAAAGAAGAAAAAAAAGAGCCTAGAAATCATCCTTCAAGAAATTTTCAAGGAAAATTGCCCTGATATTCTTGAACCAGAGGGCAAAATAGAAATAGAAAGAATTCACCAATCACCTCTTGAAAAAAATACCAAAAAGAAAACTCCTAGGAATATTACAGCCAAATTGCAGAGTTCCCAGGTCAAGGAGAAAATATTACAAGCAGCCAGGAAGAAACAATTTGAGTATTGTGGGAACACAATCAGGATAACACAAGACCTAGCAGCTTCTACATTAAGGGATTAAAGGGCTTAGAATATGATATTCTGAAGGTCAGAGGAGCTAGGATTAAAACCAAGAATCAACTACGCAGCAAAACTGAGTATAATGCTTCAGGGGAAAATATGGCCATTCAATGAGGTGGAGGACTTTCAAGCATTCTTGATGAAAAAAACAGAGCTAAACAGAAAATCTGACTTTCAATTACAAGAAGCAAGAGAATCATGAGATGGTAAACAGGAAAAAGAAATCACAAGGAACTTATTAAACTATTTATATTCCTACATGGAAAAATGATCATTGTAACTCATAAGACTTTTCTCAGCCTGAGGATAGTTGAAGGGACTACATACATACAAATACATATGTGTATGTATAGGAGGGTGTATATATGTATAAACATATATGTAAGTGTGTATATATATGTGTATACATGTATGCATAGACAGAGGGCACAGTATGAGTTGAATATGAATAAATGATATCTAAAAAAATAAAATTAAGGTGAGAGGAATATATTGGGAGGAGAAAGGGAGAGATAGAATAGGCTAAATTATTTCATATAAAAGGGGCGAGGGAATTCCTTCAGAGTGGTTGTAAAGATGGAACTAGAACTGATACCTTTCAGTGAACATCTTCAAACCCTAAGTGGTCAATAGGATTCTTATTCCCTAGAGTCACTTAGGTGACAAAGTATTCCACTCTATTTTTTTAATTGATTGTTTTAATGTCCAGGCAGCTTGCTCCCAGCAGCTCTGGCAGTCTTCAGCAAGAGTCCTTAGAAGAGATTCTAGCTGGCTCAAAGAAAAAGGAGTTCGTGTTGCTGCCACCTCCATTGCTACTGCCTCTGCTTCCAGTCACCACCGACGCTGGCTTGGTTCTGGCTTTCTCTTGTTCCACCTCTTCCTGCTACATCAGCAAGTTCAAGGGGCATGGAAGATCTTCAAATCCCAGTATCATTACAACACTAAAAAAAAAAAAGGAAAGAAAAAGAAAAGAATACCTTAAAAACCAGAATTGGTCTAATAGTAAAAGAGGGAAAAAAAATTCACAAGAAATTCACAATAAAAGAACTTAAAAAAAGAAGAATTGGGTACTGGAAGCCAATGACGCTAAGATTTCAACAATAAAACAAAGTCAAAAGAACGAAAAAAAAAATAGAAGAAAATGTTAAATATCTCATTGGAAAAATAACTGATCTGAAAAATGGATCAGAGACATAGTTTAAGAATTATTAAACTACATGAAAGCCATGATTATAAAAAGAGCTTAGACATCATATTTCAAGAACTTATAAAGGAAAGCTACCTTAGATCCAGAAATTGAAAGAATCCACCTTCTGAAAGAGATCCCAAAATGAACATTCCCGGGAATATTATAGCCACACTCCAGAACTCCCAGGTCAAGAAGAATATATAACAAGCATCCAGAAAAAACAATTATAATATCATAGACCCACAGTCAGAAGAATCACACATAATTTAGCAGTTTCCACATTGGAATATAATGTTCCAGTGTGCAAAGGAGTTAGGATTATGACTGAGAATAATCTACCCAGCAAAGCTGAGTATAATTCTTTTTTTTTTTTTTTTGCTTTTTGGAGGGCAGTTGGGGTTAAGTGACTTGCCCAAGGTCACACGGCTAGTTTTTTGAGTTAAGTGTCTGAGGCCGGATTTGAACTCAGGTCCTCCTGACTCCAGGGCCAGTGCTCTATGCACTGCGCCACCTAGCCACCCCGAGTATAATTCTTTAAGGGGAAAAAGGGATATTTCATGAAAAAGAGGACTTCCAGGCATGCCTGAAGAAAAGACCAGAGATTAATAGAGAAAAGAAAAGGGTAGAAAAATATTTATAGTAGTTCTTTTTGTGGTGACAAAAATTGGAAATGCTCATGAATTGGGGAATGGCTAAACAAATTGTGGCATATGATTGTGATAGAGTACTATTGTGCTTCATTCATGACTTGGGGTGGTTTCAGAAAAAAAAAAAACATGATGAGACCTATATGAACTGATGCAAAGTGAAGTGAGAAGAACCTGGAGATCATTGTACAAAGTAACCACAATGTTGTAATGATGATCAACTGGCTATTCTGATCAATACAGTGATACAAGATAATTCCAAAGGACTCATAACAAAAAAAAAAATGCTATCCACCTCCAGAGAGAGAACTGATGAAGTCTGAGCACAAATTGAGTATACTTTTCTCAGTTTTTTAAATTTTGGGGTTTTTTTGTGTAACATCGATAGTATGGTAATAAGTTTTGCATGATTTCACATGCATAATTGTTATCGTTGTCTGCCTTCTCTGTGGGTGAAGGGAGAGAATCTGGAACTTAAATTTTAAAAAGAAAAGAATGTTAAAAATAAAGCTTTAAAAATATTTTCATTCTTGGAAGTTTCTCATCTCTCCTGAGCTGACCTCCTCTGAACCTTTTGAAATCTGCTACCCAAAACTAGAGTGTTTAATCAGACTCCGCCCAGTTTTGCTCTTTCTCTGTCATGTACTCTAGGAATGGGAGAGAATTTTCTCCTGATATCCCCATCATTTCCACTCCACCAGCTAATTCCTCCCTATTAAGGAGATTCAGATCTTATAGAGACATTCTCCTATTAGGTTCCTTTACCTTTTAAAGTTATTATTGAGGCAAGTCAATAAGTTAGTAGTTCCACTGTTTTGGACATATAATTCCAGCACATGTCTGGGTAATGTAGGTCCCTCATCATTATATATGATGCTGTTTTGTTTGCTGAACTCATCTACTTTTTCTTTCTTTGTACAGGTGATCCGATGACAAAATTACTTCTGTTTCTCCATCTTCATCCAAGTGTTCTTAATCATGTTTCCTTCCTAGGATTTCCTGGACTTCCTTATGTGAGGAAAGATATGATGCTTTCTCCCTTCAACTTATCCTAATACTTCTGAGCAAAATATACTCATTTCCAGTTATATTACAGTCATGGATTTCATCCCACCAAGTCTCAATGACAATCTTGTATTTGGACTTCAAGTTCCTCTTGCTTATTTCTTAAACTTTGACCAATCTTGCCTGTGACACTTACTAGCTGGGTGACCCTGGGTGGGTAACAACCTCTGGCTGCCTAAGTTTCCTCTTCTTTTAAGTAATGATAATAATAGCACTATCTCCCAGAGTTATTGTGAAAATCAAATGAATCAACATGTGAAAAATGCTTTGCAAAACTTAAAGCGCCATATAAATGATGGCTATGATTATTGCTGTGTATAGATATTTGATGACATATATATTTACTACTGGCTTCTTCTTTGGATTTTTGATTCATGTGAATGACTTATCTCAGCTGCTGCTCTCTTTCATTCATTATATATGTACATCCAACAGTGGATACATGCATCCACTAAGGCATTTTTCTCCCTTCCCATCTTACATTTAACACTCTTTTGCTTTGTGAGACAGCTGGCAAATACATGCTTATCAGTTTTTGTTGGATATGTTTCATTCCTGGCCAAGAGTCTACCACCATTATATTTTAAACCATGGTCTAGAAATCCAAGTTTCATTCTCAGACACTAACTTCTTAGCTAATTGCTTACTTACTAAATCAATTTTTCTCTTCTTTATCCCCTGCCTTAAGTAGGCAACAATGAGGAAAATATATCTTATGGTCCCAGCTTCTTGTCTAAGACTTGGTATTATTCAACAACAGTTCTTGGGTTCCTTCTGAAAATATCCTTTCTGCCTATGTGAGACATACATTTTTTTAAAAAAATAACTTTTTATGATGTCTTTTGTTTTTTTACATAACCCTAGTACTTGTGCCCCTCTCAAAGAGTCAAACCATATAACAAATAGTGGGCGTGGGGGGTTTAGGCAAAAAAGGAGGAAAAACTAGCACAACTGTTTAACATATTAAAAGTAGTCATCCATTTTTACAGGTGGTTCTCTGGGAATAAATGTCCCAAGAAAATAATGCCTCTTTATTATTGTTAGGTTGACACATAACTGCCTTAGTACCTCAACAGGGAGTCAGAAAAGATCATTCCTCTTCACATCTTGCTCGAACCCTTACTTATTTCTCATGTATAGACAACTACAGACCTAGTTCCTCAGACTCCAAAGGTAGGACTGCTTTCTGCTCTACCACTATATTGCCTCCAGTTAAGTCACAGAAAGTTGCCTGAGGCATACAGAGGCTAGATTCCTTGCCCAGGGTCTCATGTCTATGAAGTATCAGAGGTTGGATTTAGAATCAGATTTTCCTTATCCCATTTCTCATTCTCTATGACATGATCATTTTAATTCATCTAAGATCCTGGTGTTACATGGTTTGCAATCATAGAACACCAGAAGGAAAGTACTTACATTAAAGAGATGGGCTTTTGTAACAGTCTTCAGGTTCAACTGATTTCATTTGTTAAGGGCCTGTAGTGATGGAAGGACAAAAAAAAAATGATCCTTACCTGGCCTAGAGTTTATTCTAAGAGAAGATGCAACCTGCATAGAGATAAACTCAAATAACTTCAGAGAGCAATAAGAATGAGAGGATTTACAAAGACTGAATGGGACATTGTACTTGAGCTAATCCTCAAAAGAAGAAGCCTTGAAGGATGATCAGATATGAAAGTGAGGGGGGCAGTGTGCCCAAGGCTTGGGGGACTCATGGCCTGTGTTAGAATGCATATACAAGACATGGAATGGTGAGTTCAGGGAAGCCAGTACAGTTATCTATTTTCCCCATTGCAGTTTCAATATATTATGGGTTAGCATAAGAAATTAAATGGGAATTGGGGGGAAGTTTTGTGGAAGCTGCAAACAACTCACAAAGGCCAGTAAATGACACATAAAAAGTTCAGAAACTCAGAAATGCATAACATATATGTATAGTACTATATATTATCAACCCAAATTTTACAACAAGGTACTGTTATCACCCCATAAAAAAAGGAGAAAAAATTAGACTTCTTTGGTATGAAAGGAGGGCAAAAAAAGATATTACGCAGATTTTCCAGATTATAGGAGCACTGCACTCCTAATCCCTACAATGTGGAAGGGATAACTGTAATCTAATTTGACCAGAACCAAAGAGTATGTGAAAGGTAATTATACAACATGCCTAGAAATGTAGGTTGGATTCAGATTACAGATAGCTTTAGAAGCTAGACTGAGCAATTTGCATTTTATCCTAGAGACAATATAGAGCCACTGAAGATTTAGGAAAGTGACATGGTCAGGTCTATGTCTTACGAAGATTATGTTGCAAGTACAGGGAGAGGGATCACAGCATCATAGACTTCGGGCCAGAAGGGAGGTTAGAGACTGGTTAGTCCAACTCTCTCATTTTACAGATGAGGACAATGAGGTACAGAGGGGTTAAGTGATTCGCCCGGGATCACACAGCTAGCAAGTGTCCCAGGTGGGGTTTTTTTTTGTTTTAGGGTTGGGATGTTTTTGCTTTTTGGAGGGGGGGAAGGTAGGGCAATTGGGGTTAAGTGACTTGCCCAAGGTCACACAGCTAGTTTTGGTGTTAAGTGTCTGAGGTCAAATTTGAACTCAGGTCCTCCTGACTCCAGGGCCAGTGCTCTATTCACTGTGCCACCTACCTGCCCCTTTCAGGTAGGTTTTAAAGCCAGATCTTCCTGATGGTAAATGCAGAGCTGACACAGGACAGGAGAATCAATTAGTCAGCTGCTCTAATAGCCAAGGTGAGAAGGCAATGAGTGATCATTAAAAACATTGCTCAAATTTCCAGGTGTAATTTTGCCTCACTTCTCCCCTTACTCTGTCCTGGGTCTAGTTCATTGTACATTGTATATTGTTCCTGTAGACCATTGGTGTCAAACTCAAATAGAAACAGAATATTTATTTAGAAAACCACATATTAAAATTATGTGCTATTATATTTTTGTTTTGTTGAATATTTCCCAGTTATATTTAATATGCTTCTGACCCACTGAGGGATGTTATAGGGTAAATGTTTCACATCTCTTTCTCTTTTCTTTTCTTTCTTTCTTTTCTTTTCCTTTTTTGCTTTTTTCTTTTCTTTCTTTCTTTCTTTCTTTCTTTCTTTTTTTTTTTTTTTTTTGCTTTTTGGAGGGAGAATGGCTGGGCAATTGGAGTTAAGTGACTTGCCCAAGGCCACATGGCTAATAAGTGTTACACATCTGAGGCTGGATTTGAACTCAGGTCCTCCTGACTCCAGGGCTGGTGTTCTATTCACTGCACCACCTAGCCACCTCTGATGTTTCTCTTGTAGAGGAAATATACATATGTACATTTGTACATGCATACATATATATTATCTCCATCTACATAGACACAGACATAGACAGACAGAGAAAAAGACACACAGAAATAGACAGACATAGACACAGACATAGACATAGACAAAGACATAGACATAGATATAGACAAAGACATAGACATAGACATAGACATATATGAGCTCATTAAGTGGGCTATAGTACATGGGCATGGCACAGTTGGTTGAACTTTTCCTCCATTTTTTTTAGTTATTCATGCTTTAATTGAGGAGAATGAAAACAATTTGTTTCCATGTTTAATTTGGGGATACATCTTTAGCCTCTTTGTACCTCCCTGTGATGGTGGTATTATATTCAAATTTTTTTAACAAATTCTGGATACATTATGATAGCAGTCCATCAATCAATAAATATTTATCAAGGATGGCTAGGTGGCGGAGTGAATAAAGCACTGGCCCTGGAGTCAGGAAGACCTGAGTTCAAATCCGGCCTCAGACACTTAACACAAAATACTAGCCGTGTGACACTGGGCAAGTCACTTAACCCCAATTGCTCCACCTTTCCCCCTCCAAAAAACCCCCAGATAAATAAATATTTATCAAGCACCCACTAGGTGCCAGGCACTATGCTTGGTACTGGAGATAACAAAAGCCAGAATAAAATAATCTCTGCCCTTAAGAAACTTACCTTCTATGTTTCAGGGCAGGGTATTTTTAGCAAAAGGCTTATGTCTGGAGCTTTGACTACCTGGTAGGCTTTATAGACCAAGTATTTCAATTCTGATTTTTTTTTTAAGTACAAGCACATAGTTGGGAACAGTGCACTAAGGCAGGCAGATACTGCAGCTTAGCATACACAAAAGAATTAACCATTTAATATTAATATATTCATAATTGAGAAAACATTCAAGGGAGTTTGATGGGCACATGATCTAAATTTTAATAATACCATAGTGGCACTAAATGGTTAGTGATATGTCAACATCCTATAGATTCAATTAGAAAGGCTGTAAAATTATGAATGATAACAACTGATATTTATATCATATTCTAAAATCTACAAAGGGCTTTACATATATCATCTCCTTTTACAACAACTCTGTGCAGGGGGGACTACAAGAATTGTTATCCCCATTTGACAGATGAAAAATCTAAGGCTTAGAGAAATGGCTTGTAATAGAGGCACAATTAGTAAGTGTTAGATGCAGGATTTCCTTAGTCTAAGAGCAATCTCTTTTTTATATCACTATGTATTTAAATATTTGTTCTAAATGTGGGGATGGTATTTAGATTTTACCCACAATAATCAAACAGTGAATCCTGTTGTTCATAGAATAGGACTACTATACCATAAATGAATCACTTCTAATGAAGGTGATACCAATTCTTGGATTTGTTCTATTAGAGTAGCTTGATGGTCAGGGCATTATATAACTAGGGTAGGGTAGATGGAGCTTTTTCCCAGAGCATCAAATTTGGAGGGTTCTAATAGCAGTACTTCAGCAGTCTAGAAACAATAGCAAAGATAATTAGTTAAAATGGGAAGCTACCAAATGTTGGGCTGGGAAGATTTCCTTTCCCACTCTTTCTTGTTCCCTTCCCACAACTATTCCTTCCTCCTGGGTACTAATTTCGCAGAGATATTCAAGAGTCTCTGTCTCCTCCCACAGGTCAGCCCCAACCCACTTCCCACTCAACTGAGGATGTGTTCCCACTGCCCCCAGACCCAGAGTTCTCTTTGTGGCAATCACCCCATGTGCAAAAAATTCTAGTTAAGGTTCTATGATGGTTTTTACAGAGTTGGGGGATGTGGTCCTTCAGGATGGAAAATACTATAGCCATCCAAGTTATGTATTAATATGTTTTCAAAATTATTTATGTAAACATATATTGGCATTTATGACTGGATTCAGTGGGAGAAGATTGTGGGAGAATGAGCAGAAGAAGAGAGAAAAATTTCAGCTAAATAACGAGAAGACCATTGTGTAAGAGATTTGGAAAGGTTTGACCTTGTGAAGGAGGCCAAAAATTGAATTTGAGGAAAGGAAATTTGGAGTCATTGGGGAGTAATTGAGGAGAATTTGAAGAACAATTCCATGTCCAGATGTTATTTTCTAATTCTGTAAAGAAAAAGAAAAGCCACATCTTTCTGCCTCCCCTTCCCTCTCCTAAATTGGATCCCATATTAATGGCATTAACCCCAATAGTGAACACTTACAAACTATACCCTAGATTTATCTTCAAGATTCATGAGGATACAACATTGTTAAACCTAACATCCAACTACTTTTGGTCATTTGGAGCATGGAGGAGTAAGGGTGGCTCTCCAGTGAAGTCTTATAAAATGTAAATATCTTCTTCCTGGACAAGAAAAGCTGAAGGGAGAGAATTAAGATAACATGGGGCTTAACTAGAAAACCAGGAGACACCCTCATTTCCTCCCAAAGTAGCAGCACCAAATGACAGACCTTAAAAAAAAATTTTTTTTTTAATTCTATTCTCCTGTAGTCAGCACTGGTGATACTGTGTTGATGCCAGGGACAGCTGGTACTTTCTTCCTCTGCCTACCCAATCCATTATGACCAGCCACCCCAGTTGGAGCTTGACAAATATGAAATAATGCTAATAATAGTCATCCTCTGAAAGAATGAGGACACAGGCTTTGGCAAAATGCACTCATTAGTCTCATTTAGCTCCATCAGCATGGGCTCAGCTCATTTCAGTTTGTAGCCCCTTTTGATAGTTGGATTTGGTCCAACAACTTGGGAGTTTACTCCACATATAAGAATAACAGCATCAAAAACACGCTACATCAATACTTCCCATGATTTTTTAAAGACATTTCCCATTCTGAAAGCATTCTTTCATGCCATTTTTTCATAAACTTAAACTTTTGAAACAAGACTGGTAACTGTACCTTTTCATCTTAAGACTTGACCATTGGGGATCATTTTGGGGTGTGTGGAATAACTCCAATGCATAGTGTCCAACCAAACTATGTCCCATAATCAGGAAAAAAAAAAGTTATTCCTCTCCCAGTTTTTGGTTCTTCGGACTAAATGTAGATCTTTTAGAAACCAACTCTAAATCAATACTACGTTCTCTTTTATACCAACCAGAAATCTGTTTGGAATTAAAATTTGGGTTTAAATTGAGATTCAATCTCTTTTTTATCTCCCTTTTTATCAAGCTCAGACTAGGGCTGGATGTTTGTTGGGGGCAGGGGGTTAAGGGGTGGCAGAAAACACTGATGACTCTGAGTCAGGTCATTTGTCTGGCTTTGGGGAAGGAAGCTCAGTAAGACAGAACACAACCCAACAAAACCCAAAAAAGATAGCTCAGTTTTTGCCCCATAGTCTTACACATATTTGTGGAGCTGAGCTTCAGGGTATAAAGGTAAAGGTGCCTGTAAATTGCATTGATTTCTTTGTCTCCTAACTCCCCTTGCTAATGTAGGTGGCTGTCAATCTGGGGTTGAACTTCAATATCCCCCAGATCATAAGTAATGAATAGTGCAAGTGCCATATTTTTTTTTTTAACCCTTACACTGCATTGAGAACCTTGGGTGTGCACATCTTTAGGCTCTTTCTTCCTATTTCTTCCCAATCCAACTCTGCCCCCTGGTGGTTTTCTTTTTCTTTTTCTTGGTTGTATTTTCTGCTTGGAAAAAATTTTTCTCCAATTCACAAGCTAGTTTGTTTAAAAAAATACATTTGTAAATAGGTTATTATATAAAATTTGAAATACATTTTCCAGCATTTTCACAAATGGTATTTAGGTTTTCAGGCTAATCAACAAAATCCTATTTGACTCTTACTGTATCCAAAAGTAGCAATCCTATTTTTATATATTTTATTTTTCCCCAATTACATGTTAAAACAACTTTTAAACATTTAAAATTTTTTTAAGTTTCCCTCCTTCCCTTAGACAGTAAGCAATCTGACATAGTTTATACACATGCAATCATGTAAAACATTTCCATATTAGTCACAAAAATAGTAATCACATGAAGTCAGAGTCCTTTCTGAGCCCTAAGGGGAAGAGGGTTGGATACTGATAGGGGGGACCTGGGGTAGGACACTGGTAATATAGAAGCAGGGGGAGAGTTCTGGCCTCGGGAAGTGGGAGCATATGTGGTTGTTAGGTGCCATTGACAAGTTAAGTGTAAAAGAGTGGTTGTAGGTATATTTCTCTAGCAGTGGTTAGGGGGGAGGGAGGCAGTAGGAGATGTTTGGCTATGGAGAACTACCCACTCTTCCTCTCTGGCCCTCCACCAAGTGCAGTATAGAGATGCTCTGTTCCCAACTCCCCCCTCCAGGGATGACTTTCTCTCTGGTGGGTTTTTAAAGCAACTTTGAATTTCTTGTCCTTCTGAATCAAAAGAATCATACATGCACAAGTGAGTTCATTCAGTAGTTAGCAAAGCCACATTTTATTTTATTTTTGAGATTGGGTGGCCCTATATCATGTAGGCTAGAAGTGCAAGAAGTGCAATGACCACTCATGGCTGATTTTACTATTGATTGGTGAGGGAGTTTAAAGCTATTCTTTTTCTAAACTGAACTGAATCACTTTTTATTAGGCAGTCTAGTGGTCCTTTGCTCCTGGGGGCTAACCATATTGGTTTTGGACTTAGTATGGACACCTAATCATCTTGGACAACCCAAAGCAGCATAATTCTTTTTTTAAAGCTTTTAATTAGTACTTTATTTTTCCCCAGTTGCATGTAAAACCAATTTTAACATGCATTTTTAAAACTTTAACTTCCAAATTCTCTCCCTCCCTCTCTACTTCTCCTTCATTAAGAAGGCAAGCAATTTGATATAGTTTATACATGCATAGTCTTGAAAAACATCCATGATAATCATGTTGTAAAAGAAAATGCAGACAAAAAAACCAGGAAAAATAAAGAAAGTAAAAAAAAAAGTATGCTTCAATCTGGATTTAGACATCATCAGTTCTCTTTCTGTGAATGGATAGCATTTTTGATCACAAGTCCTTCAGAGCTGTCTTGGATCGGTGTATTGCTGAGAATAGCTAAGTCATTGACAGCAGGTCATCTTACAATATTGCTTTATATTTGTGTACAAATACTTTGTATACAGTAAATTTCATTTTGCATCAGTTCGTGTAAGTCTTTGTAGGTTGTTCTGAGAACATCCGGCTCATCATTTCTTAAAGTACAATAGTATTTCTTCATAATCACATACCACAACTTGTTCATCCACTCCACAATTGACTGACTTCTCTTCAACTTCTAATTCTTTTTGCTTTTTGGAGGGCAATTGGGGTTAAGTGACTTGCCCAACGTCACACAGCTAGTTTTTTGTGTGTTACATGTGTGAGGCCAGATTTGAACACAGGTCCTCCTGACTCCAGGGCAGGTGCTCTATTCACTGAGCCACCTGGCTGCTCCTCCTTTTCATTTTTTAAAATCTCTTTTGGAATACAGATCTAGTAGTGGTACTGCTAGGTCAAAGGGTATGAATGTTTTTATGGCCCTTTGGGCATAGTTCCAAATTGCTGTACAGAATGGTTGAATCAGTTCACAACTCCACCAACAGAAGCAACATCGTTCTTGACAAATTTGGCAGCTAAGTGGCTAAGTGTATAGAGCACCAGGCCTTGAGTCAGGAAAACCTGAGTTCAAATTTAGCCTCAAATATTAACTTAGTTGTGTGACCCTTGACGAGACACAGAACCTGTTTGCCTCAGTTTCCTCATCTGTAAAATGGAGATAATAAAACCTGCCAGGGTTGTTGTGAGAACCAAATGAGACAACTGTCAAGTGCTTATCACAGTGCCTGTCACAGTCAGCACTATTTAAATGTTAGCTATTATCATATTATTCGTATTATTTATCATAATTACCAAATCTTTGAAAAGTCCTTAGGTTTCTAAGGTTCTACAGATCTTTTCTAGGTCTGTGCTTACACCTTGTTGAAATATGAAATGACCCACGTACTTGAGAGAGGCATTGCAAAACTGATACTTAATCAGTTGAAAATTTCCTCCAGGCAATCTAATATGTTCATTACTCGTTATTTATGTTCTTACATGCTACTCCCAAAGTCAGTGATGTCATCAAAGTACCCCAACATTTATAGACAGCCCATATCTCCAACTAATTCCTTTGACAGCCTCTAGAAAGTGGCAGGTGTGCCACATTTTCCCCCACCCCAGTCACAGATGTCCAAACTGATAAAATCCAGGTTGGTAGATGAAAGCAATTTTCTTCTTGTCTTTTTCTGCCATAGCAATCTGATATTAGCCCTGTATAAGTCAAATGCTGAAAACCACTAGTGCCCAACAGACAGTCCATGGCATCTTGAATTCCTGTTGTGATATACTGGTCCACTTTGGTTCTTTTGCTCAAGGTCCAGTAGTCTACACACATTTAAATCTTTTCACTTTCTTCGGTACCACCACTATAGATGATAAAAAAGGACTGCCAGACTCTGCAATGATTCCATAGATCAATGAGCCTTTGAAATGTTTTTTGAAGTCAGCCAAAGAAATCTTCCTAGATCTTTCCAAGAACTATCAAAGGTTTGTAACATGCATCCTGTGGGTTATTCCAAGCACATCCAAGAAAACACCTTCAGATGTGAGAGCACACCTTGTTCTCTTGCCGAGATTCTGTCCCAACTGCTTCTTTCATTCTTCTGGTACTAGGGATGAATCGTGGTTAAATTTGTTGGTGTTCTTTTGATGTTTTCTGTCACCACTTGCCTCCAGCATAACCTTCTATGTAGGCTGCTTGGATGGTTAAAGCGTGCGAGTATATTTAGAGTATTCTGCTAGTATATTAAACAGATTGGAATCGGTTCTAATTAATATTGACACTACACTGATAGATGGAAGATCTGAACACACTACAGCCAGGGGTGTCCATTCACACCAGTGACTTACTTGGAAAATATCAAGCTCACTTTCACACATTCCAGATAAGTATTATTTTTTTATCACTCAGCTTTCCAAATCCAAACCCAAAGGTCGTAATGGTATTTTCCATGGGTGTCTCAGAAAATCACTGTAATACATTGGTCACTTGCCCTTTGCTGTCCAACATCACACGACATTGCATGACATCATCATTGTTGCCTGTGAGCAGAGTCCTAAGAATCCAGGTGAAAGAGACCCATAAGGAACTGATGATGAGGTCATAACGAATACTTTAAAAATCCAGAGAATCCTCCTTCCCTTTCTCCATCCCTCTTTCCCAATGCTAATCCTAATTACTTCACCTTTTAATGTTGCATTCTCTTCATAGGTAAATCTTACCTGTGTGTGGCCATCCTCTCTCCAGTTATAAAAGAAGGGAATGCAGCTTTCTGATTTTCTCCTGATGACAGTATCCACGTGCCACTGTTTCTGTGGTCTCCATCCCTTTATCCTCTTACATTTCTAAGAAGAATGGATTTGTCATTGGTTCAACTTTTTATTAGATTTTCTGTGTGTTTCCTTGGTAAACTCTGGATCTGAATGACAGTTTCTCTCATTAATTTCCATGGTCCATATATGAGAAAATATTTCTGAGGTTTGGGGCGTTGAGTTTCTGTAATGTAAATTATCATGGGGGTACCAATTAGTCAAACATTTTAATAGGGCCTATGCCAAATAACAGTTGTCTTCTATGGATAGGAATGTCACATGCATTTCATATACAACTCATATTTACAAAATATTGATCCATAATGACAATATTTGACTGACCACAATATGAAATAAGCTAGCTCTGCAGTCTTGTATAACAATGATACTATAAGGCATTGCTTTGAAAAACTGATACATAGGAAATAATGGTAATACAAATACAAAAATAAACAGTAATGTCAATAAGCAGGCGGCTAGGTGGCACAGTGAATACAGCCTTGGCCTTGGAATCAGAAAAACCTGAGTTCAAATCCAGCCTCAAGTACTTACCAACAGTGTGACCCTGGGTAAGTCACTTAACACCTATTTGTCTCAGTTCCTCAGCTGTAAAGTAGGGACATGCTAGAGAAGAAAACAGCAAACCACCATAGTGTCTTTGCCAAGAAAACCCCACGGACAGGTCTGTGGGGTCAGTAGCAACTGAACAATAATGAAGGCAGCAAAAGCAATCCATTTGTATAAAACCTTTCATTAGTTAGCAACATTAACTAGCTCATGTTCTCATGTTAATTTAACAGGATACAGCATGATGGAGACAATTCCAGAGAGGAGACTGAAAAACAAAAAGCAAAATGAAAAAAAAATGGATTTTAACAAATCAAATTGAAAACTATAGGGAAAAAGAAAGCTATATGTAATAAAAAGAAAAAAGTTTTTTTTTTAAAAAAAGTTTTTCTTTAAAAGAATGAAATTGTTTATCAAAACTATAAAATTCAATAAGCAAGCATTCTTTTCCAAAGCAACAAAATATGAGACAGAAGTAAACTCTAGGGACAGGTAGACAGCGAAGTGAATAGAGCACCAGCCCTGGAGTCAGGAGGACCTGAGTTCAAATTTAGTCTCAGACACTTAACACTTACCAGCTGTGTGACTTTGGGTAAATCACTTAATCCCAATTGCCTTGCCTTCCTCCCTCCTCCCCCCTCACAAAAAAAGTAAACTCTAAACCCAAAGCATCAAAGGTGAAATGAAATAACATAAAGAGAATTAAAAAGAAAAACAATTTGGGATGGTGTTTTTTTGTTTGTTTGTTTTGTTTGTTTGTTTGTTTTTTGGAGGGGGGAAGGTAGGGCAATCGGGATTATGTGACTTGCCCAAGGTCACAGGGCTATTAAGTGTTAAGTGTCTGAGGCCAGATTTGAATTCCAGGGCTGGTGCTCTGTTTGCTGCTCCACCTAGCTGCCCCAAAAAGAAAAAATTATTTAAATCAAATTAAAATTTTTGTAGTCCAAAGTCTGTAATGGTAAGGCTAGAAAATTCTGATGAAATTAAACAGGAAGAAAAAGGAAACAGTATTCAAATTCCCAAAGTAAAAGAAGTGTTTAAAAAAAAAGTTCTAAACCCTTCCAATAGCCCCTCTTCTGGGTAACCTCCATCTTCAGCAGCGGTCAGAAATTGGGTTTTCCCTCCTCTTCTACAATTCACTTTTATTTTTCCTCAGAACTGAAGTAGTGTGGGGGATTATTAATGTATTCAACTTGCCAGGCTATTACTGCCAATATCTGCCAGGAAGCACCGAAATTTTTAAAACTTCCAAGGAAATTTTATTTAAGAAAAGAAATATCTTATTACAATTATCATCATCATCATGATTATTATCATTATTATTTTGGGAGTGAGTCTGGGAGTTTTGGGGAGACTAAAATATAAAGTTTTAAGAGATATTAAGAGTGAGACAGTTAGTTGGCTCAGTGTAGAGAGCATCGATACTGGAGTCAGGAGAAGGTGAGTTCAAATCCAGGCCTCAGACGCTTGACTAGCTGTGTGACCTTGGGCAAGTCACTTAACGCCAATTACCTTGCCTTCCCCCCTCCAAAAAAAAAAAGAGAGTGATATTAAGACAACAAAAAGTAGATATTGGTATACAACTTGACATTCATGAAACATACTAGCAAGTATTATAGTATAATCAATTCATCCATTAATGGTATTAATTAATTTAATGGCAATAATTATTTAAAATGTGTTTCTGGTATGTATAATGAAAATATTTTCCTTGGAATTTTTGCTGAAGATAAGTAAAATACTCTGAAGAAGAGGTACTAATCCCTTTGGCATATGCATATGTATGTATGTATGTATATATATATATATATATATATATATATATATATATACATACATACACAAGTGTGTACATTGATATCTATAGCAATAAGCTTGTTGAATTTTATAGTTTTGATAAACAATTCCACATCCACTACAGATGACTACAATATTTTCTAGTGTTTCACTTCCAGGAAGAACATGAGCTGTGGTAGCAGCCAGGGTGGTACTAGAAGGTCTCCCAGGATGACCTGTCTCTAGTACTCTCTCCCCCTGGGGGCCATTGGTCACATCTCCTTACATGGGTCTCATGGGCAATCCCTACCTCAGCTTGCTTATTTCCTATTTTTGGAGAAATGTTAGATCTCCCTTCTAAAGGGGAAAGAAAGACCTTCCGCTTCAGAAATAGTTATGTACTTTATTGTCCTTGAATCAGACTGAGCATTTCTGTCCTGCAGGCATCCATTTCAGCTGCACTCCAACTATTTAGATAAAGGGTTGGTACATCTGAATTTACTACATCACAGCTCACATTTAAATAGCACTTTAAGGTTTATAAAGCACCACAACCTGATGATGTAGATAATGCAAGCATTATGGTTACTGAGAAGAAACAGAATTGTGACTATTGAAGAGAAACAGATCAGACAATTTGCTGGACTTAGCACTGGGAAGATCCTTGCCACTTATTCCCTGTGTGACTCTAGGATAAAGTCATCTTACTTCTCTGAACATCAGTTTACTAATCTGCAAAATGGGGAGAAATAATTATAGAACCTATCTCGCAAGATTGATGTGAGGTTCAAATGACATAATGTTTATAAAGAGCTTTCCAAACCTTAAACTGTGATATAAAATATCCATCTCCAATTTTACATATGAAGAAATTGTACTATCAAGAGAGGTTGAGTAAGTCACATGAGGAAGTGTTATAACTGGGACTCGAATGCTTCAGCAAAATGAAAAATACTTGTGCAGATCAAATTATGCCTTCAAATGTACTTAAGTGAATAATAAAAAGGATTATTTTTAAGCGAAAGGGGCAATAAAAAAATAAACATTTAAGCTAAATCGGGTTCCAGATATTCAGACAAACAAGCATTTATTAGACTTTTGCTACTTAGAACGCAGTGTATGGTACTATGATTACAAAGATGTACAAATGGAGCTGTTCCTAACTGTACCTTTTACTGGAGAAATACAACATGTACACAGAGAAGTATCTATCTATATCTAGACACAGACACTGATTATATACTCATTTGAGGAAGAAAGAGTACCAGCAACTAAGGGGATCAGGAAAGGCTTCCCATAGGGTATAGTGCAAAATCTGAATCTTTAAGTTAAGTTCGAGATTCCAAGAGAATGGGATGCCTGTTTGCTTTTCTTTGTATAGCACAGGTCCATAGGCAGTCAATTAGAAAAGAATCTATCAAATATTTATCAAGTGACAGATCAATAGCAGGGAGAAAGACAGAGTATAAGATCAGGGAAAAAGGATTATTACTGAATTCGCAATGCCAGGCACTAAGGATTCACTCAGTTACAGGTATACCAGGGAGTCGTCTTAGCCATACCAGCTCAATGAACCATAGTTGTATTTGCTGATGGCAAAGGAAAACAATCCTTATGACATCCCTTTAGCTGATGGGAAAACTTAGAGCACCTACTACACAGATGGTTGGAAGCCATGAAAGTCCATTAGTCATAAAAAGAATTCAGGGAGGTCTTAAACAGACTATCTATGACTATGTTTCATATGCCAAACCATTCCTGATACCTTCTTTAACATCATTTGCATTTCTAATTTTCCTGCATCATTGCCAAGGACAAAAGCCTTGGTAATGATCTACTTCTAGTGGAAAGCCAAGAAAACACACAAAGGGAGAGAAAGGGAAAGAGAGAGACAGACAGACAGACAGAGACAGAGAAAGAGAGAGACAGAAAGACAGAGAGAGACAGAGAGACAGACAGAGACAGAGAGAAAGAGGGAGAGGGAGAGAGAGGATAAATGGATGATGGATAAATAGATATAAATTTAACTACAAGATTATCAACCAGTTGCCATTTGTGTTTCAAGGAATGTTTTTTTTTTTCTCCCCAAGAGTTCTAGCTGTGAGCCTGCTTAAAAGGAAGGTTCACTCTAGGCATTTATTCAAGGAATAAAAGCTACCTTTTAAAAAAAAAAAGATTTTTAAAATTTTTAACATCATTTTCTTTTTAAATTTTTAGTTCCAAGTTCTTTCCTTTTCTCCTACTCTCTCTAAAACCCACTGAAAAGGCAAGCAATATGCCAATTATGCATGTGAAGTCATGGAAAACATACTTCCAGATTAGCCATATTTTTAAAAAAAAAAGCAAGACAAAGTAAATGTGAAACTTATACCTCAATTTGCATTCAGAGTATATCACTTCTCTCTTTTTTCATCATGAATCCTTTGGAATTGTCTTGGACCGTTGTGTTGATCAGAGTAGCCAAGTCTTTCACAGTTGATTATCGTTACAACAGTGTTGCTACTATGCAATGATCTTCTGGTTCTTCTCACTTCACTTTGCATCAGTTTATATAGTTCTTGCATAGGTTACCTTTCAAAGTAAGCCTGAAGACCATGAATACAAAAACCAACTGGAAGATTTGACCACAGATTCTTCACTTCTCGGATATACCAGGCAGTACCACCATCCCCAGTCCTCACTAAGTCACATCACTTAGAGTAAAAACAGCTCTCCTTTTCAAGATGCTGTTCAGATACCAGAATATTCTGTGTTTGAATTTTATACCATTTCCAAAACCAGGCCAGTCATCATACATTGAGAATTTGTATGTCTAAAGTAAGGATCAGTCAACTATGGCCCATGGGATAAGTCTGGGCACTACCTATTTTTGTGTAGTCTGCAAACTAAGAATGGTTTTTCATCTTTAAATATTGTATTCAGATACAATATTTCAGGAAATTAAATATAATTTAATTTCTCTCCTCATGGCAGGGAAGGGGGAAACTACAATGACAATTATGTATACATTGTCAGATGTGACCATCATATTGAGTATTTTTCATACAAAAGAGGGTTCAATCTGGAAGATATTTTCTAGATATATTATCTTTGATACCCTTTTTTCACATGCAGAATCCCTAGAAAACCCATACCATATTCAAAATTCTTTGGGGCCTATACTTACCAAAAAAATACTTCACAAGTCTCTATTTGTCTACTTTTTCTCTAGTCATATAGAAGATACAATGTGAAAGAAAAAGTATTTAATGAAATAGCATAGTAAGAACATTTGTAATAAAAAGTATGTGGGGGGAAGCGAAGTATAAGAAGACTAGAGAAGGAGAGGAGGCCAGGTTTTAAAACCAGGAGTATGGTTTTAAAAGTTAAACAAAGGACTTTATAATATTTGATTCTGCAGGTAATAGGAAGCTACTGGATTTTACTGAATAAGGGGGTGACATAGTCAAACCTATGATTCAAGAAGATCAATTTTACACCTAAGCAGAGGGACCAGAAAAAGGAAAAATTTGAGACCCCCACTAGCAGGCTACTACAAAGTCTAGCCTTGAGGTGATAAGGGTCTGTACCAGGGTGGTAGCATTGCCAGAGGAGAAAATGGGGCATATTTTGGAGAAGATATGAAGGTAGAAACAATAGGACTTGGCTGCAGATTGTATATGGGGGAGAGGGGGAGAGAATGAGAAGCTAGGTTTTGACCCTGAGTGAATAAGAAGACTGTGGTACCCTCGACCAGCACTGAGATCTTAGGGAAGTTGGAAAGAAAGGTTAAGGGGGAAATGAAGGTAATGAGTTCAGTTCTGGACATGTTTAAGTGTGCATGAGACATTCAGTTTAAGATGCCCAATAAGCAGTTGGAGATGCAAGACTGGAGATGGAGCGGTTAGAGTTTGACAAATAGATGTAGGAATCATCTAAACAGAAATAACCATTGAAGCCAAGGGAACCTGACAAAAATCACTGAGAGATTAGTCTTGATGAGTAGGCATGATTTGCTGAAAGCATCAGCAAAGTGGACAGAGAATAAATGATCAGACAGGTTATTGGAAAGTGCAAGACAAAGTAGTGTCAGAAAATCCAAAGGGAGGAGAGTTCCAAGAGGAAGAAGGTGATTGATGGTGTCAAAGGCTGTGGAGGGGTCAAGATGTATGAGGATGGAGAAAAAGCCATTAAATTTGAAGATTAAGAAATCATTGGTAACTGGGAGAGAGTAGTTGTAGTTGAATGATGAGGTCAGAATCCAGACTACAGAAAGTTAAGAAGATAATGAGATGAAAGGAGTAGAGGCACTGATTATGAACAGCCTTCTCAGGAAGTTTAGCTGTGAATGTAAGGGGAAATAAAGAACAAATGAGTTTGAGCCAGAACAAAAGATAACTCAGGGCTTCAAGTTTAGTGTTCTCCCAACACTTAGCCCATATTTCTATCTTTATTAAGCTTATCTGTCCACAAACAAAGCCAAATTGTTTGGGGATTACATTTCAGCTAGCAAAAAGTCTCCCACTCCCTACACAAAACATATATGATATAAAGACAAAAGGCATCACAAAAATGTTGAGGGGGGTTTTGTTTGTTTGTTTGGAAAGAAAACCAGTGAGAGTCTTGAAATAAATATTATGACTATGAGCAAACCTTCTTAGGAAAATCCAATCAATGACGGGTTCATTTCTTCCAGTAAGCCTTGTATAAGTCACAGAAGATAATAAGGTGTTTTGGGTTATTACATCCGTGTCCTGCAAATAATAATATTCTTGTCTCTGTTCACCATAACTAATTACTTAGTACATGCTTGGAGCTGCTACAAAGCTTAGAATAGATATCTTTAGATAAGGAGGTATTTGATCATTGAACTTCCTCCTTGACACAGAGCAGTTCTGAGGCATGGAGACCCTTTAATGGGTTTTGAGACACCCCTTACCCTCACCCCCAGGATATGCATCTTTCTTGTTTCCTCGTTAGAATATGACTAAGTGATATCCCACAGGGCTCTGTCCTCAGCGCTCTTCTCTTCTCCCACCCTACTACTTTGCTTGGTTATCTCAACAGCCCTCATGGATTTGACTGTCATCTCTGTGTTAATAGTTATACTTCCCTAACCTGTTAACATGTTGTATCTCTAACTGCTTTTTAGAAAACTTGGAGGGGCGGCTAGGTGGTGCAGTGAATAGAGCACCGGCCCTGGAATCAGGAGTACCTGAGTTCAAATCCGGCCTCAGACACTTAACACAAAAAAACTAGCCGTGTGACCTTGGGCAAGTCACTTAACCCCAACTGCCCCCCAAAAAGCAAAAAAAAAAAAAAAAAAAAGAAAACTTGGACAGGATTCTACTGCCTTCCCTCTGTTCATTATTGCCTATTTGTCTTGTACATACCTTGTTCATTATATTTGCTGATTGTCTCCCTTATTAAATTGTGAACTCTTTGAAGGCAGGGATTGGCTTTTGCTGCTTTTTTGTATCCCCAAGCACTTAGTACAGTGTTTGGTACATAGCAGGTGGTTAATAAATGCTCATGGACTAGCTGGTATGGTGTGCTCTTCTCCTTAGTTTTTAAAAAGCTCTTGCATTCCCTCCACCTTGTACACAATGCCACCAAAGTCAAGACTCATTGGATGAAACTCGTTTATTACCATAAGGCATCAAATACAATGAAGACATACATAGAAATGCATTAAGAGTTGAGGGAGAAAAATGCTATTATTGCACAAAGACAATTCCCTTTCCAAGGAAGAAGGAATGGACAAGTCTACTGCAGACTAAAACCAAATGGAAAAATTTCCCTTTTTTAAAAGAATCTTAACTGTAGGTAATCTTAATCTTCCATCTTCTATCAGTAATTGATATTTCAGATTCCTGGTAGAGCCATATACTTATACTGATCTCTCCATGAAATACTGATTCCAGGGAATCTTGGATTGCTGGAGAGGCATGGATACATGGGCAGTAGCTGAGTTCTTATTCAATCAACAAACTTTTAACCAACACTCTTTTGTCTACCAAAAAAAAAATCACCTTCCAATGCCATTAGGGACTTTTTTCAACTTACTGTTACTCTACCGACTGAACAGAGAAGGTTATATTTTTTGCTATTGCTCTCCATGGACTTAATTTTCCCTTTAGAGCCTTTTAAAGTGCCCTATTAGGGACTACCCTATTCAGAATACTTCATTCTTTCCTCAAAACAGAGAAATCTGAAAGCTCTTGGAATACACAGATATCACATAGAGCTGTCATAATCTCCCATAAAGTTGATGGGAAAAAAAGACAGTTTTTCTTCTTCTGAAGAAATCCAATAGCTTCTAGTGCCACTGGATCTTTGAGAAAATGTATTTCACTGCTTTTCTGCTGTGAGAAAGTTTCCCTAAGGACTCAATTTCAAGAGAAGGTGAAATACAGAGCTCTCATGATTTTAAATTAGTAACTGGCATGATTTTAGGAATGGAAATGTGAATTTTTTTTAAAGTTTTAAGCTACTTGTATTTATCTATGAACATTTCACACACTGCTCCTGTTCAACCAGGTCCAGAACTTCATGAATCAGCTGAGTAGTGGTCTGTGTAATAGGGTAACACAATGGGAGTCTTTTTTCCAGAGTTGGCATGTGAACAAAGTACCTGCAGATCAGAAAGAGAAAGAAAATGGATGAATTTTTAAAAAGGGAACTTTTCCAGTAGGCCACATGAACAGACAAAAGCATCATTCTGGATCAAAGGATCACAGATTTGGAGTTGGAAAGAGACCTCAGAGACCATTAATTCCAATCCCCTTTTACAGATAACGAAACTGAGGTCCTTGGACTCCCAAGAGATCTGTGGATAGACTTGAGGGAATCCGTGAACTTGTACGGGGGGAAAAAACTACATACTTATTTTCTCTTTTTTTTTTTTTTTGCAATTCTATGTATTTTGTGCATTTAAAAACATTCAGAAAACAAACAGCTGTGACATATAAAAGGTTCAAGAGACATAGTTTCTGGGTAATTAATCATTTTTATTAATCATGCTGACAGACAATAAAAGGGATCAGTAGCACTCTCAAATATCAAAGACCCCCCCCCCAAAGAACCCACCTCAGCACTTATATGCCCTTGGAAAGGTGGGTGTTCCTGACAATAGCAATCTGACTCTGGTTAACAAGTAATGGGAGAGAGGTGAACCTATTCTAAGGAGAGATTGGGAGACATGACTGAATATGTCACTCATGTACAAAGAGAGAGTCTCAAGCCAAACCACCCCGAATCTGGCAATCTAGTCTGCCAAAGTAGAAGACAATGAGTGGAAATTCACCACAGATTAATTTCTTTGAAAGGTTCTTTAGCTGAATGGGTTAACAATTCCAAGATTTCATCTCATCATCAGTCCTGTCCTTCAAAGAACTAAGTTTTGACTTAATCTCCAAATGAGGAAAGGAATAAAATCCTGGATCTCCCCAATATTTGTTTATTATGTATGCACCAGGCATTATGCACCAGGCATTATGCTAAGCAGTTGGATACAAAGGAAGGCCAAAAAAAATAGTCCACATTCTCAAATAATCTTAGAAGTGGCTCACAGGCTTCACTAGTTTGCCAAAGGGGTCCATGACACATCAAAGACACCAAGAATCCCTGCTCTAAATCATACAGTATTCTTTCTACTGCACACCCCTCCCCTCTTATAGAGGGGATGGATCAATCTAAAAAGACTCAGTCTTTTCAGGTCCACTCTCTCCCTCCTTCTCCTCCTCTTTAATTTCTGTACCATCATTAATGCATGTTCTCACTTCACTGAAACACTTGCATTTCAGCAAAGTAAGTGCATTTCATTCATAATGCATCGATTACCAAGACATAAATGGAGAGGTACCATACCATCTCTACCACAGTGTAAGTCAGGGCCCTTGCTTCTTGACTCTCAGCTAAATAATAAGAGGCTGGGAATGGAAGCTGTGCTGGGAGGATGGAACAGGGCAGGTGGGAAGTAGAACCAGTACTAGAAGACGACAAAGTAGGCAGCTATTTAGGATTTAAAATGGTGGAAGAGAGGGAGAGCATACAATGAAGGACAATTTTTTTTAAATTAAAAAATACCCTCTTGCTAAAAAAAAATGGCTAACCATGTTGATTGGTTGTTTGTTGGTGGAGGATCTTTTTAAATTTTTTTTTGTAAGTAGTATTTCATTTTTTCCAATTATATGTAAAGACAGTTATTGACATTCTTTTTTTTTATAAGACGCTGAGTTCCAAATTTTTCTCCCTCCATCTCTGTCTCCCTCCCCAAGCCAGCAAGCAATCTGATATAGGTTATACATGTTGCAATCACATTAAACATATTTGAAGAATATTTTTAATATCACTTTTTACAAGCATAGATTCCACCAAGGTCCTACTCTGATGCATGATCATGGCAGAGAAGTAACCCCAGGTTTTTGAAGGCCATGTTAGTAAAACACAAACTCTAGCCAGTCTTCTCATGGAATGGTCTTGAATACAGGGTGGGGAGTAGATTTTTGTCTGCCATTCAAGGATCATCTTACCTAATTGAGGAAAGACCATCTAATGAGGCATTTTTTTGATCATGGCAACTTATGGAGACTTTCTATTCGAGTATGGAGGCATTACAGTCAGTAAAGGAAGCTCTTATGGATAAAATTAGGGGCCTTTTAAAGTACTGATGTGAGGAGTCTACCTGGCAGATTCTTCCAACTCAGCTATTATAGCTAGCATCCAGGACAGTCGTTCCCACCAACTGCTAACCAACCACCACCCACAGGGCAAACAAGCAAGTCTAGCTTGGGATAGAGACAAAAAACAGGATAGAGACAAAAAACAGGAATAACAAAGCCAAACCACTTTGACTACGGTCTCCCTTCAGATTCTAATGGAGACAGCCCAAGACCTTGAACCCAAAAGTCTTGGGAATGGCAATGCTTTCAGCTCACGTGCCCTCAGACTTCATCATGGGAAGCAAACCCTGCCGAGATGTAGTGTGGCGATTGCTCCTTCAGGAGTTGCAGTCATATCTACCAAAGTCCCCAAAATAAAGTTTTTGCCTTAGCAATAAAATGGCTCAATATCAGAAATTGATATGATTTTCATCAGTGGAAATGACATTAAAGAAGAAGCATATGAACATCAGACTACAGGCTTTACTGGAAAGATTGAGGCAATGCATCATGAGCGTCCTCATTTTCCCCCTTCCAGACGTTAAAATCTCTCTACATCTTCACCTTTGTTTCAGAGGATGAAGTGACCTTCTCCTTGACAAGGCCAATCCTTGATTCTATCACCTCTCATCTCCTTCAGGTGGTTCTCTCTTCATTGATTTAGTTTATCATTTTCAATTTCATTCTCTCTAATGGTTCCTTTCCTGTAACTTAAGATCATTCTTAAGATACACTTCTCCTTAGAAAAAAAAACAAAATCTTTCTTTGACTC
Source organism: Pseudocheirus occidentalis (assembly GCA_028646575.1). Taxonomy (NCBI): domain Eukaryota; kingdom Metazoa; phylum Chordata; class Mammalia; order Diprotodontia; family Pseudocheiridae; genus Pseudocheirus; species Pseudocheirus occidentalis. Next base: position 204,594,765 of record CM053597.1, on the reverse strand, counting down.
TCCTTTCCCCTGAAGATACCATGCTGTAATATCTCATCCTTTTCATTTCTCAGGCCCTAAGCAGAGGAGTCAAAGTTCATTTCACACACAGTTTCACCACAGTTCATTCCCACCTCTATACCCTTTTAATGCCACCACTCTAACCTGCTCTTTCAGAGGTCCCAAATGACATTTTAGTTTCTAAATCTAATGTTGGGGGGGGCGGTGTCAGACCCATTCTCCTTATCAATGTTCTTTGAATCATTTGACATGATTGACTAGCTTTCCCTCCCTGGATGCTCTCTCCTATCTTGGATTCCATGATTCTGTCCTCTTCAAATTCTTCTATCTTATTCTACCTTTCCTTAATTTCCTTCAATGTTCCTCTTCTCTGTGTGCTCATCCTCCATATCTCTGTCTCTGGTCTTTTTCTGTGTGCTCCCTCACTTGGTGATTTGAACTTAGCCCATGAGAGGAGTCCCAAACCCATTTATCCAGCTCCATTCTCTCCTCTGACCTTTATCTCCAAACCCTCCTCCCAACTTCACAATCTCTGTTGAGACCAACATTATTCTTCCAGTCACCCAGACTCACAAGCTTCAGTTATTTTTTATTTTTTCCATTCATTCATTCATTCCCCTACTCTTATGTACTTTGAGAGGTTACTTTCAGTTTTATTGATATATTTTGGTTTTATATTACATGCATTTACAGATTATTACCACTTTGTAAAACAGTAAAAACAGTTAAGCAAAACTACTAATACTGTGTCTTCACCTGGAAGTATATGCAACATTTGAAATCTGTAGTACCACCCCCTATTACTTCCACCTCTTTTTAAAAATTGTTTTTTAACAGAAATCTATTTTTTCTCTATCTCACACCCACCCCCATTAAAAAGGAAAAAAATTCTTGCCTATGATTACTCTTGTAGTATTTTGCAAAGTAAAGATTCAAACTCAGGTCTTCTAAGTCAAACATTAACATCACAGTGATAAGATTAGGGTCTCAGGTCTTGATGGGTTGGTTAGGTTAAGGATTTCAGAGTATACTGACAGAGAGGGATAAGATGCCTTGATGGGAAGGAAGCAGGTCGGACAAGATGAGCAGTATACATGAGTTGACTTGTTTGCAGAAAAAAATCATCTTAAGACTATCTAAAAGGATCCAACAGATGAGGTTTCTCAGTAATTTGTTGTAAATCCCTCTTTGAAAAGGCGTTGGATCTTAATATCACAGTATGGGGAACTGGATGTGGTTGGATACAAAATGGGACAAAGAGAATGAGGAAGACAATGAGCGAAGGAAGAAGCTTTAAGTTTTCCCTATACAGATTTCTATCCTGAAGAAGACAAAGGTTTATAGAAGGATGTGAAGTAGGTCATGAGTAGAAGAAAGGGTGCATGTGTTTGTAGGAGGTAAATTACACAATAGCATAAGTCATTTCCAAAGACACCCACAAAGTTGAATTGGACTTGGAACCTACACACACCCATTTCCATGGGTGCCTATTTCCTTCTCTTTCTGTCTCCCCATGGTGAAGCTAGCTATACTAAATGTTTGCCTTTATCAAGGTTGGACTTAGGAGTTAACTCTGTGTCCACAGGGCCAAGAGCTAAGAATTAGAATTAAAAAATACAAACAGAAGTTGGGGAACTCTTTCCCCATAACCCTCAATAGCTTAAAATGAGGAAGTGGTGAGAAGCAGGACCCACATTGGTTTTTATGTCTCTAAATGCCGTCCCAGAATCAGAAATTGTAACTCTTCTACAATCCCCACCTCCCCACCAAGGCACCCCTCTCCATCAAGATAGTGTTGTGCCCTGCCCAGATGGTCAGGAAAGGATACCTAGCTGCTGCACAATTTTCACCAATTTTCAGGGTTCAGATTTTTTTTTTCCTTTTCTTAGTGGATGCTAATGGAAAACTATAACCGCTAAGTATATTTGGTTTTTCTTGCCTATAAATGGAACTAGGGCAAGGAATAATGGATGGCTGGTGAAACAAATTTTTACTATTTCTATTCCTTAATACTATTCCATTAGTAAGAAAAGAGAGGCAGATGGTGGGGGGGGGGGGTTAATGAAGAGCAAGAGACATTAATCATATATATAATATATTTTATTTGTAAATATATGTATGTTTTGGGAATAAATTAATTATTCTACCTTTATTCAGCAGTTATTTAATATTTAAATATTTCAATTTCAGTTTTAAATATTAAATATTAAAGTAAAGCACTGGGTTAGGCCCTGAGGGAGATAAAAAGATAAAGAGAAGACACAGTCTTTGTCCTCAGGAAATGAGGGGATAAATAAAAATATAATCCAAAATATTGCATAAGTATATAAAAGAAGTTAGGTGATAAAAGGGGGCAGCTAAGGGGCACAATAGATCGAACTTTGCCCCTCCTCTTCCCCACTCTATCAGGATTTCAAATCTGGCTTCAGATAGTTACTCACTGAGTGTCCCTGGGTAAGTCACTCACTTAACCTCTGGCTCAGTTCTATCTTATGTAAAATGGGAGAAAAGAAAATGAAGAAGCATTTATTAAGCTCCTACTATATATGTACCAGGAAGTGCTAAAACATTTTATAAATATTATGCTATTTTATTCTAACAACAACCCTTTGAGATGGCTTCTGTTATTTTCACTATTTCCTGAGTTAAGGAAACTGAGGCAGAGAGAGGTTAAGTGACTTGCCCAGCATCTCATAGGTTGTTGAGTGTCTAAGGCTAGATTTAAACTTAGGTTTTTCTGACTCCAGGCCCAAGGCTCTATCTACTTCCCTGCAGTTGCTTTTAATGGGGATAATAATGCTACCTGAGGCTTGAAAAGACCTTAGCTTAAAAAGGTCTAGGACACTCGCTGTATCCTGGGCCATCTGCAGTCATCCTGATCTATATCTTGCCACTGGACCCACATGGCTCCAGAGGAAAAAGTGAGGCTGGTGACTCTGCACAGTCCTGCCTCACTTAAATCCAATTCACTTGCAAATCATGGCATCATCTTCCCAATGTTATAATCCTCTTTGAGAACCAAAGACAAACTGCACACACACACACACACACACACACACACACACACACACACACACACACACTGGCACCTACCTAATAATAACAACCATAATAGCTAATATTTATATAGTGTTTTACAGAAAAGGAAACTGAGACAAACAGAGGCTAAATAATCTGCCCAGGGTCACACAGCTCATAAGTGTCTAAGGCCATGTTTGAACTCGGGTTTTCCTGACTCCAGGCCCACCCTCCCACCCACTGTGCCAGCTAGCTGTCCAGGGTTGTGATTTCCCATTGTGTTGATTGTGAGAATTAATAAGATAATAAATAAATAAAATAAGATAAAATTTGTAAAATGAGATAAAATATGTAAAACACTTTACCAAACATGCTATTTAAAATATTTCTACATAAATATAAATTTTATAAATAAAAAATTTATAAAAATAAATTTATATATAAATATAAAACACTTTACAAAAATGCCATATAAATGGGCTATTATAAGAGTTCTGAAGAAATATCATTTCTAACCTGAAGGGAATTAATTAGGAAAGATTTCATGGAGAAGGTGGCCTTTATGTAGCATGTGCCAAGCACTAGACTTTGGGCTTCCACAAATAACCTATTTGATCCTCCCTACAACCCCACAAGCTTGATGCTACTATTATTCCCATTTTACAACTGAGGAAACTGAGGCACATAGAAGTTAAAGTGACTTGTCCAAGGTCACTCAACTAGCAAATATCTGAGGTTGGATTTAAACTCAGGTCTTTCTGACTCCAGGTCTAGTGCTCCACTTAATACACCACCAGCTGCCTGTAAAAAACTAAGTCTTAGATGCCAAAGAGATCATAAAAATGGGAAAAGGGCCCACATGTACAAAAATATTTATAGCAGCTCTTTTTGTGGTGATCAAGAACTAGAAATCAAGGGGATGCCCATCAATTGAGGAATGGCTAAACAAGTCGTGGTATATGAATGCAATGGAATATTACTGTGCTATAAGATATGATGAGCAGGAAGACTTCAGAAAAACCTGGAAAGACTTATATGAACTGATGCTGAGTGAGAGGAGCAGAACCAGGAGAACATTGTACACAGTAACAGCCACAGTGTGCAGGAACTGATTTTGATAGACTTAGCCTTTCTCAGCCACACAAGGACCTAAAACAATTCCAAAGAACAGATGATGGAAAATGCCATCTACATACAGAGAAATGACTATGGAGTCAGAATGCAGAATGAAGCAGACTGGTTTTTTTTGTTTGTTTTGTTTCATTTTTCTTTCTCACGGTCTATCCCATTAATTATAATTCTTCTGTGCAACATGACTAATGTGAAAATGTGTTTAATAGGAATGTATGTGTAGAGTCCATATCAGATCGCAAGCTGTCTTGGGGAGGTTGGGGGAGAAAATGTAAATGGAAGTGATTGCTGAAAACTAAAATTAAATAATTTAATTTTAAAAATCAAAATTTAAAAAGCTAAGTCTGACAAGATGTATACAATTTTATAGAGACAGAGAGAGGAATGGGACATCCCAAGGGTTCAGAATACTATAAGCAAATACAAAAAAGTGAGAAAATATAGGGCTTGTTCATAAGTGTGTGTGTGTGTGTGTGTATTTGGGTTTGTCGGTAAGACAAAGTACCCAAAGTCTACAAAGGTAGGTTGGAGTCACATTGTAGAGAGCTAAGGAAATAATGCCAGACTAAGGAATTATTCAGCAGGCAATGGGGTGACATTGCAGATGTTTTTGATAATATATAAAGAAGACCGATGTGACATTACTATGATGGATAGAATGGAAGGCAAGGCTGGAATCAAGGAAACCATTTAGAAGGCTGTTAGAATAAGGGAAATAAGAGAGGCAAGGTGGGTCTGAACTGGAGTGGGAGTCATGATGCTAAGCAGGTGTAAGAACCCATGATTTCTTTGGAGTAGGAAACTCCCCCTACCAGTGCAGGCCAGCAACCTTCCCTCCCAACTTTCCATCCTGTATTTAGAGGGTTGCCTAGGTTACCGAGAGACCAAATGATTTGTCTAGGGGTCTCAGAGCCAGCCAGAGACAGCGCTTGGCCCCAGTTCTTTCTGGATCCAGAGACCTGCCCCTTACTTCACTTCTCAGACTAAAAAAGGAGTGACTGATTCAATTCTGTTCAGAAAACATTTAATGAGAGCCTCAAATTTGGTAAGGGATAGGACTGGGCAGGTGAGGAAAAGGCTTTCTCCAATTCGTAACCCTTCATTTATAATCTCTTTCAATTCAGTCTGTTGCCCTTAATTACTCATAGTTGTTCAAATTCACTTTGCTGGGAATTGGTGGTGGCAACGGAGGTTAAAATAGCTTTTTTTTTTTTTTTAACCAGCTTGTGTTTTATTTATCCTTGCTGGTCAGGAAGCAGGTTTCAAAAGGGAAAACAATTTCAAGTGCCCTGAAATCCCAGAATCCCAGACTGCCTCATTCAGTGAGAGAGAGAGAAAGAGAGAGAGAGAGAGAGAGAGAGAGAGAGGGAGGGAGGGAGGGAGGGATAGGAGGAAGGGCAGAGAGAGAGAGAGGGAGAGACAGAGACGGAGACAGACAGAGACTGAGGGAGAAAGAAAGAGGGAGAGATAGAAGGAGGAAGAGCCAAGGGAGAGAGAGGAAGAGAGAGAGAGACAGAGAGGGAGGAAGGGAGAGAAAGACAGAAGAAAGAAAGGAGGGAGGGAGGGAGAGAGAGAGGAGGAGGGAAAGAGAGACAGAGAGAAGGAGGGAGAGACAGAAGGAAGAAAGGAGGAAGAGAGAGAAAAAGAGATAGGGAAGAAATAAGGGAGAGAGAGGGGGAAGAATAGAAGGAGGAACGGAGGGAAGGAGAGATAGGAGAAAGGGAGAGGGAGAAAGAAGGAAGAAGGAGGGAGGGGGAGAAAAAGATAAGGATGAAGTAAAAGAGGAGGGGGAAGGATAGAAGGAGGAAAGGATAGGAGGAAAAAGAGAGGGAGAGGGAGAAAGGGAGGGAGAAAGAGGGAGGGAGGGGGAGACAAGGAGAGAGGAGGGAAGAGAAAGAGAAAGAGAGAGAGAGAGAGTCTATGAAAAGAAAACTCAATGGATTTTCTGCCCAGTGATTAGTCTAAAAACAGCAGACAGACACATCATAGCTTTGCCATGCCTCTCAATCAGCAGAGTGGAATTCTGCTTGTAATGAAATATGGCCATTCTTACCTGAATTCTTCTTTGTGGTTGTTCCTAATGTATTCAGCCAGGATGCTACTATGCT
>CM053597.1:204551157-204588008 GCA_028646575.1 Pseudocheirus occidentalis | reverse complement strand
TACACTGAGGGATTGCAGGGCCTGGAATACGATATTTCGAAGATTAAGGGAACTGGGATTAAAACCAAGAATCAACTACCCAGCAAAATTGAGAATATTATTCCAGGGGAAAATATGGTCATTCAATGAAGTGGAGTATTCTTGCTGAAAAAACCAAAACTGAACAGAAAATTTGACAATCAAACACAAGAAGCATGAGAAGGTAAACATGGGAAAGAAGTCATAAGGAACTAATCAAATTTGAATTATTTACATGCCGATATGGAAAAACGATAACAGTAACTTATGAAACTTTTCTTAGTAGGAGGATAGGTGAAGGGAATACATATGGATATATATGTATACTTACACATATATCCATAAAGGACGCTATATATGCATATGAACACATATCTGAGCATGTGTATATATGAGTTTATAGAGGGCATAGGACCAATCGAATGCAAAAGGATGATACTTTAAAAGGCAAATTCTGTGGTGGGAGAGGAGTAGAATGAGAGGAGACAGGGAGAGACAAAATGGGGCTAATCATCCCGTGTGGAAGAGGCAAGGGATAACTGTTACAACTTTACTTTCATTTACTCTCATTGAATCTGGCTTGGGGAGGAAATGGCATGAACTCTAAACTGGGCATCATGCTACACAGGAGGGTAGGGGGCGTGGGGATGAAAGGCAGGATGTCGGAGGGGAGGGCAGGTTCTGGGGGAGGGATGCTGGATGCTCACACTTTGGTAGAGAGATGGGGACAGGGTAGAAAGTGGAACAGGGTGGGGGGAGGGATGGGAAGGAGGGACATATGATCACTGTTACAATATGTCCACTATGAAGATGTCCTGTATAATCACATCTACACAGCCTGTATTGAATTGGTTGTCCTTCCAGCAGGGGTGGGTGACAAGGGAGGAACCAAAAGAATCTAGAATTTAAAGCTCTGCAATACCTGCAACTAGAAATCGAGATATACAGGGGCTGGGATAGGGAGACCCTCCCTGCCCTACCAGAAAGTTAGAGAGCAGACCAGGGGAGGGGCTCTACAGTGGGATGGCTGTTTTGGGGTTGGGGTGGGGGAGAGACGGGGAGAAGATTTGTAATTCAGGGGTCTTGTGGGAGTGAATGATGTAGACAAGAAAACAAATAAAATTTATTACATTAAAAAAAAGAATTAAATAAATAAATTAATAATTAACAGAAGGAAGGCAATAGAATAAAGAGGGTTTGGGAAAACCTTCTTATAAAAGATGGGATTTTAGTTGGGACTTAAAAAAAAAACTAGTAATGACCAATCTTGGTACCAGGGATAAGATTAAGAAAATGTACCCCATTTCCTTCCTTGTGGAGGTGGGAAAGAGAACAGGTATCTGGCACATGCCAGAAAAGAAATGAGAAATGCACCTCTTTCCTTTTGCTGGAGAGGTGAGGGACTGACTTGGTGCAAAAGCCTATACTGTATACTCTTGTTAGTCTGCCTGATTCCCTCAGTGTTGACTGGTCTGGCTTAATTGGTTTTCTTTATTACAAAGGAATGCTTGCTGGATGGGGGGTAAGGTGGGGGTGAGGGGGATGGTATACCCAGAAATGACTATGCCATGAAAACAAAAAGCATCAATAAAATTCCAATAAGCAACAAGAAAAAGAAATCATACCCTTAGGGCAGTCATAACAATTTTTTTAACTTCAGAATTGCCCAAGAATAAAAAAACTTGGTACAATGACTAAACAAATAATGTTCAAAGCATGCAGACATACTTTCTGCTCTCCAATTCATACCCCAGATGTACCTATTGGAAAAATCCTCATGGCGCCCCCCTGGCTTTTTGAATGTAACATGACTCACTCCACCTCTGCCATATTAACCTGATCAGTGCTTTTCAAAAATGTTTCTAGTCTACTAAAAAAAAAAATGAAACTGACTTAAGAAAGTATTTTTTTTAAATAATTCAGAGGCACATAGGATGCATCAGTTAGCTGCTGGCAGTATGACTGATGAAAATGAGCTATCTGAAACCCCTTTTGTGTGCTGCCACTAAATACAAGACACATCTAGAATGAAAGCTGGGTTTTTATAAGTACTTTAAAGACAGCAGTGACAGATGGATTCAGTGATACAATTGTTAGTCCAGAAGCATAACATTAGGATCCAGCAGAGGACATGTGAAAAGAACAGGAGGGATGGACTACATGTGAACAGAGAAAGAGATTATCTATCTACAACAAACACATCCGTCTATATGGGGTGTTCCAAGTCTTGGTGCAGTTTAAAACTTCTTGTTTTTTATAATACACATATGTATTATAAAGCAATATTTTTGAGGGTAGCAAAAAACTTTTGACCAAGAGTATGTCTATCAATTGAGGAATGGCTGACCAAACTGAGGTATGCACAAATAGAATGTAATATTATTGCTCATAAGAAACAACAACTATGAAGAGTTCAAGAAGCATGGGAATATTTGTATGAACTGATGCAGAGTAAAGTAAGTAAAACTAAAAGAACATTAAAGAACAAAATTAATTATAATGGCCAATCTCTGTCTAGAGGACTGATGAGAACTACCTCTCTTCTCTCACTAGGGAGGTGAGTGTATGAGGAATGTGGAATGTGGTATTAACATTTTTCTTTGTTAGAAGGCAGGGCTCAGTATGTGGGGAAGGGTGGTTGGCTTGTCACCTTTTTTATGAAATTGATTGAAGTGAGAAAAACAATTATTAAGTAACCAATTATTGGGGAAATCCAAGGTTTTTTTTACCCTATCTCTTCTTTCTGTACTGGGTCAAATCAGCATCTGAAGGACATTGCTAATAATGAGACTGGATTAACTTTCTCCTCAATCTTGTTCAGCCCCCACCCACCTGAAGAAGCCTACTGTGTTCTACTCATGCTTGGGGGAGCTTGGGGGGGGAGCGGAAAGAGGTAGGGATAAAAGAGCCTTTGTCTAGATTGCCCCAGACTGGGGGTGGTGTAGGGTGTGGGAATGAGAGCTATCAAAGTCACAGTCCCCTAGCCCCTCATTAGTGTGGATCCACCTCTCATTATAATATTAATTCTCTAATTTCTTGTTAACTAATAATCGACACCCTCAGGAACACCCACTTTTCCAAAGGCACATAAGCACTGAGTGAGGTCCATGAGGAATCTTTTGGATTCAAAAGTGTCAATGAAAAATAAAAGAGTGCCACTGATCCCTTTTATTAGTTATCCATTAGCATGATTAATAAAATTATTAATTACCCAGAAATTACATCTCTCAAACTTTTTATACAACATAGAGGGCTATGAAGTCTGTCTTCTCAGATTAATGTTTTGAAATGCATAAAATAAAATGCATAGGCTTACCAATGAAATCAATTATATTGAAATAACAATTATCAAAATATTTTTTTTTTACATTCACAGCTCCCAGGTTAAGAATCCCTGACTTAAAGAAAAATGACTGGTGTAAACACAAAAGGCAGATAAAACATTTTTTAAATGAGAAGAGGAGACAAATGTGTAATAGTCACAGGCATGTCTGTGAAACACAAACAAGGTGATGAATTGTAGAAGGTTTTGGAAAGACTATTGAAAACCCTCAAACCGCTGTCTCTAGACATCTTCGGCGAATCCTCACCGTTTAGCCACTAAAGTGTTCAGGCGTGATGACTCTGTCTCTGTTTCTCTGAACATCAGTCCCAGAGTCTGGATAATCTGAATGCAAGCCCTCGAAAACAAAGAAAATCAAGAAGTCATGAAAACAGCCATGAAATGACTCTTTCCTCCTCCCCCAACTGTTAGCAATTTGTTACTTAATAATCCAATAAGCCTTAATAGAATAGTTAAAATGTCCATGTAAAACAAAGATCACAACACTATTAGAAAATTCATTGCCAGGGACATTTTTGTCCAGTACTAAGTTCTTTTGCTTTCCTTTTGATATGAATTAAAAATCAAAAATTTTTTAAATGAAATTTAATTATAAAATTAATTTTTTAATTAAAAATTTAAAAACCTATCATTTTTCTAACAGATAACTTACTCAAGTTGATCAGTCCTTTGGCTTTTATTTTGAAGTGCACTGGGATCCTGAGGTCTGGGCAAGTACTCATGAAGCTTGCTCACTAGGAAACAGTACAGGTCACTGGTCTGTGAAAGGAAAAGAGAAAGAGAGTCATTCAAGGGAAAAATGCTCCTAGTTCCCTAGATATGAGATCTTACATAACCAGGGACCAAAGAATGATTTGTCTTTTGATTAACTGAGACAATGAGCTACAGTATTTCCCATGAAACACCAGCACGACTAAACTGGAGAGCCATCCTTTTCCAGAAACAAACTTATTATTTTTAAAACAGGGATAGTCTGTCTTAGTGGGAAAGAGTGAAGGCCTGGAAGGGGAGATCTGGCCAGTGAGATAATGTATCTCATTGACAACTTTAAAGTCTAATATAAATGTCAGTTATTTGTATTATCAGGAAGCAGGGTGTCCTAGTAGAGAGAGGGGCCAGCCTTGCTTCTGACACATACTAGCTGTGTGATTATGAACGAGACATTTGATCTCTCAAACACTAGACAGACAAAAGACAGGGAGAGAGAGAGAAAGAGTAAAAGAGAGAGAGAGAGAGAGAGAGAGAGAGAGAGAGAGAGAGACAGACAGAGACAGAGAGAGAGAGAGACAGAGACAGAGACAGAGAGACAGAGACAGAGAGAGACAGAGAGAGAGAGGGAGGGGAGAGTGACAGAGAGAGACAGAGACAGAGAGACAGAGAGAGAGGGAGAGAGGAGGAGAGAGAAAGAGGGATGGAGAGGGAGAGAGAGAGAGGTAGACGAATAGATGGATAGGTAGATACAGACAGAAGATAGAGACATAGACATACAGACAGATGATAGCTAGACATAAAACAGATAATTGATACATAATAAAAAGATAAATAGATGATAGACAAAGACAGAGAGACAGAGGGAGAGAGATAGGAATGATATATGGATAGATGACAGAGATGATAGACAAACAGGCATATGATATATAGCTGACATGTAGTTAGGTAGGTAAGTAGAGGAAGGGTTCATTAAGGGCTTCCTCTGTACTGGATATTATTATACCAAGTTCTGGGGAAAGAAACATAAGCCAATAAGGTCATCCCAATGTTCAAGGAGCTTACATTCTAATGGGGGAAGTTTGGGGTGCTATAGATAACACATATGTATTAGACTTGAAAACAGGGAGAGGTGGAGCCAAGATAGCAGAGAAAGAGCAGGACTTGCTTAAGATCTTCCCCAAACTCCTCCAAATACCTGTAAAAATGACTCCAAAGAAATTCTTGAGCTATAGAACCCCCAAAATGACATAGTATAACACATCTCCAGCCCAACACAGCCTGGCAGGTCAACAGGAAGGGTATAGTGCACCAGGATGGGAGCAGAGCATAGTCTGGCATGGGCCATGCCAGCACATACAAGGCTGGAGTGGGTCTCACAGGACTGAATCTTTGGCAGCTATGGCAGTTTCCAGGCTTCTCAACCCAAAAAAGCAAGAAAGGCTTTTCTCAACTCACAAAGATAGCATAGAAGTTCAGTAGGAAAAATCTGTGGAACTTGGGTGAAAGAGAAGCATGGTCTGGCCCCAGCCCTGGGATGGTGGATGTGGCGGCAGTGGTGGCAACAGCAGCAGCAGCAGCTGCTTCCAGAGCTCTGGGTCCACAAATGGTGGGGGATTGAGCAGATAATACAAAACCCCGGAAGCCTGGAACAGTACACCTACACCCACATCCACACCCACTCCCCCTGGAAGCAGAGTCCTATGTTGACAAAGAGTTAAAAAGTCGAGTATTTAACTAGAAAGATGAGCAAATAGGGTAAAAAACTCAGACTATGGAATCTTACTTTGGTGACAAGATCAAAATATACAACCAGAAGAAGACAACAAAGTCAAAGTTTCTGCATCAGAAGAAGAATATGAATTGGTTGCAGGTCATGGAAGACCTCAAAAAGGATTTTGAAAATCAAGTAAGAGAAGTAGAGGAAAAATTGGGAAGAGAAATGAGAGTGATACAACAAAATCATGAAAAAAAAATGAGTCAACAGCTTGTTAAAGAAGATTCCCCCCCAAAATACTGAAGAAAATAACACCTTAAAAAATAGATGAAACCAAATGGCAAAAGAGATCTAAAAAGCCAATAAGGAGAAGGAATGCCTTAAAAAGTGAAATTGGCCAAATGGAAAAGGAGGTCCAAAAGCTCACTGAAGAAAATATTTCCTTCAAAATTGGAGTGGAGCAAATGGAAGTTAAAGACATTATGAGAAATCAAGAAATGACAAAACAGAACCAAAGATTAAAAAAAAAGAAGACAATGTGAAATATCTCATTGGAAAAAGCACTGATATGGAAAACAGATCAAGGAGAGATCATTTTAAAATGATTGGTCTACCTAAAACCCATGATTTAAAAAAAAAAAAAGAGCCTAGACATCATCTTTCAAGATATTATCAGGGAAAATTGCCCCTGATATTCTAGATCCAGAGGATAAAATTGAAAAGAATCCACTGATTACTTAATGAAATTTTTCAAAAATTTTTCAAAATAAGTATATTCAAAATAAGTATATTTCAAAATAAAGTAACTTTTCAAAAATTTCCAAAAAAAACCCCAAAAGGAAAACTTATAGGAATATTGTAGCCAAATTTCAGAGTTCCCAAGTCAAGGAGAAAATTTTGCAAGCAGCCAGAAAGAAACAAGTCAAGTGCTGTGGGGATGCAATCAGGATAACACAAAATCTAGCAGCTTCTACATTAAGGAACTGAAGGGCTTGGAATATGATATTCTGGAGGTCAGAGGAGCTAGGATTAAAAGCAATAATCACCTACCTAGCAAAACTGAGTATAATACTTCAGGGGGAAAAAAATGGATATTCAATGAAACAGAGGACTTTCAAGCCTTCTTGATGAAAAGATCAGAGCTGAATAGAAAATTTTGCTTTCAAATAGAAGAATCAAGAGAAGCATGAAAAGGTAAACAGGAAAGAGAAATCATAAGGGACTTATTAACACTGAACTGTTTATATTCCTACATGGAAAAATTGTATTTGTAACTCATGAGGCCTTTCTCAGATTTAGGTTAATTTGAGGAAATACACACACACACACGTACATGTGTGTCTGTATATGTATGTGTATATATGTACATGTATATATAGGTGTGTGTATATGTGTGTATGTATATACACATATATGTATATAGATAGATACCACAGGGTGATTTGAATATGAAGGGATCATATCTAAAAAAATAAAATTAAAGGGTGAGAGAGGAATATAATGAGAGAACAAAAAAGAAGGAGATAGAATGGGGGTAAATTATCTCACATAAAAGAGGCAAGAAAAAGGTTTCACAATGAAGAAGAAGAGGAGGAAGGTGAGAGGGAATGAGTAAACCTTACTCTCATCAAATTTGGCTTAAGTAGAGAAAAACATACACACTCAATTGGGTGTCTTACCCTACAGGAAAGTAAGTGGGAAGAGTTTAAGAGGAGGGGATGGTACTAGGGAGGGAGTAGTCAGACTGGGGGAGGGAGTATTCAGAAGCAAATACTTTAGAAAAGGGACAGGGTCAAAGGAGAAAATAGAATAGTTGGGGGGCAAGATAGGATGGAGGGAAATATAGTTAATTTTTCATAACGACTATAATGGAAGTGTTTTGCATAACTACACATGTATAATCTATATTGAATTGCTTGCCTTGTCAATGAAGGTGGGTGGGGAGGGAAGAAGGGAGAGAATCTGGAACTCAAAGTTTTAAAAACAAATGTCAAAAACTGTTTTTACATGCAACTGAAAAATAAGATATACAGGCAATGTGGTTTAAAAATCTATCTTGCACTACAAAAAAGTAAGGGGGAAGAAGACAAGATAGAAGGGAGGGCAGAGACTGGGCAAAGGGGTAATCAGAATGGATGCCATCTTGGGGTGAAAGGGAGGGGAGATACGGGGAGAAAATTTGGAACTCAAAATCTTGTGGAAATAAATGTTTAAAAATGAATCTAAATTAATTAAATAAATAAATGAAAATGATAGCAAGGAGGAAGGGGGAAAAACAATAAGAAAACAGAGAGATATAAAGTAAGGTCTGGGGAAGACTGGCTACTGATTGGGATGGAATTTTAGCCATTTTATCCCAAAGGCACCAGAAGTTATACATCAAGTGCTCCCTACACTGATGAAATCATAGGTCTATATACTGAAAGAAAAAATAATGCAATCATCATTTAATTTAACTCAACAAGCATTTATCAGGTTCTTACTGTGGACTGGGTATTTTGCTAGATGCTAGAAATATAAAAATAAAATTAGTTGAGTCCTATTTCTGTCACTGACTAGACAATCCCACAATCTCTTTGTTCTCATCTGCTCAATTATTTTTCTCTTTTGAACCTGTCATTTTATCGGATATAGGGTATTTACAGTGAGAAAATTTCCTCTCCCAATGCAGACTGGCAATTGCTCTCCAATTTACAGTCATAGCCCTAAGAGCTTGAGTGACTTTTCAATGGTTGAACATCCAGTAAATGCGAAAGACAAGAACTAAACCCAGGTCTTCCTGACTGAGAGCCGGCCATCTAACTAATATCCTGCCTATGACTGTACAAGAAGAAAACCTTTACTAGCAACATCATAGAGCTATTAGTGAGATGAAATGGAATGATAGATGGGGAAAATACTGCTTTTGGGAAATGTGAGGTATTGGTATATTCTAAAAAAAATTATATTAAACTGAAAACAATCTTAAAACTTATATTATTGAAAGAAATGTGTGAATTGAGAGATGATAGAGATAGAAAGATGATAGATAGATAGATAGATAGATAGATAGATAGATAGATAGATAGATAGATAGATAGATAGATAGATAGATGATGGATAAATGATGGATGGATGGATGGATGGATGGATGGATAGACCTGTCAAGTTGGTAGGGCAATACAAATTAGTAAATAACAAAGAGGGTATCTTCTTCCTCTAGTATTGTTATTTGCTATAAAATTTAGAAAAAAAAACCCACGTCACAGTCTTGACTAATTGGATCAACCCAGAATTAAGATAAACACTAGCCTATGAAATCAGGCCAGTTAGAACAAATGCAAACTTTACTCTTCCCTACTTTCCTTGTTGTTTGATTTTCTTGGAACTAGTGTTTGCTACAGACAGGTCATAGAATTCTACAGTAGTGGAAATGGCAGGGAGACCTTAGGAAGTTGTCGTGTAGATTAGAGCCCTAAATACGCCAGGGTTGATCCATCCCCTTCACAGACACAGAGTGTCTTGCAAAGGTGTTATTATTAGCCTGGGAAGATGGCAAAGCGTTTGAAAGATGCTAGACGGAGCTGGGTTTAATTGTGTACAGGGGTAGGGCCAAGGGAGAAGTGATTTCTGAGGTGCTGAGACACTTCTCCCTCATTCAGTTTTCCCTCCTCTACTCAAGCACTCTGTGAATATGTGTGTGTGTGTGTGTGTGTGTGTGTGTTTTATTATATTCACTGATTCTTGGAATTCTACCATTAGAGTTTTATTTCTTTAGTCCAAGACTCTAACACCCATGAAAATGTGAATAACTCTGGCAACTCTTACCAGTCATTCATACTCTATTTGTGAACGAAGGATTTGGGAGCACGTTTTGATAATGAGAAGGGGAAAGAAAAAGTGAGAATTAAATGTATTGTCAGCTACACGCAAGGCACTCTGCTAAGTGCTTTTAAAAAATATTATTTCATTTGATCCTTACAACTACCCTACTAGATGAGTGCTATTATGATCCCCATTTTACAGTTGAGGAAGGCACAGAACAGGGAGGCTGAGAGGGTACAGACAAATTGCCTACTTAGCAGTTATTCCAAGAATAGGTTGCCTGAGAGGTTGATGCCAAGGTCCAAAAGCTTACTAGTCATAACTCCAATCTAAGGTCCGGAGAAGTGAATCCAAAGGTCTGGTCAGTGTTGACCCCCATGGTGCCAAAGGGTCACTGGATTCCCAAAGGGACAAACCACCTCAAATAATTTTTGATGAGATCTAGAACTGGGAGCCTAGCTATTCAAACTATATCCAGCTGATTAAATGGGTCTAGAATAGATACAGGGCAGCTATGTGGTACAGTGGACAGAGTGCTTGGTCTGAAGTCAAGAAGCCTCAACTTCCTGAGTTCAAATCTGTCCTCAGACACTTACTAGCTACATGACCCTGGGTAAGTCACTTAACCCTGTTTGCCTCAGTTTCCTTATTTGTAAAATGAGCTAGTGTCTTTGCCAAGAAAATCCCAAATAGAATCACAGAGAGTTGGACAGGACTGAAAAACTTCAATGAATGCAGCATAAAATACAATGGGGGCAATTAGTTATCCTAGTAGATAGAGATCTGGACCTGAAATCAGGAAGATATGACTTCAAATCCTGCCTCAGATACCTATTAACTGTATGAGCCTGGGCAAGTCATTTAATTGCTGTCTGCCTCAGTTTCCTCATCTGTAAATGGGGGTAATAATAGTCCCTATCTCTCAGAGTTGCTTTGATGATCAAATGAGATCTCTGAAAAGCATTTGCAAACCTTAAAGAGCTGAATAAATACCATTTTGTTACAATTATTTCAGAAATTATTATTATAGTTCTTAATATTATAAATAACATTAAATTAATAATATAATTATTCTAATTGTTATTGCCCTATGAGTTTAAGTCAAGGTAAAGCTTGAAGGATCAGCACATTTCCAAAGGGGGATGTGGGGAAGAGTAGTAAGATAGAAATCCAGGCAAAAAGCTTAAAAAATTTGAGTTTAGAATTTAGCTTAGGCGACCTGGCATAAAACACCTAAAAAAAGAAAGAAGGTTGGCTTTGGGTCAAATGTTACCTGAGCCACAGCTTCTCCCTGCTTTGTGCCAAGGGTAGGAAACCAGAACATTGAGAGAGAGAGAAACTACTCCCCAAAAGCAAGGAGATGCAAAGGAGGGGCCGTGAAGAGTGATTGGCAGAGACTGTGCCAGTGAACAGCTATGATGAGTCCTGATCCAGGCAATGAAAATGGTTTAAGCACCAACTATGGGCCTGGGGAAAATCAGCACCATGGGTGGAATATGGCCAAGGAGAGAACTGATTGATATCAATGCTTCCTCCCCTTCCCTTCCCATGCCCCAAGGACAGAGTTGAATGTATCATGGGTTATCTGATCACTCTAAACTCCTTGATTCTCCACAGTTTGGAACTATGACCATAAAGTTACTAACATGAACTGGTGGCATGATTAGGCTATACCCCAAAGAGACCAAAGAAAGATGGAAAAGGTCCATATGTACAAAAATGTTAACTGAAGCTCTTTTTGTAGTGACAAAGAGGTGGAAACTATTGGGGTGGTGTGGGATAGAACTCATCAATTGGGGAGTATCTGAACAAATTATGGTATATGAATGTAATGGAAGGTTATCATGCTATAGGAAATGGTTTTAGAGAAACCTAGAAAGATACATCATTCAACCAAAACTACTCTCTTCAAAATATCTAATGATCTCTTAATTGCCAAATCTGATGGCCTTTTCTCAATCCTGATATTTCTTGACCACTTTTCAGCCTTTGAGACTATTGATTACCCTCTTCTCCTTGATGCCCCCTTCAATCCAGGTTTTTGGACAATACTCTCTCCCTGGTTCTGACTACTCTGTCTCAGCTTCCTCTGCTGGACCTTCATATAAGTGACACCGACACTTACCATGGATGTTCTACAGGGCTCTGTCCCCTGTCCTTTTTCTCTTCTCCCTCTATACTATTTCATTTGGTGATCTCATCAACTCCCATGGATTCAATGATTGTCTCTAGGCTATTCATTCTCAAATCTACCTATAACAGCCCTAACATGTCTGCAGACCTCCAGTTTTACATCTCCAATTTTATTGGACATCTCAAACTGGATTTCCAGTAGACATCTTAAATTCAACATTCTCTGTGATGTTCAAAAAGTTCAAGAGACATAATTTCTGGGTAATTAATCACTTTTTAAAATCATGCTAGTATTTTATTAATGAAAGGGTCAATGATTCTCTTGAATGCCAAAGATGAATCACGGCAGTGGACTCACAGTTTATAGTCCTTAGAAAAGGGGGTGTGCCTGAGGGTGGCAAACAACTCTGATTGGTTGACAATTAATGAGAGAGAATGAATATTACAATGAAAGGTAGACCTATTCTAATGAGGAGCTGGGGGTAGGTGGGAGGGGGCAGGATGTAACTTTGATCAAGTTATTTATTTCTAACCTGCCCAGCCTTGGGCAATTTAATCAAAGAATTTATCCCCACCCATATCTGTATAAAACACAATGAGCAATCCCAACTGAGATTAAATTGCTTGTAAGACTGGGTGGGGTCTGACCAAGAGTGGAAAGTCAATTCAGTCTTATTATCAGCAATGTGTTTACATGCTTCTTAAAAAATACTGGCCCTAACTCAATACTTGATGATTAATGTGAGGAAGATAAAATCATTTCTCTCCTCCCAGAATGAACTCATTATTTCCCCCAAAACTCTCCCATCTTCCTAATTTCCCCATTACTGTTGAGGGTACTTCCATTCTCCCAGTCACCCAGAGCATAACTTAGGTATTATCCTTAACTTCTCATTCTAGCCTATGAGAGTGTGGGTTTTATGATATCAAGAACTGTCTTTTACCTTTCTTTGTATCAACAGTGCCAAGCACAGTGCCTGGCACAAAGGAGGGACTTAATTCCTACTAACTGACTTATATGAAAGAAAGAGGAGTGAAGTGAGCCAAACAAGGAGAACAATTTACACAACAACAAAGTCATGAAGACAAAAAAATAATAATTTTGAAAGACTTAAGAACTCGGATGAATTCAATGACCAGTTGCTATGTGGGTAATGAAGAATTGATAATGAAGAGAGGTGATTGAAGCAAGGTGAAGAATGAGATAGATGTTTCAGTTGACACCATATGTCTTGCCTTTGTCCGAGATTTCTTTCCTAGTGGCTGCTAATAAATTAATTTGGATACTACAGGCATTACCCAGAAATGAATGGTTTTCACAGTCGTTTTCTGCGTACTACGATCTGCTATGTGCCAAAATGTACTATTCTCATTCATGGTCAATCTGGGAATTTATTTGACTTCATTATACACGTTACAAGGGTTTTATTTTGTTGTTGTTTTTCCAATAGAGGAGTATGGGAAGGGGGAAAAAATAAATGTTTATTGATTGAAAAAAAATTTAACTTAAAAAAACAAACACCCTGCTTTTTCTGCTGGTCACAGAAAAAGTTAGTCTTTGTTATACATGTTAATTGTTTACTTCTTTTTTTGGTCTTTTTGGAGGGTGAAAGGCAAGGCAATTAGGGTTAAGTGACTTGCCCAAGGTCACACAGCTAGTAAGTGTTAAGTATCTAAAAAGTGTTGAGCATCGAATTTGAATATAGGTCCTCCTAACTCCAGGGCTGGTGCTCTCTTCACTGCACCACCTAGCTGCCCCTATTTTTCACTTCTAAGCTAATAAAACTGCTGATCAACATAAATCCTGCCCATCAGATATATTTTTACTTGAAGCTCATGCATACAGATGAATGTATACAACAGATACATAGTCTCCCTCTTTAGACTGTAATTTCATTGAGGGCAGGGAGCGCCTTTCTTTTAATTAATTATAGTACAATGCTGGGCAAGAAGTACTTAATAAATGTTTATTGGATTGAATTGGAAGGAAAGAGAGGGAATTCGCTTGTTTTGGAGGCAACTGTGAGGTTCAGACAAAAGGCTGTCAGTGGAGGCTTGGAACTATATGTTCATCAGAGATGCATGTTTGTTAGAAGGTCCTACTTGACTCAGTGGATTGACAGTGGGACTTGGAATCAAATCCAGCCTCGGGCACTTTCTAATTGTGCCACCCTGGGCAAGTTGCTTAACTGTTTGTCTCAATTTCTTCTTCTTTCAAATGAGGATAATAACATTTATCTAACTAGAATTGCAAGGATAAAATGTGATAATAATTATAAACCGCTCTGCAAACCTCGAAGTACTATATTAATGCTAGCTAGTATTATTATTATTAGGGCAGCTAGGTGGTGCAATGGATAGAGGGCTAGGCTTGGAGGATCTGAGTTTGAATCCAGCCTCAAACACTTACTAGTTGTGTGACCCTGGGCAAGTCACTTAATCCTGTTTGTGTCAGTTTCCTCATCTGTAAAATGAGCTGGAAAAGGAAACAGCAAACCACTCCATTATCTTTGCCAAGAAAACCCCAGATGGGGTCATGGAGAATTATACACAACTTAAATGACTCAGTAACGACAAAAATTACTATTATTATCATTATTATTTTAATGAGTGTCTTTAAAAAAAAAACCCAGGGAGTCTTCTCTATCCAGCTTAGCACAGTGCCTGGTGCTTAATAAAATGTTGAATGATTTAAGCAGCAAGACATGGGAGAAAGATTATCGGGTTCAGAGTCAGATAACCCTAACTCTGCTTATGTGACCTTTAGTAAGTCCAGTAACTCCTTTGTGCCTTTGTCCCCATCTGTAAAATCAAGGAATTGGACTAGATGGTTTTTAAGGTCCCTGCCAACTTTAAGGGTGAAACCTGCCACAGGTTCCCCACCCAGGCTCTATTATCAATGGTCTTGGGGAAAATACTCTGGGTAAATCCAAACCAATGCAGCCCCAGAAAAAGGCAAACAAAACTGGCAGGTCTCTGCCTTCCTGGAGGTCGTGCATGCTGCGTTCCCTAAGAAAGCCTGGATCCAGAAGTGGAGTGAGCAGCTAGGGCACTTCTGCTTTTGCAGAGGGATCTACAGCCAGGCTCAGGTTCTGTCCCTGCCCACCACTGCCCCCATGTGGTTATAGTCATACTCACAGTTTGTATATGTCTCACAAAGCTCTTAGTTTGGAGTGAGGACCTTCGTTTACAACCCAGCTCTTCTGTCTGCCCCGTGTGACCTTGACCTTTTTGGTCTTGTTTTCCTAACTATGAAATGAGGGAGCTGGGCTTGTGACTGCTAAGCTTTATTCCAGTCCTAAATCACGTTCCTATTATAATAACCCCTACCAAGAAACTATTGTTATCCAGTTGTGTCCAGCTCTTTGTGACCCCATGTGGAGTGTTCATGGCAAAGATCCTGCAGTGGTTTGTCATTTCCTTCTCCAGAAAAGAGAATCCTGAGGCAAACAGGATTAAGTGACTTGCCCAGGGTCACACAGCTAGCAAGTGTCTGAGGCTGAATTAGAACTCGGGTCTTCCTGATTCTAGTCCCAGTGCTCTGTGTATCCTCTGCATAACCTAGCTGCCTGAGGTAAAATTTGGCCTCAGACACTTACTAACTGTGTGACCTTGGGCAAGTCACTTAACCTATGTTTGCCTAGGAGGCTCAGTGGAGACAGTGCTAGGTCTAGAGTCAGGAAGAACTGACCAAACTCTAAGGGCTCCACAGAGCCTGCTTCAGCCACCTTCATGCCTATTGGAATAAATGCTTCACATGTTTCCATGCCAATGGGGAAAGTCTTCAAGTGCTTAGGACAGACATCCCCCTATCTCACCCATGGTTCTGAGACCTGTCAATCACCCTCAGTACAGTTTAGCCTGTCTGCTGTGACAGTTTACCAGGGCATGACCACTGCATATGCTACAGCAGGGGTGGGGAACCTGCAGTCTCAAGGTCACGGATGGTCCTCTAGATCCTCAAGTTCAACCCTGTGACTGAATCCAAACTTCACAGAACAAACCACCTTAATCAAAGGATTTGTTCAGTAAAACTTGGACTCAGTCAAAAGGCCACACCCAAGGACCTAGAAGGTCACATGTGGCCTTGAGGCCACAGGTTCCTCATCCCTGTTACAGCTTGAGACTTACTAGCTGTATCACCCGGGGCAAGTCACTTAACCTCAGTTTAGCTTAATCCACTGGAGAAAGAAATGGCAAACCACTCCAGTGTCTTTACTAAGGAAACTCCATGGAGAGCACTGATATTTTAAGATCCACAGGGTCATGAAGAGTCAGGTACAACTGTCTTATTGTTTATCTTCCCCAACACTTAACACCATGCATTCCACAATCATAAATGTCTGTTTAAATAAATCAATGCAGTTTAATTAGATTGTCTTCCTACTAAGGAAACTCCCTCTAACAAGGAAAGCTAGTACCTTCTCTGAAATTTAAAATGTAAGAGAGTTCCCCAAAGCCGAGATGTCAAACACCCAGCCCACAGACCGTCCCCAAGACCTGCAAAACTCCTACAAAAAAAACCCTGCAAAAATAAACTGGAAAATAATTAACAAAATAAAGAAAAATACAATAAAGCATAGATGGGATTACATCTTAAAACTAAGTCAATAAAGCAACACTTAAGGTGCTTACACAAGGTTACTTAAGGTACTTACATAAGGTTACTTAAGGTACTTACATAAGGTGGTGTGTTGTTCTTGTGGGACTCTTAGTGACCCCATTTAGGGCTCTCTTGGCAAAGATACTGGAGCAATTTTTCATTTCCTTTTCCCCCTCATTTTACAGATGAGGAAACCGAGGCAAACAGGGTTCAGTGATTTGCCCAGGGTCATACAGCTAAGTCTGTGTTTAAAAAAAAGTCTGAGGCTGCCTTTGGGCTCAGGAAGATGAGTCTTCCTGACTCCAGGCCCAGTGTTCTATCCACCGTGCACCTAGCTGCCTCTTCATAAGGGTTTTAATAACCTTTTCTAGTTTGAGTTTGACTCCACTGGCCTAGAACCCAATAGGTCAAGCATAGGGGCACAGTCATATATTTCAGGGGAAGGTTTTTCTGCCTTCAAGGTCAGTTCTTCATCCACTGTTCCAAAACTGTCTCTAGAATCCTCTTAAATTCTGGAGTTAAAATGTGTATCAAAGTATTTCTGAAAGGATCTGTGCTCAACAACAATAACTTACATTCTAATTATGTTTTCTGGTTATAAAGTACTTTCTATTCGTTATCATCTTTCTTCCCTGCCTCTCAACTTTGTAAATGTTGGTCATGCTATTTTTTTTTTATCCATGGCCAGTGTGATTTTTAACATTAAGGAAGTCTTTTTTATAACAGCAATATCAAGTCCTTGAATATGAATCTCTAAGCCACTGGCATATGTCTTTAGAATGACTATTTTTTGTATGTGGTTAAGTGAAATTTATCCTCAGTTAGAGGGCAGAGGAATCAGCGAGAAGCTGTGGCTGGGATGGAAGGCCATAGCATGAGAGGAAGAGGTAACTTGATTTGGGGCTGGGGAAGAGCAAGGCCCAGCCTGCCATCTTGAAGTTTCCTATGTTAATTAATTATCCTTGCTAAGTAGATGCCGAGCTCCATTGTTTCCAGTGCTGAAAGACAGCTAGTAGTACTCCCTCCAAATTTGATGCCATAGAGCAAACCCCTTATGGCCCTACTCTAGTTCTAGTTCTTACAGATAAAATATATATGAGGAAATCACATATGGCTAAAAAAGGCCTCGCTGTTATTTTCATTCATTCAATAATTGCTGAGCATCTGCTACGCCCCAACTCCAAGCCCAATACTCTTTCTTTGACCTATTTCTAAGGCAACTACAAAAAGCATGGTCTCTTAAGGTAAATATAGTTAAGTACTATAACAGAGATATTATGAACACTCAAAGGGAACTATATCTTGTTGGTAAAAGCCAAAAGATGTATGAATCTTTACCATTTAACCACAGAGAAGGTGGAGAAGAGGAGAAATAGAAGGCATCGAAGGTGGAGGGAAAAGGATGAGCCAAGGTGAGGAGGGGGAGGTTTTTTGTTTAAGTTGAACCAGAGGACAAATCCTATAAATAAATAAATACATACATATATATATATATATGTATATATATAATATACAATATAATATATAAATATTATATCATAAATAAATATTA
This sequence comes from Pseudocheirus occidentalis, assembly GCA_028646575.1. Taxonomy (NCBI): domain Eukaryota; kingdom Metazoa; phylum Chordata; class Mammalia; order Diprotodontia; family Pseudocheiridae; genus Pseudocheirus; species Pseudocheirus occidentalis. The sequence goes on along the minus strand of CM053597.1, from coordinate 204,570,130 downwards.
TATAATACTTATGTATTATACAATATATAAATATTATATAATGTTTATATAACATAAATATTATATATAATATTTATATAATATATATTATATAATGATATATGATATTTATATAATCTATATTATATAATAATATATAATATATAAATAGGCACAGCATTAATGTCAGCTATTACAAAGACTTACAGAGCATTTGACACAGTAGCACGCTCAGCAAATGGGGAAGGCAGTTAAAAAGAATACTAGACCCTAGTTTTATATTTCAATTTAGTATGAATAGCCATCTCAAGGAGGCGATTCTCTCAGGCTGGGCTTTATCAAATATCTCTCTGATTTAGGAAGATTCAGACTTTGCCACTGAACTCAGCAATGATGAGAAACCCCTCTAACTCATTTGATTGACAGCAGCCTTAAACTGAGCTAGTTCAGCAAATTCTCATTAAGTATCAAGCACCCTAAGCAATAAGAATCTTGAAAGACAGAAACAAATCGTTTAGTTTATCTATCAGTCTACTGATCAGAGTAGTAGAGTGTTCAGTCTTGTGCTAGACAAGCAGACAATGGAAGGCTTTAAAATTTATTAAATGCACAATGCAGTGTCTCTTCAAGTTTGTGGTTGCAAATTGATGGATAAATGAATGACCAATACTGCTGGCCCACTTTATCTTCCCACTCTGGTGGAGGTCTAATCCATACAATCCATTTGTGGAATCTCCCTTTGTCACCAGCTGAACCCCTGGGGTATAGAGCTGCTCCTGTACCACACAGCTGAGCCCAGAGGCACTTCAGCACCTTAGTGAAAGAAAATGGCAGTAAAATTCTAGGGCTGTATGCCAAAGAGATCATAAAAACAGGAAAAGGGCCCACATGTACAAAAATATTTATAGCAGCTCTTTCTGTAGTGGTCAAGAACTAGAAATTGAGCACATGCCCATCAACTGAGGAATGACCGAACATGTGGTATATGAATGTAATGGAATACCATTGTGCTATAAGAAATGATGAGCAGGCAGGCTTCAAAAAAACCTGGAAAGACTTCTATGAACTGATGCTGAGTGAGGGGAGCAGAACTAGGAGAATATTGTACACAGTAATAGCCACATTGTACAGTCAATGACTGACTTTGATAGACTTAGCCCTTATCAGAAATGCAAACTTCTAAGACAACTCCAAAAGGCTCACGATGGAAAACGCCAGAGAAACAATTATGGAGCCTGAATGCAAATCAAAGAGTACTATTTGCTCTTTGTTTTTGTTTTGTTTCTTCTCTCTTGTGGTTCATTCCATTGGTTATAATTCTCCTTTATAATATGACTAATGTTAAAAGAAATTTAATATGAATGTATATGTAGAGTCTATGTCAGATTGCATGTCATCTTGGGGAGGGGGAAGGGGGAAGAATATTTAAAACTCAAAAGTTTGTGGAACTGAATGTTGAAAACTAAAAATAATTGTTTAAAAAAGAAAACAAAGAAAAGAAAGACCCCCAGAGACCCCAGTTCCTAACTAAAGGATGCCAAGATAGGGGCCTGAAGGACAAGGCAGAAGTCAGAAGTAAAGAAAAATCAGCCATCATTGCCTTGTGATCAGAAACAAGTAGTTATTCAATGGTTGATCAATGAGGGGTTCCCTTTTGCTAGTGAAACTGACTTGGAGCAATTTGTTTTTCTTTACTATACATATTTGTAAAGGATTTTTTTCTTGCTTTCTTAATGAAGGAAGGAAAGATGAATAGGGGAGAGGGAGAGAATATGGACCTTAAAATGAAATAAAATTGAATTAGAAAAGAAACTGACTTATATAGAGTTCAAATCCAGGGATCTTGATTTCAGCAACATTTGGGCATTTCAATATCCTTCCTATATTGGTCTAAAACCGAGTCAAAAGTTACCATAATAGAAATAATTATATGTTTGATATTTTAAGCCACTCCATACATTTAACTTAGCAACTCACCTACATTTAAACATTAATGACAATATGCACTGATAAAAAGAAAGTCTCCATATATATTACAACAAAATATTTATAGCAGCTGTGTTGGTGGTAGCAAAAAAATTGGAAGTAAAACAGACGCTCATCAATTGGAGAAGGGTTGAACAAATTGTGGTGCATGAATGTGACTGACTAACAACACTGCAGTAAGAAATGATAAATGTGATGGAAATAGAGAAGCATGGAAAGATTTGCCTGATCTAATGCAGAGTAAAGCCAGCAGAGTCAAGAAATAATATACTCAATGGCTATAACGATGTAAATGCAAAGAACAAAAAATACAAAATAACAATAATAATAAAAAATGTTGCAAAATGACAAAAACCAAGGAAATCCTTAAAGAAGAGATATGAGAAAGCATCTCCCCCTCACCTGTGCAGAGGTAGGATGAGGGGAGGGCTTCCATGGTGTGGAGTATTGTATGTATTGTCAGATTTTTTTCCTATGTATTAATCTTCTTTGCTGATTTTCCCCCCTCTTTCTCTTTCTTTTAAAAATAATTTCCCCCCCCCTCCCTTTTTAAGGGATGGCTTTATGTGAGGAGGAAGGGGAAGATTCAGGAGGAGAATTAGTCAATGTAAAAAGATTTATTTTTAAAATGTAGTGCTAAAAAGAGACAAAATGTTTATTTATACAATTTCAGATTACCATTATATGTTTATGAAGGCTCTACTCAAGTTCTACATTTTATGAATATTTTAAAAAGAGTTTTAAAAATCACTTACTTTCCAGAAAAGCTTTCTGAAAATGAAGTTTCTCTGGGCTGCTACTTTAAGCTCTGCAATTAAGCAGGCTATCCGTCCTAATGTATTGTTTTCAAGAAAGAGTTCAGATTTCATTTGCCTGAATAGTGTAATCATCTCTTCAGACCTATAGGGAGAACAAAAACAAATTCCAGAAAGATCAGAATGTCACAGGGCACTCACAAGACCCATGAAGACACTATACATCTATTCATAATCCCAGTTTCAAAGAACTCAACTCTTGTCAGGCAAAAGAAGAGGCTTCTAGGAGTTAGTTAAGGATTTTTGAATTTATGGTCCAATATCTCCAAAAAGTCATTTTCTCAGCTTATGCATCGTGCAATTTTCAGACTAGGAGGGATTTATACTGGCCCAAAGGAAGCTTTTGAACTGAGCTGTGGGGAGAGATGCAGAGAAATGAAGCAAAGGTAGGAGAGAGGCAGGAGAGGAAGAGCTGACCAATGGATGCCTGCCAGACTTTTGTGGTTGGGTATCATGAGACCCTGGACTTTGTACAGCTGGCTGGTCTCAGAGAAAGCCTTTGCTGGATGGCCAGAGAATTCAGACTGAGAATATGGGGTCCCTTGAAGACCAAAAGATGCTCCAAAAAGGTTTTCTCTCTCCAATTCCCTCATCTCTCCATGACTAGTCACTATCTGGCATCCATTTATTATTTGTTTCTTTGTGACGCTTCAAATTGTTCTGATTTTGCTTCTCCTTATATAAGATCTTGACCATTTTGTGTGTTGCATTTTGTATAATGGTAGAAATAATGGTAGCAAAAGAGAGATGGGTAGAAAGAGTGAGGAAAGATTCAGTGGCTGGCTGAAATTTATATAGTTTTTAAAAAATTCATCAGGAGTCAATTTTGTTCTATCCACCATATCTAGGATCTGATCTGAGAACATAAAGCAATAGGCAGAATCTTAAGTGGAACCTGGGACTTTTCTTTCTGCGCCAGGACTATTCGTTCATTCACAGGCCACTTTTAAGTAGGTACCAGAGGATAGTTTTCACCTACCCAAGTCTCAAAGGAGAGGAAGGAGAAAGTAAAGGTTTTGCCCTGCGCTGGCCCCAGGGGGAGGTGATAGGTGCAGTCTTGGAGGATCCAGCTCCATCCCCTTTCCACAAACTGACAATGACTGAAGAGATTTAGTATATTATGTAGACAGTACAACAGCCAGGTGCTACTCAAAAGTGTCTGATCAACAGCAGGAAAAGATAAGGAAGTAGAATCTTTGGGTACAGTTTCTTTATAGGCTTGCATCATAAACATAGTTTAGAGTGCATTTGCTGAGGACAAATATTTATATCTAAACTAGAATCCTATTTAGAAAAAATTGTTTTTTAACCAAATATTTAAATTAAGGTTACCGGTCTTACACTATGTTGTTCCAGTAACCAGTATTCTTTCAGTCGTGTGCAGCTCCTCATGACCCTATTTGGGGTTTTCTTGGCAAAGATACTAGAGTCATTTGCCATTTCCTTTTCCAACTTCTTTTACAGATGCAAACAGGGTTAAGTGACTTGCCCAAGGTCACATGGTTAGCAACTGTCTGAGGTCTAATTTGAACTCAGGTCTTCATGACTCTAGGTCCAGTACTCTATCTATTGTGCCACCTAGTTGCCCTATATAGATAATTTACTCATTAACTCATTTTAAAAATGCAGATGCAGAAAGAATATAGGTAAGGACGTAAATAAGGAGCACGGTCCTATCCATTAGAACCATAAATACCAGAATAAGTTGAACCTGATAATGAGTGCTAAGGAAAGCAAAAGTGACTTTTTAAAAGCTAAGTAGGAGAAAGAAGGAAAACAAAAGTTGAAGACTTAGTCGAGGTAGAACAGCTGCTTCTAAGGATCTGAAGGGCTTACATATAAAACAGCATCTTGCTTAATCTCAGCAGGGAAGACTAGAAACAAGAAGTGCAAGCTGTAGAGTGGCAATTTACAGCTTGATAGGAGAAAGAAGTGTGTAACAAATAGAGCTGTCCAAAATTAGAAAGGGTTGTCTCAATGGATTTTCTTTTTCAGGCAATTGGGGTTAAGTCACTTACCCAGAGTCACACAGATAGTAAATATCTGATGCTAGGTTTGATCTCAGAGGCTCCCTACATACTGCATCACTGGCATTTTCATCAGCTGGCATGGAACAATGACCTCTCAAAATGTTTTCAAGAACTCAAGACCCCAAAGTGCTTTAAAGGATTGGTAGAAGCTACCCTCAGAGAAGTAATGCAGTGATTAATCAGCGCCCTTGCATTAATACATGCAGAATGTCCAAAGCCATTCCTACTGGAAATGATGACTCTTGTTGGGCAATACAAAATTATCCTACCCCAAACAGACACCTCCACCTTGGATATGTTGGTCCTGTGCATTTATTTTTCCCCAGTAAGCAATCACAGTAGAAACTATTTATAACAACAAGGAAAAGTTTTCTTGCCAGCAGGGATGGCAGTTTTGAGGCTTGGCACGTGGCCTTGGAAGAGTATTACACACACACACACACACACACACACACACACACACACACACACACAGTGTCCAGTCAAACCATAAGAATGTAGAACAATCCAAAATACCAGAAAATTTACCCAGAGGCATATAAAGAGTACACTTCTTCCCCCATTTCTTCCCCAACCCAAGTCAGTTGAACTTTTCCAATGTGTACATTCCAGGATGCTGCAATCAGATGCCTTGTCTCAGAAGCTCTGCCTCAGACAGGTATGTGACCTGAGCAAACCCAACAGCAGGTATGGGAAGCCTACACAGAGGTGAAACCTCATATGACCCAAGTAGCAAAGACACTGCTGGCTGGAGGAGTTGGTGTTGGATGGACTGTTACACCTTCCATCAAGGAGAGGCTGGGATAAGTGGGATTGCATTTGTACTGTGACAGCCCAAGCTGTCAGGGTACCAAGTCAGCTATGGATAACTACCTTGCAGAATGGGAGGCTGCAGGAGAACCTGTAAGAGACACCATTACAAGCAGCTACAGGCTTATAAGAATCAAACGAATAACAATGACTAACATTGATTAAGGTTTGCGAAACACTTTACATATTTTGTCTCTGTTGATCTGCATAATTACTCCTGAAAAGGGTACTACTATTACTTATCACCATTTTACGTATAAGAAAAGACATTGCCTTGCCTAGGATCACATGGCTAATAAATATCAAAAGCAGAATTAAAACTAAGGTCTTTCTGAATCCAAGTCCATGGAGAATCAGGGGTGTCATGGTTGCAGATATGGCTAAGCCCCTAGAGTCTTTAAACAGATAGGTTCCTCAAAGAAGCTGGTCAACCAAGCTGAAGGACTCTTCCTCATCATCAAGAGAGTAAACTTCATAGTTGAAATGAATGAGAAACCCCAAGACAGAGTTTCTGAGTAATCAATGATCAATTTATTAATTAGGCTAGTTAGCAGTCAATAAATTGATGGACAGTGGTTTCTCTTGGCAACCAAGGATCCTGGAGATCCTGAAAGCTTTAAATAACCCTTCTGAAAGGGAATTCCATTGACAATTGAAAAATCAACCTGGCTAGTGAATACTTAATGAGGAGGTGAGCTAGAAGTCTTCAGTTCCTCTGCTGAGAAAGGGGTTTGATGATGAATTTCCACCACCTTCAGCAATCTGTACAAGGGAATTCACCTCCACCCAGACCACTAGGGTTGTTTTTTTTCCTTCATAAGCTGGGTCATCCTAAACTCTAATGGAGGGGTACAAGGACAGGGCTCCTTTCCTCATAGTAAGTACCCACCCAGACTGGATTCTGTTTCTAACTCTAAACAAAAGTAAGGTCTCTTAGTTGGGTGACGCCCCATCCAAGATTGAAGATAGGGTTCCTTGAGGGCTAGGAGCAATCTCATTATCAGTCATGTCCTTCAGAGACTGACTTTAACAAGTACTGAACCTTAATGAGGAAATTGAAAAGCCTGGATCCCAATTTAATAATCAGTTATTAATATAATAGCATAATAATTTCTCTCATAATGACACCAACTCACCAGATGACATAACATTCATCCTGTATTCCAATGACTTCTGCTCTACTTAGCACCACCCATATGGACCAAGATCTTTACATTCTGGTCATTTCACTCCTACCCCCAGTGCTAGATGAAAGGCAGAAAGAATTCCTTATTAAAGAGATCCTCAGATACTGAAGGTCTAGATATCATTTTTAGTTGGTTGGAAATATAGCTTCTAGAAGGACCTGGGAATTGACCCATCACTGCCATGCCCCTGAATTGAGAGAGGCCTCTCATTGGTGATACCAATAGCTAGTATTGACATAACACTTCAAGGTTTCCAAAGCACCCTACAAATATCATCTCCTTTTATTCTTACAAGAACCCAGGAAGGGAGACACTTTTATTACCCCCATTTTACAGATGAGAACATTGAGTCACAGAGAGCCAACATCATTTCAAGTGTCTCAGGCCAGACTCCAGGTTAAGCACCTTGACCAAGTAACCCATGAAACCCAAGCCCTGAAGCCTGGGGAGAACCTTACAAGGAAAGGAATGGGATCTCTACCACTGCTTAGAGATAGCTTCTTCAGTGTAGAGCAATGAGGGTAACATGCTACTCAGGAGTTATCCAGGCCCCCGGAATGTGAAAGATGGTGGAGGGCCCTATTATCATTATGGCAGTTCTTTCTAATGAGCTGTGAGGGTGAGGGGCAGACTGTCCTCATTCCCAGTCAAAGTTAGACTGTCTTCTGTGCCACAGCCCCATTTCCAACCATTCTATTTAAAATTTATAAATACATTTATAATTATATATAATTATATTACATTATAATTATATAGAATTAGATTTATAATTATAAAATATGTTAATATATAATTATAACCTATATAATTATATATGTTGTATAATATATAATATTATAATTATAATATATTGTACATTATATAATATACAATATAATATATTATGATAACAATAAATTACAGTAATTATTTAAATTGTTTTGGGGCAGCTAGGTGGTGCAGTGATTCTAGTGCTGGACCCAGAGTCAGTTAAGTTCAAATCCAACCTCAGATACTTTCTAGCTGTAGGACCCTAGACAAGTCATTTAATCTTTGCCTCAGTTTCCTCATCTGTAAAAGGAGAATCATAATAGCACCTACCTCCCAGAGTTGTTGTGAGGCTCAAATGAGATAAGTGCTGAGCACAATGCCCAGCACATAGTAAGCATTTAATAAATGTTTGCTATTATTATTAGCAAATTACTATACATTATTAAGTTATCACATTATATTATTATAATAGATACTATATTATTAGATAATATACAATATTCATATAATATATAATATCAATATAATACTATGTGATAATATTATATAATATAGTATTATGATACATTATTATATAATATTATATAATATATTATATAATAGATACTATATTATTATGACTCCAACCTGTTAAATTGTCTTTGTCTCCAAGTGAAACATTTCTGGTTATGACTCTAACTTCAATGGGTGCATGATCTTATTAGCTAGTACTCCCAGCCGTGACGAAGACTGCAACACATACATCTTTGCCTTCTGTAATTCTAGTCCATATGACATGTGATGGCCACCTTCCTCCAGTTCTTTTAATAGCTTGTGGTTATAGTTCAACTTTTAGGCTGTCAATCTGTTGATTTTCATAACATAACAAGCCCTCCTCCCTTTCTGGACATGCATGTTCCTTTTCTCTTTTATAATCTGAACACTTCCTGTAATTATATTGGTAATGGGAATTTGGGGATGAAAAAAGATTTAGTAATAATAGCATTTGTATAGCACTAGAAAATTTGCAAAGTGCTTTTATGAATATATCATTCTACCCTCACAAGAAACCTGGGAGGTGGATGCTAATATAATTTCTGTTTTAGAAATGAGGAAACTGAGATGGAGAAATTTAAATCATACAGGATTATAAAATTAATAAGCGACTGAGACTGGATTTGAACTCAGATCTTTCTGACTCCCAGGTCCGGTAATTTATTAACTGTGCCACCAAAGTGTATCTATTTATTAAGTACAAAGCATTCTCTACAAATACTACACATCTTTCCATTGTCCTCTGTATTACCTGTAGTTTTGTTAATAATAACAATAACTCAAAGTATAAACAAAATAACTCAAATGTATATGGGATACTTTCCTCACAATGATTCTCTGAAAAATATGGTATAAGTCTAATTATGCCCATTTTACAAATGAAGGTATTGACATTCATAGATGTGAAATAATTGGCCAGTTGTCAAAAGGCCAGTAACTATTAAAACCAAGATTTAAATCAAATCTCAATGTACTATATATTAGCAGTTCTCAAAGTGAGTGAGGTCTGGGGCCTCCTGGCAGCACCCCAAGACTCTTTCAAGAGATACACAGTCAAAATTATTTTCATAATGATACTAAGATTTTTTTTTCACTCTGGGGTTCTCAATCATTTTTAAGAACGTAAAGAGATTCTATGACCTAAAAGTTCAAGAATTGTTGTACTACCCTATGCTACCTTTTAAGATTAGTTCCGGGAGCCAGATCTCAACTCCTCCTGTATGACCTTGTGACAGCTTCCCTGGGACTTGGTTTCCTCATCTATAAAGTGATCAGATAATCTCTGAAGTTCCATTTAACTCTGAATCTCTATTGAAATTTGGACTTTAGGAATCTCACATTAAACATGAGGCAAGCTTCCTTCTACAGGTGACACTCTTAAGTAAGTATTTTTCTTAAACCCTATTTAAGGTCGCAACCACAAAATATTGCCATAAAGATGAAGCCATCTCTGAAAAGATCCAGAATGGAGGTACAGAAAGTCTTTAACTGTGCCACCAAAATGGCACTCCATTCTACTTGTGCTTCTAAATTCACTGATAGTAAAGAACCCTTAGCTTAGCACACGCTGATGGGCTAGGACAGTTTAAGAAAAAGGAGAGCGTATTGTACACACGGATTTTTTCCACTAGTAAAAGATCTCAACTTAATACTATAGTTATTATAGCCATACCTATATGGCTTCTGATATCCAGTTGCAGAAGTGAACTTGCTAGCATACAGTGGATCTTGCAAAAGGGTGGCTTGCTAGAACAGGGAGGGGAAATGTAGAGTTAGGACATATTTAATAATAAACTTATTACATTATTTCATTATTATTTCTTAATTATTACTAATCATTTAAGAACAAACTATTATTTGTCATTATTTGTTAGTTCATTGTCATATATTATATATTTTATAATAGTATTCTATTATTTAACAATAAACTTATATTATTTCATTACCATTACTAATTATTTAATAATAAACTATTACTTATCATTATTTAATAATAAACTATTACTTATCATTATTTGCTATACAAATGCTATTATTACAAAATCTTTTTTCATCCCCAAATTCCCATTACCAATATAATTACTTATCATTGGTTCATTGTCATATATAATATAATATGATATATTGTATTATAGTATTGTTATATTATTTAAGAACAAACTTCTTGTGTTATTTCATTACTACTTATCATTACTAATCATTTAATAATAAACTATTATTTATCATTATTAGTTTATTGCCATACATTATATAATGTTATATTATATAATAATAAACATATTGTATTGTTTCATTATTATTAATTTAATAGCAACTCATTATTATAGTATTATTTTAACATAACAGTATTGGTATATTATTTAATAAGAAACTTCTTATTACAGAATGATAATTAATTTCCAATCCCCAATAGATGAGAATCTATCCAATTTTACAAGATTTTCAAAGACAACTTTTTCCATAATTTGTCTCCTTGGTCATAATTCCTCTCCCTTTTTCAGTCCATACCAATCCAAATAATCTTCCTACAGCATAGGTTTGACCCCATCACTCCCTTGCTCAAAAATTTTCAGTGGTTCTTTACCTCCCAAAGAAAATACATAGTCCTTGGCATGGCATTGAAGGCTATCTACAATATGTCTCCACCCTCCCCTTTGTAGCTCTGTTCCACAATCCTCCCTTTCACATATGCCTTAAATACCCTCCTCACCTCTGCCTCACACCCTCTCTCTTCCTTCAAGATACAGCTCAACCAGCACCTTTTACATGAAACTTTTCTAACATACATTTCTAAATCTATTTATTCATACCTTTATATAATGCATATATATCATATCTAAATTTACCTTATATTTAACTGCTTTGGATTTATTGATATCTATTCTCTTTATGTTTGTTCTGTATACACAGATAGGTAAGTATAGATAAATATATGATAGATAAAATATAGATATCTATATGCATACAAATAGAGAGTGATGATAGATGATTGGTAGGTAAATGATGATGATGAAGGATACATGAATAGACAGATACATTTGCTTTCTCCCCCATAAGAATGTAAGCTACTTGTAATAAGAAATCATTTTAGTAATTCTCCAGCTGACTTCTTCCAGTGAATGATCCTATATGCTTTTGGAGTTTTATAGGGTTTGATGACAAATCTGAAAGCATATGGCAAGAATGCTCATAATAATAGCTATAATCATAATTGTACTTATATAGTGTTTTAAAGTTTTTTAAAGTGCTTTACAAATATCTGATTTTATAACCCCCCCAAACTCTGGGAGTCATTCCCACTGTTATCACCCCCATTTTACAGGTAAAAAACTGAGGCAGGGGAACCTTAAGAGACTTGCCCAAACACAGCTAAGTGTCTGTGGCAGGATCTGACTCCAGGTCCAGTGCTCTATTCACTGTGCCATCTCTCTGTGGCAACCAGAACGGGAATTTGGCGGAAGTGCAACACTGTGTAAAATATGTGTCAATGATGTGATGCTTTGGCCACATTTCTCACCCAGATGTATCTCCAGATGTATCCTCAATGGTTAACAGAGTCTTAACCCTATGCAGTACCCTTTTATCCTGGGTGAGATGCTTGGGAATCTGTTTCCAAGCACTTTCTGGAACTTCTACCAATAATTTTAGAAGGATTCACATCCTTAGGAAATTTAAAGAATATGGACAAAGTGTGGTATTTCCCCTCATATCATTCAATGAGCACTTTCATACTTCCTGGAGGGATAGCATCCTGAAAAAATCTTCTCAGTATTCTTATTTCTTAAGCCATGTGTCACACCTTTACATAAGGATCCTCTGTGTGACTCAAAGTACATAGCAAGGCACCAGCGTTCTAGGGATGCAACATCTATATTAGGGAGATATAATGTACACATGTACGTTGCCTCTAGACTTGTAATGAATGCAGTAATACAACAGATATCAGTATTTAAACATTCAACAATGCAAAAGTTACCTTGCAAAAGTAACACTAGAAAACTAATTGTCTAATTATAGCCTAAAACAAATTAAAATAAATGCTAATTTTTCTCCGTAAAATTAGGCTATCCAAGAAGGAGAGTCCAAGTTGAAGAATCTCTCCAATGGGTCTCTGCAAATGCATAGATTACCTAAATATATATTGGACACTGTGCCCATACTATTAGAACTCCCTCTAGGGCACTCACCTAATTTTCCCTCACATTCACCAGTTGAGTCTATAGAAGGGTTCTTACAATCAGAGTTCATGGGTATACCCCATGACACTGCTCTTTTAAAACTATAATCCATAAGCCCCCACCAGTGTGCTGACAATCAGTCAGTAAACTCAATTAGCTCTTAAGAAACACATTTACTCAAAGAGCATAGCAAGAAAAATAGTTAACAAAAAATCTTCCCCATAAACCTTGGGTACATTCCTTTACAAATATACACTACACCCAGACATCAAGTTAACAACAAACAAAATATGGCAGAGAGGCACACATCTAGGAAAACACATGGCCAAGGTAACTCACTACTTCAGTATTGTCAGTGCTGGATATGGTATCTGCACTAGACCAGTTGCTCAGCTAGATTTGCTCCTCATAGAGGAAAATCTCTATTAAATGAGATGATCCACAGGACTCCCTTGGCTTGCACCTCAATGGTAGCTCTATCTTCCAGCTCCTCCAACTTTAAGTTCAGCAGCAGTATTCCAAGGAGGAATAAGTGTTGCAGCCACTTAACTCAGTAGCCTAAGGGCCAGCCTTAGACTGTATTCTCAGGAGGGACTGAAGAGACCAGAGGCAAGAGAGAAAGGTACAGCAGCTATCTTTATTGTATTGCAGCATCCTCCTTAAATACCCTAGAGGTAACATGATTAGAGCATGACTCTCTTGTGCCCTGGAGGAATGACCAATGGAGGACAGGCTGAACCAGCTGTCTCAGCTGCTACTCATCAGGCCAGCGGTCTTGTGAGAAACTTACCTGTGAGCTTATCAACTGGGCTGTGACCCTCAGCACCACAGGTGCTTTTAGACTCACACTGATCCCTACAAATAGGGACCCTTACTCAAGGGATGGTAGAATCTTTGCCCGTTATACATACATCTTCAGGAGTCATGCCCTGACACTTGTTCATCTCTTAGGCAGGAGGCATGAGACCAGAGGTTAGCTTTAATCTTTTGACCATTCTTCTTAAATCAGAGGTATGAAGAACCTCAACAAGAAAGACCTCACTCTAACTTATGATGACAATCCAGTATATTTCCCAAATCTTCACCTCTGCAGGCTGGACCTACAATGGTCATTTACCCAATAATTACTATGTATCTTTGGAGTTTAAGGACCCCAAGTTGTTGTTGTTGTTGGTTTTTTTTTTCCTTTTTGCTTTTTGGAGGGCAGTTGGGGTTAAGAGACTTGCCCAAGGTCACACGCTAGTTTTTGTGTTAAGTGTCTGAGGCCGAATTTGAACTCAGGTCCTCCTGACTCCAGGGCCGGAGCCGCCCCTGTTGTTGTTTTTTTTTAACTTAAGGTGTTACTATTGCTCTATGCAAAAGATTACCTGGGGAAAATACATGTGAATAACTGGGGAGGAAGGTGCTGCTTACTATTCATATGCAAATGCAAGTCCTTATTTCTTGTACAAGGTGTGGAATAATCCATCTGTTTCCATGTGAAATGGGCTGGACCTCAACACACTTACGTCTCATTGATTTTGTGACTTACTAACTTTGCTGACTTCTAAAAGGCGACATATGCACACGCACACACACACACACACACACTTATATATACACATATATTTCTACTTTTTTAAGGGCCTCCACTATGTGCTAAAGGTTATGTTATGGACTGCAGATACAAAGGAAAAAGAAGAAATAAATAAAAACAAAACAAATGCGAATACAGAGTCATTAAGGGAGAGGAGAAAGCCTGAACAACTGGGAGAATCCAAACGAGCCCAGCACAGCAAGTTATCCACAAGCTAAGCCTTGAGAGAGCTCAAGAAGTGAGAGTGAAGGGCAAAAGCTTATAGTTTCCACTATATCTGTGCCCGGAAAAGTTCCAAAGTTCAGAATCTGAAATTCACTCATCCAATTTATGTGGTTTTTCTGTAGATATATTTAGAGTCTTCTTTAAGTATTCTTTGGGGTACTAGGTGACACAATGGATAGAGCACCTGGAGTCAGAAAGACCAACCTTCCTGTGTTCAAATCTGGCCTCAGACACTTATTAGTTATGTGATCCTGGACAAGACATTTAACCCTGTTTGCCTCAGTTTTCTCATCTGTAAAGAGAGCTGGAGCAGGAAATGCAAACCACTCCAATATCTCTGCCAAGAAAACCCTAAATGGGGTCACAACGAGTCAGTCAGACATGACTGAAAAATGACTAGACAACAAGACAACAAATAAATATTCTTTTTTTTTAACATATAGACAAATGGGCTTAAATTCTATAGGACCCCACAAAGAAAAATTATTCATGTGAAAGGAAGTCAGGACTGATCACTATTAATAGTAATTTTCCCAATATACCTCTTGTTTATTATACCTCTTTCTCCCTATACTTCTAAAACCATTTTCAGGTACAATTCATGTATTATTGTCATGAGAGTACTTTTAACCAAGGGGTCTGGATAGATTAAGAAAGAGGTCTGTGAATTTGGTGTGTATGGTGTATGTACACCAGGTGGGTATGGGTGTATGTGTATACATACACACATATATTTTCGATAATTATTTCTCAATAGAATTGGTTTCTTTTGTAACCTTATATATTTAATTTTATGCATTTAAAAACATTATTCTGAGAAGCGATCCAGACTGCCAGAGGAGGCCATGACACCAAAAAAATAGGCTAACCCCTTCTACAGAAGGATTTCAAATAGATAAAATATTTTTAACTGCATTGTCAGAGAAAATTCAAATTTGCTCATAGCCTTTTCTATTAAGTATTCACAAACTTCCTATTTTCTTCTGGCAGATGAGTCTTTTGGCAGTTCTTAATACCATCAGGAATATGGCGCGCAATGTGACAGTTGGCTTCATTGTCCTGATACCAGTATACCGGTATATCACCAGTACATGCAGTGAAGCATAGTAGAGAACACTTACTATGATGTAATTATTCCATGAACTTTTTAAGTGCAGAAATATGGGTGACGTTGTAGAAATAACATAGAGGTGAAGCTCAGACTCCTTTTTCTCCAAGTTTGCGTTGCTAGGTAAAACATCACTGCTGGGGACATTTCCGGAGTAGAAGTCACTTCCATTACCATTGAATCTGAATTGGATTTCACTCTGAGAGTTCTTTTGATCCAATAGCTTCTGGAATTCTTTTGTGTTTGCTGTGTAAGACAGGATACTTTCTGTTCCATTAGTCACTGGTGAGAGGCTATTGCCTGAAATGCCATCATGTACAGTAGATAAGTAGCTCCTCTCTGAGGCGATGGGCAAGGGTCGAAAGGCACTCTGATCACCATTGGGCAACTTCTTATGCTTGGAGCCATGACCCAGAGTTGAGGGACTGGGTGTTGTTGAATAGCTGTCTTGATGGTACCTGTGTAGGATGAGAATGAAAACAAGCCAAAGAATTGTGTGTTCTCAGTACAGGAATTAAAAAGCAAAAAACAACAAATAAGGAGAACTTGACTGTACAATAGATGGGTAGGAGACTGAAAGGGATTTCTTTTATCTGAAAAGAATGTTATGCAAGAAAGGGAAAGAATCATGCCTCATTTCCTATTATTGTGCTGAATTAAACATATAGTACAATTACAATAAAACATAAGAAAATGTGAGAAATGGGGCTTTGCAAACTAGGACATTTTATATTTTAAGTATCCTTCCTCAGAGAAAAAGAGTGGTTTTAATATTTTCTTTCCTGGGACCTTATCAGCTATGCAGCCACAAGCAAGTCACTTACACTTTGATTATCCCCAGGCAAATGTCATAAGACCATAAGGTATAGACAGACAAGTTGCTGCTATGAATTGGTGGTGGGAGTTTCCACAGTAGGAGTTCCCTGCACCAATGAAATCAAATGTCCAGGCCACACACAATTCCCATAAAAAACATACCATGCAAATTTCCATTTTCCCTTTCATAGTGTCTGAAATCATGTACTCACAAGATCTTCTGATACTCAATTTTAATTGCTAATGGCTCATTATATACAATGTACATTTCTATTGTTGTTGAATACTTCAGCCCTGTCTGACTCTTTGAGACCCTATTTGGGGTTTTCCTGACAAAGTCACTGGAGTGGTTTGCATTTTCTACAGAAATTAGAATTTAACTATTGTATTAATAAACAATGGTTAAATTAGGTTCCAAGATTTTCTCTTCAGTTTCCTCATTTCAGGCCCAGCCCCTGTAAAGAGTCAACTTCTGAAGGATATGATTTATGGATGATATTGTCCTAACCTTCAAGGTATGTGCTCTTCAATCTTGGGCAGGACCCCACCCAAGGAGGAGGGCTCATTTTTCCTTAGAGTGTAAACATAATCCAGTCTAGGTGAGTTTTTATCCAGAAGAAATAAGTTCCAGTCCTTGCACTTATTAGAGTTGAAGGTGACCTAACTCATGAAGGAGAAAACTAACCAAAGTGGTCTGGATAGAGATGATTTCCCTGTCCAGATTGCTAGAGGTGGCTGTCTTATAATCAAGCAATATTCTCCGTAAGAGTTGCTAAAGACTTCTACCCCGCCTTCTCATTAAATGTCTACCAATCAAGGTTGATTTTTACTTGTCAGGGGTATTCCCTGACATTCAGCTTCTCCACCAGGGGTTTTTGGTTGATGAGAGAAACTAGATCATCAATTTACTGATTTTTAGTTAATATAGCCTAGTTATATAATGTATATATATATATATAATATATATAATATAATAATAATAGCCTAGTTAATAAGTGGATTATTAATTACTCTGAAACTCTGTCTTTTGGGGTTTTTCATTCATCACACATTTTACATTTTACAGATGAGGAAACTAAGGCAAACAGGGTTAAGTGACTTGTCCACAGTCACATACTTAAAAAGTATCTGAGGCCAGATTTGAACTCACAAAGACAAGTCTTCTTGACTCCAGGTCCAGCATTCTATCTACTGTGCTACCTAGCCACCCATACATTTTTTGGGACCCCACAAAGAAAAATTATTCCTATGAAAGGAAGTCAGGACTGAGCGCTATTAATAGTAATTATTTCCCCAATGCACCTCTTGTTTATTATACCTCTCCCTCCCCATACTACTAGAAATCTTTTTCAAATACAATTCATATATAAACTAAAATTTAGGGCCTATCTTCTACCTTAACCACTTTCCTTGACCTCCTCCCAGGTCATGATGACCTCTCTCTTTTCTGGACTCTTATAGCACTTAGTATCAACTATCTATCACTGGACACTTGTTATTTACTGTCCTATGTGATTAATCTTTTTTATGTACATACATATTGTATTCTTTGTTTCACGGGGTACATGGTTCAGTAAGAAGAAATGAGAAATGCCAAAGACTTATAGATTACACAAAAAGCTTCTCTCTGCAATATTACCAACACTTTCTCTGAAGAAGGAACTAGTAGACACTGGTTCCAAATTCTCTCTCCTTCCAACCCCTCCCCCACAGCTGAGAAGGTAAGAAATACATACTTATTGCTCATATGAAGTCATGCAAAACATATTTCTGCATTAGCCATGTGATAAAAAAAATGTGAAAAAAAATATGCTTCAATCTGCACTCTAAGTCCATCAGTTCTCTATCTGGGGGTAAATAGCACTTTTTATCATGAGTCTTTTGAAAGTGTGGATCATTGTATTCATCAGAACTACCAGTCTTTCACATTTGATTTTCTTTTTTTCTTTTTTTTTTTCATTTTGGAGGGGAGAATGTAGGGCAGTTGGGGTTAAGTGACTTGCCCAAGGTCACATAGCTAGTTTTTTTGTGTTAAGTGTCTGAGACTAGATTTGAACTCAGGTCCTCCTGACTCTAGGGCCAGTGATCTATTCACTGTACCACTTAGCTGCCCCAACATTTGATTTTCTTTACAATATTGCTGTTACTGTGTAAGTTATTCTCCTGTTTCTGCTCACTTCACTTTGTATCAGTCCGTATAAATCTTCTCAGGTTCTTCTGAAACCATCCCCTTCACGATTTCTTATGACAATAGAATTCCATTACATTCATATACCATAACTCATTCAACTACTCTACAATTGATGGAGTTTCCAGTCAGTTTCCAATTCTTTGCCACCACAAAAAGAGTTGCCATCAATATTTTTATACAGATAGGTCCTTTTCTCTTTTGTTTTATCTCTTCAGGATACAGACCTAGCAGGAAACTTGTTGTATTAAAGGGTTTGAACAGTTTTATAACCCTCTGGGCATGGTTCCAAATTGTTCTCCGGAGTGGCTGGACTAGCACACAGCTCTACCAACAGCTAAGTAGTCTACGTATCTTTCCATGTCCTCTCCCTCATCCATCATTTTCTTTTTATGTCATCTGAGCCAATCTGAGGTGGTACCTCAGAGTTGTTTTCCTTTTCATTTCCTTAATTATGAATGATTTAGATAATTTTTTCATATGACTATTAATAACTTTTATTTCTTTCTCTGAAAACTGTCAGCTCATATCACTTGACCATTTATCAACTAGGGAACGGTTCTTATTTCTATAAATTTGACTCAGTCCCCTATATATTTGAGAAATGAGACCTTAAACTGAAAACATTGCCACAAAATTTTTTTAACTGGGAAAAGTCTTTGCAATAAACTTCTCCAATAAAAGTCTGATACCCTGAATATAGACGGAATTGATACATATATATGAACAAGAGCCATTGCCCAATAGACAAATGCTCAAAAGATATGAACAGAACATTCTTTCTTTTTTTT
>CM053597.1:204515599-204550657 GCA_028646575.1 Pseudocheirus occidentalis | reverse complement strand
ATCTGATCTACTTAGCCCTAAGTATCTTATCCACTTAGCCCTAAATATCCAACAAATTGATTACCATTACACATGAACACTTAGAAAGAAGGCAGTACCCATAAGGAATGTCTGAGTCTAGATTTGAACTCAGGAACATGAGTATTCCTGACTCCAGGCCCACCACTCTATCTACTGTGCAAGTAGCTGCCCTACATAAGAATTAGTTTTCCTTAAAAGGTAACAAAGGTGTCCCTTGGACTCAATGAGCCCCTGTCACTCTTGAAGTTTCATGATTGCTTAAGGGCATAGAAAATTCTTCCCACATGGAGTCAGAGACCCCTCTGATTTGGTGAATGTCTGAAGACCATGCCAGTCACTATACTCTGCCCTGTTAACTAGAGATTTTTCATGTAAAAGAGACAAAGGTAGGATTGGGTCTATAGAAGCTGTATCATCGTTGCTTTGTTGCATATCCTTGCTGTGTTAGGATGAAATAAACCTCCTTTTATGAACTGTTTAGTGGCTTAAAAGTGTCTTATTTTAACTAAAATCAAACCTGAGTCACCAGGGTGCTGACATTAGGCTGACCCCTATTAGATGCAAAGTGAGCTTTGGGATCTGCAGCTGGCTAGACAGAATATACCGACTGACTCACCAATCAAGGAGCTGGTTCCAGCATCCAGAGCATGGTCTCAGGAAATTCAGTGATCTAGAGAAAGCAGAGATAGGGCAGGCGTCCAGGAGATTACTGGAGTAGATGCTTATAAGGATGGGATGTGCACGTGAAGTAGGGTCTAGAGTATGAGGTGTTGGATTTGGGGCTACCTAGCTAGAATGAGTAGTGTATGCTCCCTGTGTGATCCTGGGAAAATTAATTCATGTTTCTAGGCCTTCTTTTTCTCACTTAAAATGAGTAGATTGGTTTAGGAATGGTCACTAATTAGGTATAGCCATAGCCATAGCCATAGCCATAGCCATAGCCATAGCCATAGCCATAGATATAGATATAGACATAGACATAGACAGATATAGATATAGATACAGATACAGATATACAGATATAGATACAGATGTAGATATAGATATGTATGCTTTAAATGTAACACTATTAATAATTTTAATTAATTTAAATTTAATTTAAATCTAATAATTCAATGTAATAATATATACTTTACATATACTAATATCAATAATTTAATATAATATTTGGGGCAGTTAGGTGGTGTGGTAGAGTGGTAGGCCTAGAGTCAGGAATACCTGAGTTCAAATCTGGCCTGACATTTACTAGCTGTGTGACTCTGGCCAAATCACCTGTTTGCCTCAATTTCCTCATCTGCAAAATGAGCTGGAGAAGGAAATGGCAAAACCACTCCAGCTTTTTTGTCAAGAAAACCCCAAATGAGGTCACAAAGCCTTAGATGTAATTGAAAATGGTTCAACAATAACAACAAAATATAATATTTAATTATTTTAATTTTAACATATTACTATGCTATTATTAATATGTAATGATATTACTTATTTGATATATTAATTAATATGTCTTATATTAATTATTTAAGATATTATTGGCATTTAATATTATCATCTAAATATAATATTTAAGTATACAGGTGCTATAGCTTTCAGTTATAAATATCTTGTTTTCCTTCTAATTTAATCTCAATAGAGTGGCAGAATGAAGTGGCAGACATAGTGCTGTAGCTAATGTCAGGAGAAATCTGGGTTTAAGTTCTAGCTGTGACATTTACTCATGACATGCTTGGGAAAGTCACTTGACTCTCTCAATTGTATCATCTGTAAAATGATGATAATATTTTATCACACTGGGTGGTAGTAAGGTTAGCACTTTGTAAATCTTGAAGAACTATCTAAAGATAAGGCGTGGTGCCATATTACAAAGAATGCTAGACTTGAAGTCAGGAAGATCTGAGTTCAAATTCTGACTCAGGTACTGACTAATTGATTTGAGGGGCAGTAAAGATTTCCCTGCACAAAATATTCCCTTTCTCTTCCCTGAAATTTCATTTCTTTGAGTTGGGTTTTGAAAGCCACTGTTAAAATCTAAAAGTTGCCTTGAAAATGTAATACACTACACCAAAGGTTCTTGAACTTTTCTTTTTTGATATGTCATGGATCCCACTGGCAGTCTGGAGAAGCATATGGACTCCTCACATTAATTATACACACAAAATAAAATACATAGGATTGCAAAGGAGCCAACTATATTGAAAAAGATTATTCTGAATTTAAAAATTTCTAAGACTTTTAAGAAGAACCCTTGTTTATTCACCATTAATACTTTAGGACAAATTAGTTTATTAAATTGGACAATCAACTACCAGGACTTTAATAAAGTGGAGCAAAAGATAGGTAAGTTGTGATGGAAGACCTCAGAACTAGCACATAGACCACTGGGAGAACAGACCTAGCTAGAGTGCCACATTGGTGGGCTCTTGGCATCTAGCAGGATGCGTGATGTCAATGGGCACCTGAAACCAAAGAGACGGGATGGTATTGGTAGGGAAAAAAGCATGTGCAATAGGGAATGGAAGAATCTTGAAGAAAAAGATTGTCTTTGTAAAGTTTCCTGGGCTGATTTTGGGTAAGAAGTCCCATGCATATGATAATAAAAACAAATTGTGACTAAGTCATTTTGACTATTATAAATAAACAAATTAAAAATAAAGGACATATGAAGAAAAATGTGTTCTTCGTTCAGAGAAATAACTGATAAATAGAAATATGTATAGAATAATTTTAACACACGTGTACCCATTTGTGTCTAATGGTAGCCATTCTAGGGCAAGGGAAGGAGGAAGAAAAAAGGAAAGAAAAGAAATTTATGTTAATTGTTTTATATTTGGAGGGAATAGCAAGTTGTACATGGTAGATTTGTAGCCTCATGTGCAATCATCTTTTTTATTGTACTGTTATGGAAATGTTTGTTTTTCTCCATGAATTAAAAAGAAAATAAATAAAACAGGATAGCACTTCATAAATATCAGATAATGATGACCTAAAATTGAGGGAGTTCAGTGACCTATCTCTTACTACTTTTAGAAAAATGCAGTTTAATGGAAGACTTCTGTGGTCTTCATTTGGCATTTTCCAGATGGACATAAATCTAACACTATTAAAAAAGCAGCCTTAAAATGGCAGTGAACGCTTGCAAAACCTTATGCCAGGAGACAAAGTAATGATTCCATGAATAACAGCTCAGTTATGTATAAATACAACAGGAACAGGAGAAAAATAATGTGTCATCCTGGTATTTTCCTGCTTGAGGACATCATTAATCATGAGTTTCATTTAGAGGTCCTTTGGATTGCTGCCATGCATACGGTTTTGTATGACAGAATATGATGACAATTTATCTTAGCTATTGAGATCTTGTGCATGCTATACAAAACTGTCTTATAGAACTACCAGCACCCTGGCACTTGATTCCACTTTACCATCCATCTCTCCACACTTTCAGAATGACTCACCTTCCAGGCATTGAATGGAATTGAACTGAGAAAGGGAGACAGAGAGAAAGGTGGATGAAGGAGTGGATGAAGGAGAACGGGAGAGGTGTTCTGGGAATACTGGACCAATTTTTACCTGTTCAGAGTGGGAATGAAATGTAAATCTCTGTGGAAAGATTCTCACCCTCACTCCAACAAACTTCAAGCCTGTTGTCAACCAACCTATGTTTGCTAGATTTTAAAAAAAGATCAAGGAAGATTCATAAATAATTCTGTTGGGTAGGTAAGGTTCCATATGATAAGGACTTCCCCTCTTCACATTATCCCTATGGAGCAATTTCATTCTAAATGGGCACTGGATCAAACCGTTGTCCCACTAATTCAGGTAAGCAAATCAAGATTAATAGTGATCTTTTTGTTAGATAAGGCAGTGTGGTGTCTGTTTAATACTACTTGCAGCTGCTGTGGAGGTATAAGACCAACAGCACACAGGAGGGCTGCTGGCACAGGTTCTTTGATCAGCTTTTCTTAAGGAAAGACAACTTTAAAAGGGTTAATGATCTTACTTTAATTACCAGACAGGTAAGTACAGATAAGTAGAAAGAAGTGAGTATCCAAGAAAGAATCCAATAGACAGGGCTCCAACTGTCTAAATAGAATAATACAACCATGTACATACACCACCAGACCAGAAGAGAACCAATATCTGATTAGTAGGAGCTGTTAACAAATGGATACTTACGGTCCCGGTCAGGTAATCAAAAGGACCTCCTCATGAGTGAGCCCCCAAAGTAAAATACCAATCTCCTAGGATATATAGTTTTCAACTAATAGGCTCAGAGTCAGAAGGCACCACAACCCTTGAGACTCAGTGCCTAATTAGCTTAGTACTGAAAGGTGTGAAAGCCTTCCTACAAGCAAGACTCCCCATAAATAAGCCTTCCCCTAAGCAAGCTCCTCCTTAGGCAAGTTCCTCCTCCAGTGGGTTCTGCGTGGCTCAGGATGTATCACAGCTGTGATTGAAATATCTGTGTACCTTTAGACCTGAGAACATGGCTCCTTTTCCAAGGGAAAAGGGGACATGTGGTCCCATAGACCTATTAATGCACAGGAAAGATCTTCCTGTTCCATTAACATTACAATGTATTGGAAAGAGCCTGAATTTTTGAATGACCTGTCTTGGCAGGTTAATTAGTTAATATCTGTATTTAAGTTATCTAGTGATTTTTTTCAGTCATGTCTGACTCTTCATGACCCCATTTGGTGTTTTCTTGGCAAAGTTACTGGAATGATCTCTCATTTTCTTCTCCAGATCATTTTACAAATGAAGAATCTGAGGCAAGTAGAGTTAAGTGACTTTCCCAAGGTCACACAACTAGTGTCTGAAGTTAGATTTGAACTCAGGTCTTCCTGACTGCATGTCTAGCACTCTATTCATTGTGTCTACTAGATGCCTATATGATCTTGGGCTAATCACTCTCTCTTTAAGTCTCAGTTTCCTCATATGTAAAATGAAGAATTAAATGATTCATCATTAGAGATCCAAAAGTCTTGGATTTGGAGTAAGAAGATCTGTGTTCAAATCCTGGTACTGCTGGGCAAATGACTTTTCCTCTTCAGGACTCAGTTTCCTCATCTGTAAAATGAAGGAGTTGAATTAGATGATTTTATCAACCCCACTTTACCCAGTAAGACTTTAAGGTAATCTGCAAGGCTGTGTTAGATCCCAGGGGGGAACTGAAATCTATTTATTCACCCTATCCTGAAGATCAGGGAAGCCTGAAGCAAGTATTACTGGAAGAAGAATAAAATAATTAAAAAGACAGATTTTACCTGAGGCATTCTATCTCTGCCTTGAGTCTGACTCACAAATTTGTGAAGTAATCTTGAGGCTTTGGTCTTTGGACCATGATTAGGAAAGAACTTTAGTAGTCGATCGATCAACATTCATTAAGTGTCTACCATGTGCTAAGTTCTGGAGGAAAAAAAAGAGGCAAAAGACAGTCCTTGCCCTCAAGGAGCTCACAATCAAGGGAGGAGCCCACAAGTTATATACAGCATTTATGTGGCTAGTCCTTTGTTTTCTAAGAGGACCAATAACATCACAAGGTGATATCTTGACTCGCTCCTGAATTAGATCTAAGTGCGGCAGAGTTGGACAAAATTGTCAGCTTTACTCTTTCTTTGAGTTGCTGAAATCCAGTGGCAAGATCCAGTGGTGTCTTTCATGTTTGGCCAGACTCTGAGCTCTTCCCAGTGCCTTCTTTAGCTGCCTTCATGGCTGTTGGAACAGATTATTCTCATCCATCCATTCTGGGGGTGGGGTGGGGAAGGGATGGGGGCAGGGAGAGAAGTCTTCATATGCTTGGGGTAGACATCCTTCTAACTAACTCACTGATAGGTTTGAGGCTCATCAGTTACCCTCAACCTGATTTATCCTGTTTTCTGGTACAGTTTACTGGAGTTTGGCCACTGTGCATGTTTCTTGGAGTCATAGGTAGGAGTTGGGTGAATCAAAGGTGGAGGAGCATCCCTGAAAAGGGCACACCAGAGGTGCTACTCCTTCTGAACACCCTATATAACCCCATGGCATAAATAGGAAATACTTAAGAGAGAGAAGGCACTAGGATTAAGTGGGGTTGGGAAAGATTTCCTGAAGAAGGTTAGTTTTTGGTTGGAATTCAAAGGAAGCCGATGAGCACAGCTAAGTGGCACAATGGATAGAGCACTGGAATTGGGGTCATGAAGACTTGTCTTCCTAGATTCAAATCTGGACTCAGATGCTTACCAGACATGTGAGTCTGGCAAATCACTTAACCCTTTTTGCCTCAGTTTCCTCAGTTGTAAAATGAACTGGAGAAGGAAATGGCAAACCACTCCAGTATCTTTGCCAAGAAAACTGATGAAGAGTTGGACACAACCGAAATGATGCAACAACAACAAAAAGAAGTCAGTCATTAGAGAAGAGGAGCAAGCTCATTTCAGGCACAGAAGGCAGAGGAGAAAATGTCCAGCAGAGATATGGAGTGTCCTTTTTGTGAAACAGCAAGGAAGCCAGTATCACCGGATTGAAGAGTATTTGGAAGCAAGGTGTAAAAAGACTGGAAAGATAGGAGGAGTGTAGGTTATGAAGGGTTTTGAAAGTCAGACAGAAGATTTTGAATTTGATCCTGGAAACAATAGGGAGCCATTGAAGTTTATTGATGGGGGAGTGTATGACATGACAGACTAGAATTTTAGGAAAAGCACTTTGGTAGCTGAATGGATGGTGGATTAGAAACATCCCCCAGAGAAAAAGAGGCTTTGTAGTAACTGTAATTTAGTGGACAGTCAGTAACTATTTGTAGAAGCTCATTAGGGAATAAACAGATGGCAGCTCAGTGGAGAACATCAGCAGACTTTGAGAGAAGCAGCAGAGTATCTGTAGAGGCAAAGAATGGTTGTTGTCCTTGGATTTATCCAGGCTATGCATGGATAATGTTTCTAATTATTAATTTTGTTAGTTTGTTTTAAATTAAATACCTTTGATTTGAATTAAAATGTCCTCTGGTTTGATTTGGTGAAAAGGACATATTAGATGGGGGCTCATGAGCTGTGGTTTGTAGCAGTGTTGACTTAAATTGTGCCTTTAATCTTCATGTAACTTTTAGGGGCACACATCTGAGGTAGACCTCAGAATTACAGATAGTTTTATTTATTTTATTTTTGCTTTTTTGGGAGGGCAATTGGGGTTAAGTGACTTGCCCAAAGTCACACGGCTAGTAAATGTGTCAAGTGTCTGACTCCAGGGTCAGTGCTCTACTCACTGTGCCACTTAGCCACCCCTGCCTTATTTATTTTAAATGGGCAAACAAAATAGTCAAAGGATCTAATGAAATTTTGAAACTTTGTTTTATTTGCTTGTCCTGGCAGATTAAAAAAAATTTTTTTTTTTTGAGAAAAAACCAAAGGAAAAGGAACGACTTTTAGTGTATGACTTTGAACTTTAGACAGGAAACATCTGGTCACTGTGAGACCCTACATATCCAAATTCATGTTGAACTATCCATTTTTTTCATCTAAAAAGGTGAATAAGATGAGAGAGCTTGGTGTTTAGTAGTTTAGGTAAGAGCCATCTTCCAAACCTGTCATGCTTCTTTTGACTTTCCTTCCTTCCATGTTATGAAAAGAAAAACCCAGCCTAATCATGTTCTCTCTTCTACTGGTAGCATGAAAAGTTGTGGGAAAGTGCCTTGTGTGCCGGGGGCTGAGGGTGGGGAGGTTTCTATTTACTTTGTTAATCTGTCTAACTAAATACCTTTACAAAATTTATATGTTTTCTGGTAAAAGAAGTAAAAAACCAAGATACTCTGAAGAGGAGTCATGGAACTCATTGTTGGCAGTTGCCTGAATGGCATAGGCTATTGGGTTGTCCTAGTCTCTCTGTGACCATACCACCTATCTGCCAAGGCACTTTATACTGTATTAGCCCAAGTACAGCTCTGGGCTTGAGGCAGTCATTGTGTTTCCTCATTCACAAAGGAAGCAACAGAATATGAAAGGACTCAAGTGACTGGCTTACTCAGCAGGAACCCTTCTCACTGACTTCCTGACCAGGCTCAGGTCTGTCCTCCATATTGTAAAGAAGCTCTGAGTTCTCACTATGATTAATATTGCATCTAAAGCAATAGCATTCATTTAATCCTGACAAAAGAGAGGCGGTCTGGTATAGTGGGGGAAAATGGAATAGGATAGGGTAGCTCAGTGCCTTCGAAGTCAGGAACTCTTAAGTGTGAATCTTGGCTTTCACTGTGTGTGTGTGTATATGTGTGTGTGTGTGTGTGTGTGTGTGTGTGTGTGTGTGTGTGTGAGACCTTGGGTTCAGTACTTCTTTCTTGGTCTCGGTTTCTTCATTTGTAAAAATGAGATTTGGGGGTGGCTAGGTGGCGCAGTGAATAGAGCATCGGCTCTGGAGTCAGGAGGATCTGAGTTCAAATTTGACCTCAGACACTTAACACAAAACTAGCCATGTGACCTTGGGCAAGTCACTTAACCCCAACTGTCCTGCTGTTCCCCTCCAAAAAGCAAAACAAAACAAAACAAAAAAAGAGATTGATCAAGACGACTTCTATGTTCCTTTCCAGTTCTACATGTATCCAATGATTTTATGAATAAATTTTTCATTGGGATCTCCCTATTGCACAATGCCTTTAGAAACACCCTTATCATGTATCCTGGGCACAGTGGTGAGGAGCCCCAATTCATGGAACATCTACCTCCATAGGAACTGATTGTGTATAACTACATCTTCTCTTTCTGTCTCTGTCTCTTTGACTCTCTCTCCTCTCTCTGTCTCTGTCTCTCTAACTCTCTGTCTCTTCCCCCCCCCCCCCACCTCCCTGTCTCTGTCTCTGTCTCACCGCTTTCCTTAGGCAATATTCTGGCAATCTTGGCCAGTTTTATTCATAAGTAGTTGCCTACATCTTTGATTTGAAGAAAACTGGAAAGGTACCCTCTTCTCAAAAATGCTTCCTTCCATTAGTGGTTGGCACTGTTTGGAATGTAACCAGGAATTTCCACTCATTTTCCTGTAGACAGGGAGAAATTCTGGGAATTGTTCATATGGACTTCTGGGAATAGTAGTTCCAATGTAGAGTTTGAATTCCTAGCCCCAACTCCAACTTAGGGGAAGAAGCATCAAGAGATTTTGGGGAGGAAGCTGACCTGAAGCAGCTGGGCACAAGAGTTTGGGAAATAGAGATTTAGTATGGCAGCATTGAAGGGGAAAGGAAGAGATATGACAGCATTGCCACGTCAAACTGGAACTGATGGTTGGGGTGACAGAGACACTGAAGCAGGAGCTCTGAATGGAGACTAAAACTGGGATGTTAACGCAGCTCGAGCTCTCCATGATCCCCAGCTCCCATTACCACTTATTGCTCCAAGGGGCAAACCCGGAGAGTGAAGGTGTGGCTGGAATAAACTGGAGATAAGATCAGTAAAGACCAGGACAGTTTAACTCCTTTCACACTTCCCTTATGATTGCACCTGGCAGGAATTTTCTACACAGTTTCTCCATTTTAAAAATCTGTTCTTAATTCGTACAGTTAAAGATTACGGTATAAAGCCTGGATGACTTGGGGTGGGGAGAGAGGAAACACCATGAAACTACAAGCTATGTCACAGTACCCTCCAGTGGACAAATGCTGTATCTATCCTTCATCAGCTTTGCATTCCAAACTACAATTCAGATTATTTATACTTTTCTGCTTTATATAAACAAGCCCACAATTTTCCTACAGATCGCATTGTAGAAATTCACTTGCAAATCAGTCATTTGTAACTCAATAGCCTGTGTTTCAGAACAGCTTATAAGAATCCCTTTTATCCGTCATATATGAAGTATAGCATCAGTATCAACATGGCACCCCGTCATGCATAACAATATTTCTATACAGAATTGGATTCAGACTTACAACTTGGAATTCTAGCAACATATTTCTTCTACTACAAATGAATTCGGGTGCTACCAATTGTCCACTTGCTAGAAGCATTGGGCATTGGATTTATGCAAGCCCACAGGCTTTCCTTTTCCTCTTAAAAAATAATTTACTTATCTGTTTATTTGTTAATTTATTTATTAAAATTTATTATTATATAATAAAGGAATTATCTGATTTCTAAATTCACTTTTCTCTTCCTTGCTTTTTAGGTGTGATTTTTATATATGCTTCTTATTTAAAATTTAATTGGAAAAGATTATAATAATATAGTAGCATAGAATTGCCAGTTGAAAGGGTCACCTGTATTCTATAATGACAATCAGCTACTGGTTTAGGAGCTCAGTGGAATTCTCTCTCTCTCTGTCTCTCTCTGTCTCTTGTCTCTGTCTCTGTCTCTGTCTCTTTCTCTGTCTCTCTGTCTCTCTCTCCCCCCTCAACCTCCCTCTCTGTCTCTTTCCTTTCTCTCTCTGTTTTTGTGTCTATATCTCATATAGACCTGTGATTTCCTCTTTGTAGGAGAACTCGTAGTGTAGAAACTCCACCAATGCGTATTGGTGACTCCTTTGGTACATATAGTCTTAGAGAGTTGGGGGATAGGGCAGTGGGAATTGACAAATTAAATGTAGCCCACTGTGACAATCAGACATAGAACTCAATCCCAGGTCTTCTAAATACCAAGGCCAGTCCTTTACCTATTCTTGGATTGGATTTTTGTCCTGATTGGTGAGCATACCAGTAGAAATTTACCTAACATACTCTATCTAGCCATGTTCAGAGCAGGCTTCACATCCCATCTAGACATCCATCCTGTACATCTTGGCAAGTATCCCTGTCCTTCAGCTCTGCTTTCTACCTCATTCTGTAAAGGGTAATCAAATCAATACTACCTTTGCTTTTGGAATGTGACAGTTGATTGCCCTAGGACTTTACCAGATTTGTGGTGACTCTCCAACAAAAATTCATTTCCTTAGGTGCCACTGCTTTAAATATATTGTCTCCCTCCATTAGAATATAAGTTCCTTGAAGGAACTGACTATATCACTTTTATATTTGTATTCCAGAGACCTAGCACCATGAAATATTCATTCATTCATTCACTATACCTTGCCTCCTCTTAAGTTTACTAATGGGGAAAAAGTGCCATTCTTCCCCTCTGAGTGGTTAAGAGTACATACCAATCCCTTCCCCGTTGTGAGTTTCCCTTGGGTTGGTATAAGAAATTAAATGGGAAATTGGGGGGAATTTTGCAAAACCCACAGACTACAAGCAAAAGCCAGCAGTCAACACAGAACAAGTTTAGAAACTTAAAATGCACAATATACATATATATACATATATATTTATGTATAGTACATAGTATATAAGTATATATATATACTGCATAGTATATAGTATATATATATACATATATATATAGTATTACATAACGTCAACCCAAATTTTATAAGGTATTGTAAACACTTCCTAAAAGAAAAAAGGAAAAATTCATACTTCTTCTTTGGTAGGAAGGGAGGACCAAAAAATTTTACGTGAACTTTCCAGATACTGCTGGCCCCATGTCCCAAACCTCCACAATGTTGAAGTATAGTCAATCAAGTCATCAACGAGAGGCTAAGTTTTATGACTAGAATAATGATTTCCAATAGAAATTTCCAATGTATTAGGTTCTGTATAAGACTCTATAAGCTCAGGGGGTGGCTAGGTAGTACAGTGAATAGATCACTGGCTCTGGAGTCAGGAGGACCTGAGTTCAAATCCGGCCCCAGACACTTAATACAAAAAGTAGCTGTGTGACCTTGGGCAAGTCACTTAACCCCACTTGCCCCTCCAAAAAAAAAAAGCAAAAAAAAAAAAAGACTACAAGCTCATTGCTGGAGGTATAAACAAGAAGTAGACACAATTCTTGTCAAAAAAGTTTACACTCTAATAGGGATTATAATACATGTCCACAAGCAGCTATAACAGAAATTTGACCATGACAAATGCAAAGAAGCCCAGAGAAGTATGAGAAACTTGGGGAGGGGAAGATCATAGGTCTAAAGTTATAAAGTCCTTTAGACATCACTTTAGAGAGAAAGACACTAAAGTCCATGGAGGTCCAGTAGTTTGACCGATGTCATATTGACAGTAAGTAGCAGAGTTGGGTTTGAATTTGGGTCTTATGATTCCAGAGACAGAGTCCTCTCTTTAACCTGGCAGAGCACATACTTTCCCCTTCCAGCAGGGGTTAGTAGGAAAACCCACCAATGGGACAGCAGCATTGTAGCATAATGCCTGGCACATGGTAGTTATTTAATAAATGTTGATTGATTGATCATGGGCCAATTCTTTAATCTCTAAATGCCCTAAGTAATTCTCTGAGAGGTAAGTTATAAGACCTGCTGCTTTGCATTTTAAAGTTTATTCTTCAGATCTTCCTGTACCAATCAGAGGTGCAGACCCCCACCCTCATCCCTCCCCTAAAAAAAAAAAGAAGGGAAGAGATTGGATTGGAGGTTGGTTATGTGATGCAAACATGACTGTGAATGATTTTATACATAGCACTGAATCCAATTACTAGCAGGCTGAAAGGAATTATATTCTGGTGATGTTATTACATAAATGAAGCATCTAATATTGAGGATTTTTACGAATAGCATTTACTCTAATCGATAATGTTTTATCCTCCCAATAGGCTCTCCTATAATTAAATATTGGGATAGTCAATGTTAATTGTCTATCCTGGCATTAGGACTACCCAGTTGCTTCAGTTTTTTCCCCCTACTGGATAGAAGAAAGGAGTCAACAGGGTGATTAAAAGTCACAAATCCTAGTAAATGTGCTCAAGGGGTTATAAGCACAATTGCTGAGAGTGGAAAATCAATACAGATGATTCACTGACTTGGCAGGTGTGGAGATGTAAATTGTTCATACTGAGACCTACCATTTGAGATGTTTTTAAACATGGGAAAGGGAGCATTTTGCAATGATGAATGTTGATAAAACCTGAGTTCAAATACTGACTACTTGTGTGAACCTGATCAAATTATTTATTCTCTGTTGGACTTACTTTCCTCATCTATGACTTAAGGGTATTATGTACAATTATTAGGTGACCATTTGCCATGTGCTCATTTCACTCTTGGCAATGGTGGTGGCCATTGGTTGTGGTGTTGAGTGTATGTTGGTGTGGTGTGATGTGGTGTGGTGTGGTGTGGGGTGTGTGTGTGTGTGTGTGTGTGTGTGTGTATAGGGATGACTAAGAATCAATTATGCGAGTATAAGTAAATGTGTTCCAAGAATTCTAGAAGGAATGTACTGTTTAATTCCAAGATAATGGTATTATTTCACTTGACCCATGCAGCCCAACCCAGAGTTAGAAATCCTACAGACTTGTTTCTTTCTGGGACAGTAGAGAAGTTTGTTCCTTAACTAAAATTTCCCCTCACCTTTTCATTTAAGTGAAGTTTAAGAAAAAACAACCTGAATACTATAGTAAGTTACAATCTTCTTGTTTTCTCTTTTAACCCATTGTTTCTTATGAAAAAATGCTCATGAAAAAAATGCTTTGCCCATTCTTTGCTATGGTGTAGTAGAGCATTGGACTTGAAATCAGGAAGACTTGGATTTGAATCCTGACTCTGACCCTGGGCAAATCACTTAAATGTTCTCAGCTTCAATTTCTTCATTTGTAAATTGGGGCTAATAGTAGTAGTTAACTCAGAAGGCTGGCATGGGGATCAAATGAAAAAATGTACATAAAGTGCTATGCAAACCTTAAAACACTATGTAATGGGGGTGGCTAGGTGGCACAGTGAGTAGAGCACGGGCCCTGGAGTCAGGAGGACCTGGGTTCAAATCCAGCCTCAGACACTTGACACACTAACTAGCCGTGTGACTTTGGGCAAGTCACTTAACCCCAACTGCCCTCCCAAAAAAAAAAACCATTATGTAAATGCTACCTAGTGGGAGATTAAACGAATCCAAGCAAATCACCAGTTATTTCCTATAGGGGAGAGATAACAGAAGGGCATGTGGAGCCACTGTCATCCCTGCCATGACAAGAGATTTAAGGGAAGTCCCCCAAAATGTTATGTTGATTCTCTATGGAAAATTTATCAGAGGATATGGATGAGTCACAGAGGACAAGCAAGAAGAGATGGTCTTCAGTTCTCATCACTAGTGGGAACACTTACATCCATGAGATAATAGGTGCATCAATATATTGAAGACATTATTTCTATTAATTTAATTTTCAGATTTTTAAAATTTGCAGGATAAGGATAATCATACAAACTTTCTTATTGTCAGCCAAAAAAAGAGCTATACTTTCAAGAAAAACATAGCTTGGGTACAGATTCAACTGAAATTCCTGAAAAGATGAAGCAAGGATTAAAAAAAAAGTTAAATAATTTTTTAAAATATAAATGAAATGAGAGTACTGGAGGAAAAATTGGAAAATAAATGAGAGCTATGGAAAAAAGAATTGGAAATGGAATATACAGTTTGGCACAAAAGGTGCAAAACCAAAGAAATAAGCTTACTGAAAATTAGAATGGATCAAATAGAAACCAATGATTCCATGAGACAACAAGAAATATTACAACAAAGTCAAAAGACTGAAAAGAAAAACAGAAGAAGAAAACATAAGGCAAGAACAATGACCTGGGAAACATTGAGGAGAAGAAAGTTTACTAACCATTGAAATACCTGATCTCCACGATGGAAAAACAACAGCACATAAACATCACATTTCAAGAAATCTTAAAAATTGTCCCCATTTCTTAGAACCAGAGGGAAAAGTGGAAATAGAATACCCTGGCTATCTCCTGAAAGTAACCCCAAAATGAAAATGTCCAGGAGCTCTATAGCCAAAATCAAGAGTTTCTAGGTCAAAGAAAAAATTCTGTAAGCAACTATAAAGAAAGAATTCAGATACTAAGCAACCACAGCCAAGATTGCACTTGATTTAGGAGTCACCGTTATAAAAGAGTGGAGATTGTAGAACATATTGCAGAAAGCTAAAGATACAGTCAAGGGTAACTTACCCAGCAAAACTAAGTATAATCTAATGGGGGAAAATGGATCTTTAACAAAATAGAGGACTTGTAAGCATTCCTGATGAAAAATGCAGGGCTGTGTAGAAATTCTAAGTTCAAATCAAAAACCAAAAAGAGGTAAATGTGAATGAACAAGGATAAACTGCTTACTTTTTTTTTGGTGTTCTGTGTGTGCATATATACATACGTATGTTTGTACATGTGTGTATATGTGTGTATGTATACATACACATAACACACATATACACATACATATAGTTCCCTGATTACATGTTAAAACAATTTTTAGCATTTTCTTAAATTTTTGACTGCACCAGGGCAGTGGCAATGTCAGAAGAGAGAAGGGGGAATGTATACAAGATGGTACAAAGTTAAAATAGTTAGATTGTATACAGAGAGTAAGAAAGAGTTCTCATCATCAAGAGTTCTCATCATCAACATATAAGTTACATGCTTACGTGCCTGGGAGGATGGTAGTGCCCTCAATGGTAATACAGAAGTTTTGAAAGGGGGGAAAAGATAATGAGTAGTTTTGAACCTACTGAATTTATCTATGGAGCCTCTACTTTGAGATGTTCAGTGGGCAGTTGGAAATTAGACTGGAAGTTAGCAGTGAGATCAGGAGTAGGTAAATGGTTTTGAGAATCTTCAACATAGAGATGAAAGTTGAGAGAAGGATGTCCAAGGGAAAAAAAACACTGGAAGCAATGGGTGGGTCCAAAGAGACAAAGGATTGACTATAGTCCATTTTCCTGATTCTCAATGTCTAATTGTCTTTGACAAAACTCATTGGACCAATCAGGAACTGTTATATCATTTCAGAAAAGTCCTTGTGATATAGCAAGAGGCTAAAGAGAATGCCCAGCTCTGTGGGAGGTGCTCCAGCCTAATGGATTAGGAATTTTCTTCATCATTCCTGCTACACATTTAAATATTATTATTATTATTATATTAAGTATTAAAATGTATAAAATCAAATTGAGTCTTTTTAAAAATAGAGATTCTAAACCTCTCTATAAAACAAAAAATGTGATTAAAATCTAAAGCCATACACATAGAAATTTATGTGTGTGTGTGACAGCATAAACATTTTCTATTAAGGGTCTTTGCATGGTTCTAATAGTCTTCAACCACATAGCAAGTTACTTTAATGAAACGTAAAGTCAAAACAATATAACAACCCATTAATTAGCTATTCCCATAGAAGTAATATCTCAAGAAGGATATTCCTAAAAAGACCATGATGATTGACTTTTATGGAAAAGAGAGCAGGCCTTTGAAATCCAGGGCTAATGGGCTACAAATAGCTATAACCTATCAGGAAATAGATGTATTGGAAATGTTTCTATTAGGCAGACATTAATAAGGATTTATAACAGTGTGAATAGATATGAAAACATAAGGAAAAAAGTCAATATAGTATTTCAAATTTTGTGTGCAAAATTTGTACAATATCTATAGTAAGTATCCTAAGTAATTGGTACAATTTGTAACTGCAGAATTCAGTAGATTGGGTTCTCATTCTAGCACTGCCAGTAATTATTAGTTTTTGGACCTCATGTCATTCATTCTAGGGCATTAGTTTTCTCATTTGAAAAATGATGGGGGTGGTGTGGCTAGGTGGTGCAGTGAATAGAGCACTGGCCCTGGAGTCAGGAGGACCTGGGTTCAAATCCAGTCTCAGACACTTATCACTAGCCCTGTGACCTTGGGCAGGTCACTTAGCCCCAATTGCCCTGCCTTTCCCCCTCCAAAAAACAAACAAATAAACAAAAAAGATGGGGTTGGATAAGATGGCTTGATGATATATGTAAGGTATTTTCCATCTGTAATATATATTCAGTATATTCTGAAATTCTGTTAATGGAAGATTACCTATAGTTGAGAAACTCACTGATATAAATTTATTCAGGTGATAGAGATTCTCAAAAAATTTGCCAAGTCTGGTCTCAAGACTTTCACATTTTCATAGCTGGTCTCCTATAGTATCAAGTTTATTGAATGATGATATCTATCTTTCAAAGCCTTTTGAATAAATCCATAATTTATGAAAATGAATATATAGAATCATATCTTATCATTAGTATTTCATCAGGAGTAAAACCAATCTTTCAATAAGTTTTTTTTGTTTGTGTCAAGTAGAAGAAGATGAGCAAAATTGCATTGATTCAGCCTTTTGCCCCACAGAAGTAGCCAGGAGCAAGTTTGAGAACCACTCTTTCTGCAAAAATAAAATAAACAAGAATTTCACGGCAGCACCATCTAGTGGTTATGCACAGTGAAAACGCACTTATTTTTCTGCCAGTTGTAGAAATAACCAAAAAAGTTAATGAAGGAACCTGAAAATGGCATATTGTGAACAAAAATTCATTTAAATTAGTCTTTACTTTTAAAAGTGAATAAATTCTGATAGCTAGTATTTATATGGCGCTTTAAGGCTTGCCCAATTGGATTTTGCCTCTAAATTAAAAATGGGGAAACCGAGGCTGAGAGGTTATGAGATTTGCTCAGGGTCATACAACTAGTGTCTGAGTCAGTGTCTGGACTCATCTTCCTGATTCCAAAGCCAGGGATCTATTTGCTTTGAATGAAGAAGAATTTATAGTGTACTTCTTATGTATCAGGACAGTGCCAAGGGCTAGCTATAAAATTGACTTCAATAAATCCTGCTTTATTTTCTAAATAAAGGTCAGAGAGTCTACACTTTGGGAACATTCTAAAATCACATTTACATTAATAAAAACTTTAAATGGATGCCTGGGTTTTTGTTGCTGTTGTTATATATCCTTCATTTACTGTTCCCTGCTTGCACTAGTAGGTCCTACTAGAAAACATATTTTAAGAAACCAATGGGTACCCATTTCTCAGATTCTCAAACCTCCCTATCACAGGGCTTCCACACCTAGAAATCTGACCAATAGAAATTTCCTTGGTTATTAAGTGTAGTGAAAACTTTTTCCTTCTTCCCTTTCCCAGAGTCACATCCCCTGAAGAAATGCATGCTGAAAGATTTGGAAAAGGCATAGCTTTTCTAGGAACATCTCTTTTTTGGCAATGGGCAAGTTTAATATTCCCATCTAGTTGCCTCAGAAAAATTCTTTGGCATTCAAAGAAGATAATTAGGGAGAAATTTGAGTGCACTATCAGTGCTTCCTCTGGAGAAGCAGGGAAAACCTTTTTCCTCAGTGTTTGAAAGAACAGCAAAATGCACGATATGTGAACCTGGAATTTCACTGTTGGTGATATTCTTAAAGATGTAAGATTATGGAACTCTGCTCCTTGAGCAAGCTTAGGTGAGACCAAAAGTTGGCAGGAGTTTTAAAAAAAAAAGGTAATGCCCAAAACCCTTATGAGAGGGAGTCCTTCCTCTAGCAGCGCATCAAGAAAGCTCTAACTAGGAGAATGGGTCCTTTCCATCATGAAAAACCCTTTTCTTTAGTGGTGGAGACTGAGTAAGATTGTCTGTAGTAGAGTGTCTGTCTGTGTCCCGGGTTCTTCCTGTTTGTTTATCTTTCTCTCTTGAAGACCACCATGGCATCAGGAAGGTGATGTCCTGACTTGCAAGTAAATTGGATTTAAGTGGGAAAGGGCTGTGCAAAATCACCAGCCTCACTCTCTCCTCCCTAGCTATCTGGGTCTAGTGGTCAGTTATAGATACGAGATACTAGTTGCTTGAAGGAACAAAGATCTACAAGAGGAACTTATAAAGAGCTGAAGGACTTACTGTAGAAAGCATGCCTGATGCTCCCAGCTAGTCGCTACCTAGAAAAGGAAGCGCGGAAGGGCAAGGTCTTATTCTGCCTCCTAGATGAATTCTGCTACTAGGTGGGAACATATGGGGCAAAGCTTTTGTATTTGTTACTATAGGTGACTTAAACTATCAAAGGAATTTGGGAGATGGTTTCTCACTGATGGGTATCTGTTGTCTTCCCAGAGTTCTATTTCATTATTTTCCCACCTTTCCATTCACTTTCCCATTTTAAATTTTATTTTAAATCTATTTATAATATGTATATTATAATTATTATATTATAAACTTGTTATATGTAATATATTATAATACAAAATTTATAATATTTATTTGTAATTTATAATTGTGTGTTTGTAAGTGGGAAGGTGGTCTCAGTATCCCAAGCAAATAGAAGTGATATCAGAAAATACCAGAAAAATCAGGTTTTGTGAAGGGTTCTAAGAGTCAAAAGAATGAATAAAATCCCCAACAGGTCCTCGGACCCTCTTTATCATAAGGCCCTTTTTTTTTTACATACTTTTTGTTTCAAAATACACATACCACTAAATGCGTTAACAAATACAAACATCCACCAATCGGTTACCTTAATATGAAATGATTCAATTGTGTTGTTGAAGGAACTGGGAGCTTTGAGTGTGAGACACAAATACATAAGATTTAGAGACAGAATCATAGTGAGAGATGGAAGGCAGGACTTGGACATCTCCATTTACATCCTGCCTCTGATTGCTACTGCCTGTGTAACCATACACAAGTCATAACTATAGTACTTATTTCACAGGATTGTTGATAATTTACTTTGTAAAGCACTTTGTAAACTTTAAAGTACATATGTACACTATGTACTATGTACTTTTACATATGAGGAAACAAGCCTAGAGGTGCAGTGTCTTGCCTAAAATCACACGGGTAATAAGGAAGAGCTGATAGTTGGATGCAGGCCTTCTAACTCCAAATGCAGTGCTCTTGCACTATATTGGAGAAGCTTCAGTATCTCAAATATGCTGCTCTCTGGAAGGAAAGGCCTGAGTGAGGACCGGTAGGAGGCAAAATCCAAAAAGCCAAACAGTAGAGGAGATACATGAATAGGTTGAGAAAAGGAAACTCTAGGACCCCATCTTACACTTGAAGACAACTTTCAATTGTGGTTATGATCACTGTTTGTCACCCTAGCTGCTTCTTTGACTAATTAATGAGAAGCAGCTGTGAGGCCTAACGGGTTGCAGTGGTTCTCAACCTTCCTAATGCCATGACCCTTTAATACTTATATGTGGGTGTATCTGCATGTGGGCAGACCCCCCTGGAGACGGATAGATGAGCAGTGTCTCGGTTCCTAAGACCACTGGAAATATGTGTTTTCCGTTGGTCTTAGGTGACCTCTGTGAAAGGGTCATTCGACCCCCCCAAACGACCCACAGGTTGAGCACGGCTGGGTTAGAGCTTGGAGTTAGAAGACCCAGGTTTTACATCTTGCTTTGAATACTTATTCTCAACGGTCACGTCTCTGAAATTCACCTATCCCCATGTGTAAAATGCCAGTAGGAATAATACTCTGCCTACCCAGGCTGCTTTGAGGAAAATGCTTTGTAAACCCTAAAAGTGCTGTATAAGTAAAAGCCAACCCAACTCTGGTAGAAGGACAGACTATCTGCTTTGTTTCCTTCAGGATTGTTCAAATCCCAGCTTCTTCTGCAAGAGGCTTTTCCTAGTCCTTCCACCCCAAGGCTAGTGGCTCCCACACAGGTTAGCTCCAGTTTGCCCTTAGTCTTCCTCATTAAAATTTGAGCTTCCTCAGGGCAGGGGATGTTTTTTGCCTTTCTTTGTGTCCTCAGTTATAAGCACAGTGCTAACTCATTTTTGTTGTGGTTCAGTCATGTCTGACTCTTCACGACCCCTTTTGGGGTTTTCTAGGCAGAGATACTGAACTGGTTTGCTATTTCCTTCTTCAGTTCATTTTACAGATGAGGAAACTGAGGCAAAGAGAATTAAGTGACCTGCTGAGGGTCACACCACTGGAGTCTGAGGTTATTTTTGAACTCAGATTTCCTGACACCAGGCCTGACACTCTATACATGGTGCTACTTGGCTGCCCAATATAGCAGTGGTTAATAAATGCTTGCTGACTATTTTCCAAAGCAAAATGAACTGAACTGGCAGGTTCTGGTAAGGGATCTTTTTTTTCTGCTTATTGACAGCTAATAAGTAAAAGATATAACACTATTACTACCTTTGCTACTATCCTTCTAATCTAGGAAGTTGAAATAATTTTCTTTCTTCAGCAGATTGGTCAAAGAGTATGGGTCTAAATGAAGTCCTTGAGTAGGAATTTAAACTCTTGGATCATAATTTCAGCTTAATTTTTTATAAATTAATTTTAAAATTAATTTTATAGTTAATTTTTATAAATTAGTTAATTGGAGATTTTGTAATAATTAAGTTGGTAGCCAATTTTGAAAATACCAAGTTATTATTATTTATCAAAATCATATGATTTTAGGAAAAAGAAGTACTGTTAGAGATTATCTCATCTTTATGCTGCACTTTATGGACAATAAAATCTAATTTTAGGGAGACTGAATAACTCACTAAAGGTCACACAGCTAAGGGGATCAGCATCTGTGAGACCTAATGAGAGGCTGCAAGTCACTTCAGTGGACAGGTAGGACGACCTGGGTTACTTTGTTAGAATGACTTCTTCCCTGGGAGCTATCCAGAGTTCTGAGCAATCTCTACCCTAAACTCTCTCTGCTCCACTGATCAGAGCCTTGTTTCTAACTTAAGGCTTCATCTTGCCTTTTTCCTTTTTACCCTTTGATTATTTTTGGAATCAGCTAGTTAGTTGGACCCATGCTTTGTCTACCCACAGCTACCCTTTATAGTCAGTCACCCGACTACCTTGATCTTAAAGACAATTGCTCTTGGGGGACCTCTCTGCATAGTGGTCTATCTCTCTGACAGGTTTCTGACAGAGCACACGATTACTTATAAATAATGCAAATTAATATATACATATATGACATCCATGAAAGGACATACAAGGTAGCCTTTGGTACAAGAACCATAGGATTTTAGAAAATAGGAGTGCAGTGTGAGAAGAGCTTAAAATATGAGAAAAATTTTAATTCCACTTCTTGTTTGGTTAGGTAAATAAATTAATATACATTTATACATGTATCCAAAAGGTCAGAAAGGGTAACCTCAAGGATAAGAACCCCAGAATTTTAGAAAACGAGCAAACAAGGTGAGAAGACATTAGAATTTCTAAAGAAAAATTTAATTCCTTTTCCTGTTTTAACACAGGAAGAGTGAACTACTTGAATTAATGTGCTCTCTGTCTCTCTATACGCACGCACGCACGCGCACGCGCACACACACACACACACACACTCACATGTGCATGAGTATAATATATATGTATTTTTTTGAAAAACAGACAGGGTAAGCCCAGGGATAAAAGCCATGGAATTTTATAAAATGGGCAAAAAAGGTGAGACAGGCCCACATTCTGGAGGAAATATTTAATTCTACTTCCTGTTTGAAGACAGGATGAGCAAGCACCACAAGGAAGCTTAGGATGAACCCTGCACCCCAATGTTCAGTAGTCTATTAACTGCAAACCACAAAACACATTTTTCCTTAAAAACACATACATACACTAAAAATTTTGAAAAGTACATTTTCAAGCATGTCTGAACTTTGAGTTCCAATGAACAACTACCCTTTGCTATCATTCATTAAAAAGGAGCGTTCCAAAACTTGAGTGAATTTCAGCCTGAGTTGTGCTTTGAAGTGCTGATACCACCCAAGCAGTGTTTTTCTTCTTTCAATCTTTTCTTGTAAGCTCATGCTTTTCTCTTTTTCTAAAAGCGCAGGAAGTTCCTTCCAGTCTTTAATGAAGATAAAGGGGGCCCCCATAGCCTTAAGCAGCTGCAGTGGAGCACTAGGAGAGGTGGACGCATTCCCACAATTGCCTGGTGTCATTACATCTTCTACAACAGGAATGGAGCCATAGGAACAAGCCTCATAAATCCGATAACATTCTGTGTTTACTCCTACAGGGCACAACGTGAGATCGCTCTGAAGCAAAGCATCTTGATAGTTCTTCAAACTTTCATTTGTTTCTTGAGG
This sequence comes from Pseudocheirus occidentalis, assembly GCA_028646575.1. NCBI lineage: Eukaryota > Metazoa > Chordata > Mammalia > Diprotodontia > Pseudocheiridae > Pseudocheirus > Pseudocheirus occidentalis. The sequence continues at coordinate 204,527,805 of CM053597.1, read as the reverse complement.
CTTCCACCTAGAAAATAAGAAAAGGAATGTGAATTCCCGTTCCATAGTAATTCTGTTCTTTAGAAAAAAAGACTATACTTTAATATCAAGAATTATAACTGTTTAAAAAAGAATATGTTGGTAAATCAGAAAATAAAAATCTTATCTAAAAAGGACTAAAAGCACTGAGACTTGTTGATATTTAAGTTCATAATAAAAAAGCAAAATTTTGAGGCTACCACTGCAGATATTACAATTACCAATCTTTTTATCCAATAGCTTTCTAAAAACTCTTATGGCTAATATTTAAATATATTTTTCCTATTTTCCCCTCATAATTGATTTAAACAGTACTGTACTATCCATACACTAAGTTTATTTGAAAAGTTGAAGTGGGAATAGACTTTGATAGTCTGGAACAAAGTATCTACTAAAATAATCTTAAAACCCTCTGAAGGGCTGTTATCAAGAGTACAATAATAAAACTTTACTAGCTCAATTCTACTGAAGGATTTATTATAAAGAAGAGACTCAAACAATGCAACTCCAAATTCCTACATAAACAAATCTTTTAAAAAAATGATTCTAAAATTTTTGAAATGAAAATCTTGCACTGATCCGTGGAATGTTCTGGGTTTTTCTGCCTTAAAATATTTATTCACAGACTGCTATGCAAACAATATGAGATGGTCCACAATTCTTGGAATAACAACATTTGTTTGACACTTATGATGCATCAAGTGAAGCACCCACAAGTTTGGGCTCTCAGTTTTTTCCCCCTCCTATGTTTGCTGATCACTCCATCCTTCTTTTCCCAATTATAAGGTGCTGGTGGCACTGAGTTCACAGAAACTGTGAGGGAACTGATGTAGTGCTAGCTACAGAATCCTGAAACAGCACAACGAATGGCAATGAGAGAGATGAACACTACATCTTCACTACATCTCAAGGACGTCAAATTAACCTAGCGAATGCTAGTGAGTCAAGCTCCAGCAAATGGTTTTGCCTATGACTGCCAGTCTCCCCTGACAGAGCTTCTGCCCACCTTAAGGTCCTACCTTGTCTCTGTAAGATGCCCCTAGAAGTTTTATATACTACCATACTTTCTACAGGTAAACTATACTGAGAGGGCAGCAATGATCTCTTGTGGACCTTCCATGAATGCTCCAGGGTAACAAGGCCCTCTGCCTAACTTTGGTAAACCAATGGAATATGCAAAAGAAATAGAACTCACTCTTCTCTGGCTGTAATCCAGCATGATTTGTTGTTTTTATCATGTTTCAAAATGTCCATTAGAGTCTCCCTGGATGAATTTTTATAAATAGTTCCTAAGAAATTACATACGAATGGTCTTTCATCATGCAACAATGACCAACTAGGTTCCACCACAGGGAAATTTCTGTATCTATAAAAATAAATGTACAAATTAGTGCATAATACATTGTACCATTCTGCATTTCAATACTGAGGAATGAAATGTAGATTGAAAGATTAGGAATTATTTTTGTACATAATCTGAACTGTCATTTCTTACAAACCAACTGTTGATAAATAATCTTTCTAACAAATTACTCATGTTTACAAATACTTATATTAATTATTACATAACTATAAATATATTGATATCAGTATAATTATACATAAATATTAATGACAGCTACTTCCATATTAAATTATCTACCTAAGGCGCATCTGTATTCCCCTTTTATATTCCCCATTACTAATCTACATTTGTTGTGTAGTAGGATGCATTCAAGGCTTTGCAACAATGACTTGCTCACAATCCCAGCATGATGGCTGATGGGGAGGTTTAGACATCCAGATCAATAGTTTTCAAACTTTTGTATATGAGGTCTCCCTTTCCAGGTTTTTACAACCGTCCACAGACATGACAGTAGTTGTACTGCTAGTATGTATAAATTAAAAGTACATTATCATAACAAGCTGCTATGAATTCACAGCAGCATTCACTTTTATATTAACTTGTAGTCTGTTAATCACAATGGCGTTTGAAAAACAGTAATATCTATCCATTTGATATTATTCAGTCAATAGAATGCAGTTTGCTTTTTACATTATGTCCCACTGAGTATTTTGTTGGAGCTAAAGAAAACAAGAGTGGTACATGGTGTGTACAAAGATTTAAAATAATGATAGTGCATGCCTGTAGAGTGGGGTCTACCAGTTGGGAATCTCTGGTCCAGACCAACTCTCAATTTACAGAAGAGGAAACTGAGTACAAGAGAGGTTAAGTGACCTGTCCAAGGTCAAAGAACTAGAAACAGAATAGGAAGAAGCAGATTTCCAGACCAGTGTTCTTTCTACCACACTCCCCCTCCAAATAATGATAAGCAAGTCTTTCTGCTCGTTAATCTAGTTTTTAAAAAATTGATACCAACAAAAACAACCATCTAAGATGGTTTTCAGATCAACTCCTTACCCCTCAAGGAAAATAACAGAACCCTGTTGCATACATACAGCTGTGGATTAGGATAAACCTGGTATAAATCATGTTTTTAAAACCTAACAAGCCTTGTGTAATATATGATTAAGCATTATCTTATATAATTGGTTAACCAGAGTTCCCACATTACAACATAATACCCTAATATATATAATAATATACTAATATATTCTCTTAGTACTGTACTTTATTAGTTATACTGTATTAGATTTAAAATTTTTTTAAGTATTTTTAAGTTTTGAGTTCAAATTTCTCTCTCTCTCCTATCCTCCCTTCTTCCTCTCCTAAGATAGTAAGCAATCAGATATAGGTTATACATGTGCTTCTGTAAATTTGACCTGTCCCTAATGACCACAGACAGATAACTAATTTTGCCGTTCTGAAAAATCTTTTTAGACAAAATTGATTCCATAATCTTCCTTTTAATGGCATAGAAATTAAATTGTTCAATTCTGAAAGAAAATGCGATTACATCTTATACTTACGTGGCTACCCCTAAGGGCCACTGGAAAACATCTTCTTCATTAATCCAAGGGCTATCATAGATTACAAAAAGTAGTTCCACAAAGCCTCCATTTTTTTTAAGATATGGATTAATCCATTTGTTATTGCAATGTTCATTTCCAAGTAAGACAACAGCAACGTGCTGGAGCTTCCGAGCTTCCACTAAAGTTTTTGTATAGAGTAACCACTGTGTGGCGAAAGAGATCTTTGTGTCTTCTCTTCCGTTTAAAACAAGCACCACATTATCCACCTCAACTGAAAAGTATCCCGGGAGCAGGGCTGGACCAGTGATGAAGCTGTAACATTAGAACAAAGGAATATGACATCTAGATATGTTACGACATTTAATCTTCATTGCAAATCTTGTGAAATTCTGCCCAATTCTTCAAGAAAGAATACCATACCACTAGCAGGCATATACCTCAAAGAGATCAAAGAAAAAGGAAAAGGGCCTACATGTACAAAACTATTTATAGTAGCTCTTTTCATAGTAACCAAAGGTGGTGGAGGGGGTATCCTTCTACTGGGAAATGGTCAAATTATTGCATATGAATGTAAGGAATATTATTATACCATAAGAAATGGCGAAAAGGTCAGTTTCAGAGGAAACTAGTTAGAACTCTGATAGTTAGAGTGAAATGAGTAGAAGTAAGAAAACCTTTTATACCACAATAGCATGCTGGAACTCTGATCAGTGCAATCCACGGCTCCAGACGACTGAAGATGGAACATACCACTCACCTCTTGCCAGGGAGATCATGAACTTAAAGTGCGGAGACAGACATATGTTCAGGCACGGCCAATATGAGAGTTTACTTTGCAGGACTGTTCCTTTTTATGATGATGATGTTATTTTTCATGTGTTTTTGTTGTTGTTCATGGGAAGGAGGGGGGACAACGGCAAGGACGGATTATAAATGGATGCCAAAATAAACAAAACTATTCTAGAGTGTGTGAAGGAGGCAGGTACTGTAAGAGGGCCTTTTAACGACTAGTCTCTAACCATCTCTGGCTGGCTGAAGGTGGATGCTTGTGTGAAGGAGGGAGGCTGTGAGGCTAGGAACAATAAACACAATTAACACTGACGGAGCACTTGTTCTGCGTCAGGCACTGGCTAACTGGTCTATAATCATTATCTGATGTTCACAACAACTCCGCGAGGTCGGTGTAGCACCAATGCAGCATTCACAATGCCCATGGTCACTATAAATATGACGGTGCAGTACTCAATGACAAAATATAACAGACTTTCCATATATAAGACAGAAGCAAGACATTTATTAAGATACCAAAAAACCAAATCTCAAACCCAGTAAGCTGATTCCATCATTACCAGAAGTTAATAACCCATAACAGCACAGAGAGCCACAGCACTGTTTAGCCTTCCCACACACCAACACCGCCTCACAAGCCTAACTGCCTCCCTCAGATGCGTCCTCTCCTCCCCCCAGTCTGGCTGCTCTGACTCCCAGCTTCCTGTGGGCTCTGCTTCCTTTCAGCAAACTTCTGCCACCACAGGCTCCATGCGATTACCTTCAGCCTACTAGAGGGCAAGGCATTTCTTCAAAGCTGGGAAGGACTTCAAATTCCCTTAGATTTATTAAGGGCAGAGAAGATCTTCAAATTCTCATTACCATTACAGTTTAAGCGCTATTATTTATCTACATTTTACAGCTGAGAAAATGGGGCACAGAGAGGTTAAGCAACTTGCCCAGAGTCACCCAGTAAGTTTCTGAGGCTGGATTTAAACCCAGGTCTTCCTGACTCGAGGTCCAATGCTCTAGCCATTGTACCACCTGTGAGAGTAAAGTCATGGAGCAGCCTTGTGGCTCAAGGGGATGATGACTTTGAGAAAGTTCTGTGTATTCAAGTGAGAGTGTCACTTAAAGCAGTGAGACTCAGGGATCTTAAAACTGATTCTCTCTACCTCTTTACAAGCCACTTTCCTTAGACCTTGATGCTTGAAGTCCTTGCAAAATGTATTAGAGCACGTGTGTGTGTGTGTGCGTGTGCGCGCGCACACACACACACACACACACACGAACATGGGTGCATGCATAGGGGCATGTTGGCACTTATTAGCCCTCAAATGAACAACTGACTATGACTCATCTGATAGGGATAATTGCTTTACAGGCCAGCCTTTAGACTCACATACACATACCAACTGTGACTTTACTCAACAATAACTTCTACTTAATATAGTCTGAGGGGAAAAACTGAATTTAGGCCAAGAAACTGCTGGAGTTTCTGCTCATCTATATAATGCAAATAATCTGCCTCAGATGTGGAGAGGCTGTCACCTGTCCTTGAGTACAAAGTGATTATTCATCTGAGGCAGGACATCTCAGTCCATCTGATTTCAGGACCAGTCACCTAGTTACCATTCCATTCTGCCTTTCAATTGGGCACTTATAGAAACAGTCATCACGTACAATTAAAAAAAATTTTAGCACAAATAAACAATGAATGTATGTTCCTGTGGAATTTGTGTACACATATCCTAATGTGACTATATATTAGCATTATGTACATAATGTCCCTAAGTATACAGAGGGTCAGGGACCATGTTGTGGGTTGGTTATATGCCTTATCTAAGTTATAACCCAAAAAGGGAAAACAGGAATAGCTCAATAATTCTGTATTTGCAGAATTTTTAGCTAATATGACATACCTTTCTGTGAGAATAAAGATAGTTGTAAAAAAAGGTTAAAAATATTTACTATTACTGATCTAATTAGCATCTTAACCCTAGTCTTAACCACCAAATTATTTTGTAGAATACACTTGTATTCCATTTTTTTCTAAAAGAATAATTGTAAGGATATTTACCTACTAATATTTAACTTTTAATTAAATAAGATAAAGATATGCTACACTAGGTCTTGGAATGCAGGAAGGAAACAAAGAAAAACGGATCTGTAGAAAATAAACTGAAAACAATTTGGTTCTTAAGTTACATGAAAGGTACGATTGCTTTGTCTGCCAATGAACATGTATCTCATGGAAGATGTTTTCATATGTATATAACAAAAAATGAATTTATTCATTTCTTACTGGTATTAGCTACTGATGAATGCACAGGTAGTTTTTCCTTTTTTTTCCCTCCCAAATGACCATAGAAAACTGCCAGAACAATGAATTTCATTAACAAGTTTCCAGTAAAAGTGTAGAGAAAAATCAAATTCAATTTACATCTAGAGTAAAAAAAATGGAACACATAAATAATGAAAAATTGGAAATTAATGTAGCTATGTAAAGGAAAGAAGGTAGATTTTGTTACACCTAGCTAGGTTACTATAACAATCAACAAGTATTTGCCGAATCTATACTATGCCTTTGGGATTGTGGAAGATATGGAATGAGAAATGACGAGAGAGACAGCTTCAACAGAATCTTGGAAGACTGGTATGAACTGACACAGAGTGAAGTGAGTAGAAACAGGAGAATAAGTTACATAGTAATGTTATAAAAAATTAAGAATTCTGATGTATGCAATGATCAATCATGCCAATGAATGATAATGGATCACATTCCCTATCTCTTGACAGTGTGGTGATAGACTCAAAATAGAGAATGACATATAAATTGTTGGACATGGTAAGCATAGATTTGTTTTGCTTATTTGTCACAAGAATTGCATTTTTCTTTTTCTAAACTGCAGCAGGGAGGAGAGGGCTAATAATAGTGTTTTCCCCCCAAAAGAAGAAATAAATAAAAAAAGTCATAGAAACATTTTAAAAGGGAACAGAAGAGAAGGAAGTTCAATGAGAAACTTAGACAAGTAGGACAAATCTGAAAGTAACAAGTTAAATTTATAATTTATTTTTAAAGTAAACGTAAAGATTTGTGGTTTTACATAAAATCCTCTTTTCTGTTTTACTTTTTTTGTGTTCATAAAACTCAGATTTTTTTAAAAAACAAAAATAAAAGACATAGTCCTTGAAATCAAAGAGGGTACAATCTAGTGGAAAGACAAAAATCAATGGATATGAAGAATATATTATTAAATGATAAGTGATGGCTTGCCTTATAAGTGTTGTAGTTCTAATAAGTGGGTAATCAATGAGAACTGGCTAGGACATGGGGCATTGGAGAGGACATTCCAGGAAAAGGAAAGTGAATAATGAAACTGTGAGTCAATAATGTGACCAATCTGATTAGAAAGCAGTCCCAGAAGAAGCAGAAAATGGAGTTGGGTAGGGAGAAGATGGAATAAGATTATGAAAAGTAAAACCAAGTAGAGATTTTTATCTAGCTTCAATATGAAAGAGAACAGTCAAAGATGGCTTTATTTTTTTTCAGTTCTACCAAGATGACTGAAAGAATGTTGGTACAATTTACATAGAAGCTGAGGGGCATATGCTGAAATATTAAGCTTGGGATATGCCAGGTTTGACCTTAAGCCATAAATACATTTATTATAAATTCAGGATATTACAAACGTCTTTTTTTCTTATTCTTAGTATAATACTGATGTTTAGAGAATAGAAAAAGGAAGATGTAGCTATCCAAAATATCCTTAAGTGATCTGAATTTAGGGAGTTTATAATTAACTTAAATTTGGGATGTACTCAGAATGAGAAAACTGAAAACTCAGAAAAGGGAATTTTTAAATCTACAAAACAGAAAATCTGAGTGTTGACATTTTTAGAATAAATTTTATTTTTAGAATAAATAAAATAAAAAAAATTCTCAGTTATAGATACTAAGGTAGAAGGTTATTTTAAAAAATTAGTTGATTTGTTAATTTACTTTTAGTTTACAAGATTCAGTTCCACAATCCCTTGAGTTTCAAATTTTCTCCCCTACCTCTCCCGCCCCCCCCCATTCCCCATGGCGGTATGCAATCAAGTATAGGATCTACAAATACTTTCACATTGGACATTAGTCTGGTTGTATAGAAGGGTTGTAACCAATGGAGAGAACAATGGGAAAGAAGAAACAAAGCCAAACATGGAAAAGAATGATAGCATGTGGCTTCCTTCAGTTTCCATTTAAACTCTGTTCTTTCTAGATCTTTTTCTGAATGTAGACATCTCGGAAGGTTATTTAAAAAAAAAATTTAAGAAAAAAATGTTAAATCTTACTTTGGGATACAGACTGGAGCTGTATTATTTCATTGGTAGAGGATATTCTATGGGCAAGGAAATTAATTCCCTCTTCAATGTAGGGTAGAATCTTCTCTGCATCTTATTATCTTAGAGAGTTGCCTAGATCCAGAACATTTAGAAATTAAATTATTTGCCTCATTCACACAGGTAGTATGTGTCACAGGGGAGCTTAAACTCAGGTCTTCTTGGCTTCAAGGCTAGCTCCTTATCCATTATACCATACTGTCTCTATCATTTTTAACAACAGCAGTCAAAAAAAAAATTAAATGTCAGAATGTCCTGAGAACCTTTCAACATGAAGACTCTGAATAACTACATAGCTATGTTTGCACAGGAAGGCAACCAATGGCCAGCCAATTTCCCACAGTTTCTCAGTTAAAATATCTACATTTCAGCAACTGGAAAACTTTCGTAAAAATGTAATTCATTTCTTAGCTATAGCTATTAACTAGCCAAACTATTTAAAATCACTGAATTTTAAATGATAGTAAAATTATTAAAACCAAACTCAAAAAAATTTTAAATCAATTCATGAGAAAGGATTGGAAAAGTGAAATGTGATTCACAGGTGAATTTCACAGCTTAGTCCCTGGCAGTTTCCCACAATCTTTCCACTTTTTAGATTAATGCATCACTTTTGGTTGCTGTTTTCTGTTCATCCTGGCTTCTCATGCTTGGAGCCCTGGCATGGCTCTCTAGTCCCTGAACTAGTTCCCCTGGTTCCAAAGTTCTAGGTTATTCCATGCTCTAGGCTCTCTCTATTCTAGTTTTTGAGTTTCCATGGCAAGGAAATTGAGGTATAATCACCACTTGCACAAAGGGCAGGTGCGCATAAAATACTCAAATACCTCCTTTATCCTCAAATCTCCTCCCCCATGTCCACAAAAGGAAGACATTTAAATGAAAAAATAAGATAAAAATATGACTTTACATAATTTTTGCTTATTAAATTTGCAGATGACATGAATCTGGAAAGGATAACTAACAAGTCAGATGGCAGAATGAGGATCCCAAAAGATTACAACATACTAGAACAATGAGTCAAATCTAATTATATGGATCCCTGTAAAAGTTTGTTTTAAAACATATATTTCTGCACAGTTACAGGATAAGGGAGGAATGCATAAATAACAGTTCATGTGAAAAAAAAAAAGTAGCAAACTGCAATTAATCCAAAAGCCCAACAAGGGAATAATTTATATTTTAAATCCTTGTTTTCCCAAAGTTGCTGTTCTTTTAGAAATTATGTTCTAAGTCAGTCAGGGAAACATCTGCTTAATTTACCCTAAGAGAAAAAAGAAAAAAACAGTGCCCTGACAGGCCATTACAGGAATTCCTCTTAACATGGGCATGCCAGACTCCTTGTTTGGGACGTGTTTTCAGGATACATTTTGCCCCACCAAGTCAAATGCTTTTTTGTCATCAACAAACATAACACAATCTGCTATTTCTTCAACTTTCAGTTAACTGTATGACTCTAAAGATGTTAATGTAGACAATCATTTACAAAAGCCTTGCTTTTCCCTAGAGGGACGGCTAGGTGGCACAGCACTGGGTCTGAACAAAAGACTCATCATCCTGAATTCACATCTGGCCTTTGACAGTTACTAGCTGTGTGACCCTGGGCAAGTCACTTAATTTTGTTTGCTTCAGTGCGTCATCTGTCAAATGAGCTGGAAAAGGAAATGGCAAGTCACTCCATTATCTTTGCCAAGAAAACCCCAAGTGGGATCACAAAGAACAGGACATGACTGAATGAAAGTTGTTCCCTTCTCATATTCTCAAAGATGACTTTGATATTTATGTAGAACACCTTTTAAAAAATTATTTAGTTATTCGTTTACTTTTAGTTTGCAACACAGTTCCACAAGCTTTTGAGTTCCAAATTTTCTCCCCTCCCTCTCCTCTCCTCTCTCCTTCTATGGCAGCATACAATCTGATTTGGTTCTTATGTAGAACATCTTTACAGTGATTCATAAATATGAGAAATGAAGTATGCAGGTCAGTACCTATTAATGTCTTTTTCAGTAAGAATATTATTGATCATTTTTTTCTACCCATTTGGAATCTCCATGATATAGTATAAAATAATAAATTAATACTCTAGAAATTGTCACCACTTGTACCAGTTCTTTCCTTGATCTGATCCAACCACTCTTTTCAACTTTTTCTTTTAAGTGACCTTTCCACTTCTGTGTAGACCGCTCTAGGGCCTGAAGTATCAGGCTTCAAAAGTAGAGCTCTAGTGTGACTGGGGAAGAAGATGGCAATAAAAGCTCGATTCCCTTTTCTAGGATTTGCTGATTTCCTCTCAGTGTTTTCTAGAAATACTCTTGGGGCAATGTTAGTTTAGTTGTATCTCACACTGAATGGACTTTAGATGTGTTTTTTACTCCCTGCCTCTTCATTATTTTGAACTGCAATGGGGTGGAGGTACGGCAATCTGACCAGGGACTTGACTGGTACATGGGACACCCTTAAGTGAAGAAATTCTGCATCTTAGTCACAGAAAGGTGAAGCAATTTGCTCAGGGTTATATAGCCAGAATGTGTCAGAAACTGAACCCAGATATTCCTGGCTCTAAGGCCACCTCTCTGCTCATTAACACGCATAAACTGCCATGATTCTATACAGTTTTACAAATGAGTTTGTTCTCTAAAATGTGCTTCCCTTAGCTGCCAGTTCCCTCTACTTAGGACCGTGATCAAAAGGCTAAAATGGTTTTCAGCTCTTCTGGCTTCCTTTCTGGGGCGACTGTTAATTGATAACTTTTTTGGGAAATGTTGGTAAGATGCACATTTTTGCTTCCTCCACCATTTCCTGTTTTCTAGCAACGTTCCCTTGTCTGAACAGACTGATTTCAGGTCATTGCATATATAAGAAGCGTCTTATTATTGAGATCTTTTCTCTTAGGCCTATTCCGAATGAGCCTGGAATGAGCCAATTCTATGATGTAATCCATAATAAAGCACACATGTGGCTTTTAGGGCACTATCTTCAACAGACAGCAACAGTTAAATGATTTTTACAGAAACTCCTTACACTGATACAGATAGCACACTTATCTCTATCACTTAATTTTAGTTAACTTGGGCACAGAGAAGAGTCATAGTTACTATATGTCAGAGTTAAGACTTGAATCCAAGTAGTACCGACTCTGACACAGGCTCTCTATTCAATGTTATGTGAACTTTCTTTTTTTTTTTTTTTGCTAATTCATCAAATATAATGTCTTTAAGTAGAGGAAAGTATTAAACAGAATTCATTCTATAATTCTACTCTATGCTATTGCTAGGGAGTAGCATGCAGTATGCACCTAATAAATGTACCTTGGAGGATATGTTACAAGGATATCTTCAATATTTGTATGACTAGCTTTGTCACAAGTCTGCTCAACCTAGGAAAAGTTCCGTTAGGTGGAATGCTGTGCTCAAATAAGCTCTGACTGGTGAAGCCATCAGAGGAGCTGTCTAGCTGCTCTTTTTTTATTCCTTATAAACTGAATCTCATGCTACTCCTCTTCCTGCAGACTTATAAAACACTGAATAAAATACACTTTAGCACTTTGATAGTAAGATTGAACTGTGCTGAAAGGAGAGGTTGAAAAGGTAGAGTCTTCTATCTGGACTTCAGACAGCTGAAGTCTGTTGTGTGTTTTCTTCAATTTGGTGTTTGGTACTAAACTGAGAAAATTTTGTCTGACAGGTAGGAAGAGAATCTTGACAGAGAAGTATCATAAAAATCCAGGAGGAGAAAAATCAGAAGGAGGGGATGATCTATAGGACCAAATTTTGCAGAAAGGTCAAGATGGACAAAGAATTGAAAAAAGACCATGAGATTTGCAATTAGTATGTCACTAGTAACTTGAGGGAGAAGTTTTAGATAAGTCATGAGGTTCAAAGTAACACAAGTGATTGTGAAATGATCAAAAGGCAAGAAGTGCTAGCAATGAGTATAAAAAGATTTTTACTTTTGGATTTTGGTTGTGAAAGGTGGAAGAGTAGGGGGCGGAGCCAAGATGGCGGCGTAGAAGCAGCAAAGCACCACAGCTCCCACACAAACACGCTGAAAAACTCATAAAATGGGACGCTAAACAGATTTTCAAGCTCCAAAACTCTCCACAAGACAGAAGGCACTACGGGCAG
>CM053597.1:204480526-204515099 GCA_028646575.1 Pseudocheirus occidentalis | reverse complement strand
AAAAAAAAAAAAAAAAAAAAAAAAGAAAGGTGGAAGAGTAATAAGGCTAAGGGGATAGTGGGATCAAGTGATGGTTTTCAAGGTAGGTGGGGGATGATCTGGGCAACCAGGAAGAGATGGAGAGTCAAAAGGAAAAAATCCCAGAGGAGAGTTGAGTACAAAAAGTTGAGACTGTTTTGGAGAAGCTTTCTCTAAGAATGAAGCAAAAGAGGAGAGAACTGGGAATGATGCTGATGTGGTTTGGAGCGTTGCACGTTTACTTCCCCAAGGAGACTCTGTGAACCATCTCTGCATGTTTATGCAACTTTGTTTTGTCTTCTCATTTTATTTATCATGGGAATGCCAATACTGATGTGGTTCAGTTTTTCCAAAAGTAAGTTGACTTTGACACTAGACAAACGTTTGCAGTACCAATAGTTAAGGCAGAGAGATATCCTACTTCCTTTCTGCCAATCTTTTATGATCATCACTGAAGATCAGAACTGAGGGCCTTTACATCTTTTTCTTTATTTCAAAGGCTGTCATGCCCTGACCCTGCCTATAAAGATATTGAGTTGTCTGTTTATTTTCACATTCCCTTGTTCTCTTTCTTAATGGCTTTATTTCAATTGACTTAATTCCTGCCTTTCAGTTTTTTCAATTTATTGACATTCTAAAGTCTTATATTATAATATTCTATGCTTTGGGTCATTTTTCACAATCCCTAAACTTAGTTCTTTTTCTTTTTTTGCTTTTTGGAAGGGGAAGGCAGGGCAACTGGGGTTAAGTGACTTGCCCAAGGTCACATGGCCAGTAAGTGTTAAGTGCTGAGGCCAGATTTGAACTCAGGTCCTCCTGACTCTAGGGACAGTACTCTATTCACTGTGCCACCTAGTGACCCCTACTTAGTTATTTTTAAAGTGCTACTGGTGCCCTTTATATTACATTCATTTCAAAATATGCCCCTCCTCTTTTCTTACTCAGAATCTTCCCTTGTAACAAGGAGGAAAACAAAAGCAACAAGAGAACAGAAAGAGTTCAGCAAAACCAAACAGTACATCCACTATGTTCAGACAGAATACGCTTCATTCCTAGTTTTCAACAAGAAGCAGATGCATTTCTTTCATCTCTTATCTGGGGCAAAGTTTGTGCTTGATAGTTATTACCTAGACTTTAAAGGTCTGCATTTATGACTGAAGCACAGCATAACCAATTATTCAGAGGCATGGATAAATTAGATAAATCAGGCAAAGGAGGAATTAGAAAGTTTATAAAACTATATTTCTAATCTCAGTTTGGGCAATTGTTAAGACGTTGCAAAGCTCCAATAAGATAAAAAAAATTTTCCTCAAAACCATTGTCTGTATTTTTCTAAAATAACTATTTTTCTCTTACAATACTTCAAATGTGAAAAAAAACTCTACATTTATAAACCTGATAGCTTTTTTTCCCACTTATTTGACTCTAGTCTTTCCCTTTTTAAATGCATTCTCTGTGGTCATTCAATCTCCGTATCTTGGTCAACTAACTGGCCAAGTCTCATTAATTCTATTGTCTATCATCTCTTGCACTTATTCCTCACTCTCTATGGCTACTAACCCACTGAGATACTCATCACTTACAGTTATCCCTAGTTTTAGCCTCCAACTGCTTATACAACCACAACACAGGTGTGACCATGTTACTTCCCTGACCAAAAATCTTCACTGGCTCCCTATCATAGTCTCTAGGACAGTGGTTCTCAACCTTCCTAATGCCATCTTCTTTTAATAGTAGTATGTGGGTGTGTCTGCATGTGGGCTGACCCACCTGGAGACGGACAGAGGAGGTTCCTAAGACCATCAGAAATATGTGTTTTCCTATGATCTTAGGTGACCCCTGTGAAAGGGCTGTTCGATCCCAAAGGGGTCATAACCCATAGGTTGAGAACCGCTGCTCTAGGATAAAACACAAACTCTTTGGCCTGACATTTGAACTGCTCTTTTCTCTGGCTCCCCCTACTTTTTCAGACACATGACATTACTTCTTTGTATTTAAACTTTCCTGCCAAACTGAACCACTAGCAGTTCCCTAAACAAGATGTTCTGCCTTCTTTCTGTCTCTGTATCTTTGCACAGGCTGCCTGTGCTCTTGGCCTAGATGATACCCTTCCCTTTTACAATCACCAGCTTCCATCCTGAAGGCTCAGTTCTGGTGCTACCACATACTCTGTGAAAACTTTCTTGATGTCAGTTGTTAAAGAGTTCTCTCCTATACTTACTTAAACTGCACACAAGGAGCACAAAATCCTGGAGGACAAAGAACAGACTTATTTTCGTCTTTGTGTTCCCAGCACCTAACACAGTTACACATATCAGGCAGTTAATGAATATTTGTTAATTGAATTAAATAATTCATTTGTACTTTTTCACAAGCTTTTAGTGCCTGTCTTGGTAACTCTTGCTTCTAAGGGTCAAAAGAATATTCCTACTGTAAATGTGATACCTTCATTTTGTTTTAATTTTTCTACAGTAATTTAACACCCTAAGCTTTTTCCCTCCAAGGTTTCCTTTTTCAGTTTCCAAAGTTCTTTGCATATAATACAAAATTTAAATTTTTTTGTTCAAAGCAATTTATAATGTTGACATGCTGTGACCTATTTTTTCCCTTCTGTTTCCTTGAATTGAAGAAATTGAAATTTTCTCCATACATATTATTTCCTTTCTGGAACAACAAAGGACAGCCAACCTTCACTGAGCAGTTTACGTACTACTAGATTGAGGTATTTTTAAAAAAGATATTCACAAGAAAGAGAAATGAGTCTGACATACATATTAGAACACTATAAAAAGATAAAGCCTAATCATCCAATATTTTAAAGGTCATATAATTTCAATTCTACAAGGCCGAATTCAATATAAGCATTCAACAGCCTCTTAAAAGTAGAACATGCAGAGCACTATGTTAGGCACTGAGGGAAGATAGAAAGTTTAACTGAAATATAAACCTTTCCTTCATGTACTTTATAATCTTGTAGGGTGCTTAGAAAGATATGTAACTATAACATTCAACACTACAAAGCAAACATGAGATCCATCCATCCAAACAAAGCTACATGAGATTCAAGGGCATTTATTGTCATTGGAGAGAGAAAAAGAAAATGGTAGGTAGTTATTTCCTAAATGTTAGCTTAATTGCATTGAAATGAATTGAGTGTCCATACTGATGTGCATCCGTTCCTCTGAATGTATGTCAATTCATAAGTTATTGGGTAAGTATCTCATACTTAGAGCTGATGGTCTAAAAGACTTACCCTTAGTACCCTCTGCCTCTTTTTGTGTAATTCGACTTTCATAAATGCACAAACAGAAGCGAAGGAAGGGGAAGAAGATATTACAGAGGACTCTGCCCTTAGACAGGCTGGACCCTGGGAAAGTAGAACTAGTTTGAGATCATATGTAAAGTTCTTCCAGGAGTATCCACTAAAGCTTGTACTCTTTTGCTACAAACTTTCAGAACTAAGGATCACCCCTGTACCTCTGACTCACCAGAGAAAAAGTCTTTTAGAGGGATCCTCTTAAACACCACCTGGAAGGTAAGATTCCCTTCCTCTTCAACCATGGCACTACAAGAGTACTATTCCGTATGAGAACTAATGAACATTGTCCAGTTCTTTGACGTTACCAAAATAAGAATGCCACAAATTTTAAGTGTCTATATAGAATGGTATAGGAGATTCCTATTTGATGAGCACATATTCCAATTTATAAGAATAAATGGATGGTTGTCAAATTTTCAGATGACTCAAAGCCAGGAGAGTTAACATGCTGGATGACAGACTTGGGGTCAAAAAAGATTCTGACAAACTAGAGTGATAGACTATTTCTATGATTAACTGTAAGACTCGGAAGAAATGGTAAGAAAAATCATTCAGTTTAAAAAGACCTATGAGTTTTCATGGATTGCAAACTCAGTATGCATTATAAGCATGGCAATGCAGACAAGAAGGTGAATATAAGGTGAGATAAGGAACACAGGTATGAAATACAGACAAGGAAAACTAAAACTTTATAGCTACCTTGTTACCAAATTTAACAAAAAGTTTGAAGCTTTTAAAAGTGAGATTATTTTGAAAAGATAAACATGGACAAAATCTTTTAGGAATACAAAAGCATAGAATAAAGAATTTAACTGGTAATAAAAATTAAAGTAACATTAAGTATTTATAATTATTTCTTGACATTGGTGAGGAAGAAATAGAAAACTAACAAAAACAGGATATTTGGCTCACGTTTTCCCAAACAATACAATTTTTGCTGAATTCTTTTGAGTGAAGAATTATAGAACTTTCTTCATTTCAAAATCTTCCATGAATAAAAAAAAATCCCTATAAAATCATGGATAAGGAAAAAACCTCAAAAATATTCATTTTCCTGAATATAAAGGAATAATGTGGTTTCCTCTGAGTACCATAACTCAATGTTCCCAATCTTTTCAATCATCTAATAAAGTTCATGTATAAAACAATTTTTTAACAATCAAGGTCTCAAAACATTAGTAACAGTCTTCATATTGGTTTGGTTTAAAAACTAAACATGATTGTAATAAGGGGACAAAAATAAAGATTTCCACATTAACTTCAAAAGCATCTAGGTTAAAATACTCTGCTAATAAAAACATATCTTCCCCATGTCTACCCTCTAAGAAACCCCTAAAGATTCAACATTACAATAGCTAAAGCTAAAGGTATGCTTTTTATGTAGTCAAGATACATTTTTAGACGGCAACAGGCATATGTGATCATATTTTGCAACATGCAACACACAAAGTACTTTGGGATTTCTTTAGTGTAATTTTGTCTTGTCAAAGTTAATTGGTAATTTTAAAATTACTGGGTTTTTTTTTAAATTCTTAACAAAATGTCCAACGACACTATTTTAAACATTAATTTGTTATCCAGGAAGTCTACTTCCCTCTTCTTTACAGTAAGTAGATTGAATTAAAATTAATTTAAGTAAATATATTTCTCTCTAACCCACTCTGTTCCTGCTTAGAAAACAAATAGTGCTGTAACACAATTAAAAGTTAAAAGATTGCACAATTAGTACCTGAAATATGTCCTTCCTGATTTTAAGTTTCCTTCTCTCCACTGAGCAGTGACATCAGCAGGTTCAAGTAGACCTTCAAAAATATGCTGCCACAGATAAAGACCTGGTAAACCAGAAAAAATTTAAAAAAAATATAGATATAGATATGTATTTACAATAGAGTAATGTCTAATTCAGTTAGCTGAAAAAGCATTTCTCCTTTTTTGCTTCTTTATGAATTTTAACAACTGAGGACCAATAAGTGACTGTTTAAAATAAGCCCCATATTAAAAATAAACCTATCACTGTTTAAACATTACTAATATTCTAAATACTAGTTTATCGATTAGAATACTGGCCTTTGTTGTTCCACCTCTCTACACAGGTGGTGGTGGGGTGGGGTTTCTGGGGTAGAGCATACAATGTCAAACTTTTTTTTTTTTTTTAGTATTTATTGAATGGTTTTGGTGAATTTTTCTCTCTTTGATGTCTTTTTTTCCTTTTCTTTTTTATAAAGAAAGGGGTATGAAAGGGAAAATCTGGGCAACCTTATTAAAAAAACCATACAATATCAATATTAGTCATTATTAAAATTCACCCAAGTATACCCAAAACATATAATCAAGACTTCATCTACAGTAATCCAGGATTATTTGGGTGGATCAATTTTAACATCTAAAACTGGGCATTATATAAGTGATTAAATTGTTCTCTCCTGCTTAACTTAAAAGATATTCAAAATTTGCTCTACAATCTTGTGTTTTAGTAGAATAGACAACTAGGTGATACAGAGCTATAGACAGAGTAAGTATAATGAGAATAAATACAAATAGATACAAAGGAGTTAAGAGCAAGGTTGTTTGGAAGAGAGGGATCTGAAGAAGCTTTCGTGGCGGTGCTAAGGCTGAAATTTCAAAGGAGAGGATTCTGTGCAATGAAGGATGGGAGACATGGAATACATCTCCAACGCTGGAGACAGTCACAATCAAGGTGTGGGAATGGGTAACAGAATGCCACGTGTGAGAACAGAGAAAGCCAGCAACAGGGGATGGATCCCTATGTACTTACTGCAGAAACTGCCAAAATGATAGTCTTTAAGCACAGATCTGATAATGTCATTCCTCTTAGAAAATTACTCCTTCCTTTCCTATGGTCTCTAGGATAAAATTTAATCTCCTCCGTTTGGAATTTAAAGGCTCTTTACAACCTGGTTCCCATCTACTTTTTTACACCTGTTGTGTTATTTCTCTTGAAAAAAATCAATGTTCTAATCAAACCAGTATTCTTGCTGTTCCTGCTATCCCTTGGTTCTGTATCTCTGCCCAAAATGTACATCTTAAACTCTGCCTTCTGGAATTCCCGGCTTCTTTCAAAGCTCGTGTAACCTCCCACTAAAAACTTTTCCTGATGCTCTGGCCTAGATGCTACAGCTTTCCTTCTGAAATAAGTCTGTATTTAATTTGTACTTATTTATATGCATGTATATTGTTTTTTTCCCCAAAAGAATATAGGCTCTTTGAGGTCAGGGAAATTTTTGTTTTTATATGCTCAGAGCCTAGAACAGTGTCTAGCACAGTGTCTTAATAAACGCTTGCTGATTGATCTGGGAAAAAAGAAAAAGAAACTGTCTATTTAACAGGACAGACCTAGCAACGGTTACAGAAGGAGTAATAATCCCAGATGCCAACATATAGGTTCAGGCTGAGTAAATGCCGAATGAGAAAATGGATCAAGGATAAGAAGAAAGCATTAGGTTCAATTTTAGCAACTCCAAATATGCTTATTGAGAGATGTGAATAACAAGGATCTCTTGCTGATTACCCAATAAACCTTTGGCCAAGTAGAATAAAAATACAGAGCTTTAAAGGTTCTCTTCTGACAAGATGCTCTCTGTCATGTAGGTTAAACTCATGCAAGATTTTGTAATGGGTGAGTCCACAGAGATAATTTTGGGACTGAGAATACTATATTGGTGACTTGGAAAGTCCCTGGTAACCACTAAGAAAATGTGCTTCCTACTCTGGAATTATATGGACAGGGTGATTAAAATGTCCATACCCTGGTCCCTAATATTCCACTGGGAGCCACAGACCCCACTGGTAAGGCAGTCACACAAATAAAGGCTGTATGCACAACAAAATTTGTGTAGAAGCTCTTTTTGTAGTAGCAAAGAACTAGAAACAAAATGCATGTCCATCAACTGGGAATAGCTAAACAAACTGTGGTACATGAGTGTAACAGAACACTATTGTATGTATAAAGGGACACTGACATGAACTAACAATGCAAAGGGAAGTAAACAGAACTAGGAAAACAATACATACAATGAATATAACACAATAAATGACAACAAAAGGCAAAAGAATTCAAAGGGAACGCTACTAGAGTTCCCTGACCACAGCTGGTCAGAGAAGAGGCGTGACAAAGTCCTGAATGGTTCTGTGTGCTGCAGAATTACAACCACTGGTTCTGACATGGGACACTGCACGTGCCAGACTTTTTCAATACGTTGGTTAGTTCTGAACCTTTTCTCCTCTTTTTTCTTCTTCATCATACAGGATGACTCTCCAGATGGGGGAGAGAGAAAAGATATATTGGGAAATGTAGGAGATGTCATCCTAAAATATATCAACACAATTAAAAAAAACAACACAAGCTTCCACATCTTTGCTCATGTGTCCTTCACATTCAATGATCTCCAATCTCCTTCTTGGGTTTGGACTATCTATATAGTCCAATGTCAAATTTTTTTCAAAATGTTGGTTTTGATAAACTTTTCTTCCTCTTTTTATGTAATTTTTATAATTTTCCGTTATAAAAGACGACTCTCTGAGAGGGGAAAAAAGATGTAGTAGGAAAGGTAAGTGATATACAAAAAAAATCAATAAAAATTATTTTTTAAAAAAGAACATTTTAATATCTTCACCCTCACCTGTAATAACATTTCTAGATTTTCTTTCTTTTACACAAATCCTAATCATATTTCAAGGCCCATGTCAAGATCACCCAAACCATGATTATTCTCCTTGGCATTCCAGCTATCCAAACTGATCTTTCTCTCTTTCAACCTCTTACAGCATTTCTTATCCAATGTACACAATCGACACTAAACTTTATACTCTTTTTGGAGTTCAATATTGTTTTACATATTTTTAGTCCAGTCTTCCCAACTTAACTATAAGCTTTATGAGGGTATAGACCAAGTGTTTTATTTCTGTGTTGCCCACAATACCTAGCACATGTAGAAAAGACAGATTCATTCAATAAATATTGTTGCCTACTGTGTACATAACATGATACTAGGCACTGAAGGAGATACAAAGGGAAAAAAACAAACACTTCTCCCTCATAACACCCAGGTAGGTAAGTATTATTATCTCCTGAGCAGGCAGAGGAGATGATTCAGAAGGATTACATATCTTGGCCAAGGGTCAAATAGAGTTGGGATTAAAATCTAGGTCTTCTGATTAAAAATCAGTGCTCTTCTAAAATATACGGCTTTTCAACATATCATACTGGTCATTCAATAACTACTTGTTAATCCGATAAAATTGAATAGAAACTAGTTTCTCTCCCTAAAACTCTCTAATTTTGTTTTGAACCTAACACATGATTTCATCAGAGTGAGAAATTCCCTCTCCTAATGCCTATCTGCAACAATTCAGCAATATAAGGGTCATAGAAAGTTGCCTGTACCACTCTGCCTTGCCAGAGCCCAGCTGGACAAAGTCAAAAGCAAAATCTGAACTCAGGTATTCATATCTTCAAGGCTAGCTGTCTATCCACTATGCTAGACTGCCACTCACACTAGTATTGTACTATCATTAAATAGCGTAAGAGAAAATGTTGATTACCTTTTCTGTACACACACACGTACTTATATAAAGTTGAAGAAGAGGAAGGTGACTTTGAAAAAGAATTCTAGCAAGCTCCAAAGGAATCATTTGTACAATTACTACAATATTGTAAAGAAAAACATCTTTGAAAGACTTAAGAACCATCTGCCATCGAAGTGTGGGACTCAAGGTTCAGACTGAAATAAACATTTTCTGACATGGACAATATATGGACTTGTTTTGTTTGTTTACGCTTATTTGTCACAAGATTGTTTTGTTTTTAAATGGGGAGAGTAACTTAGGAGGGTAAGAGAAAGAGCTATAATAATCAAGGAAAAACAAGAAAAGAAAGCAGTTTTTTAAATGCACAGAAGAGAACAGAAGGCCCTCAGCAGACACAGCCATGCAGGACAGCTTTGCAACTAAAATGCTGAATTTTGTGAATAAAAACAACAACAACAACAACAAAAGACAAGCTAGACACATAGAGAGATTCGTGGTTTTGTGTCTAATCTTTTTTTGTGGCTATTGTTCTGTGTATATGAAAATGCCCATTTGTTGATATTGGCTGAGTTCACAATAACAACAAAAAAATTCTTTTTTAGAATACTTCCAGTACTACCACATCACATATGAATATATAGAAGAGCTTAACAATCATTAGTCATAGATGAAGATAAGATGCGCTCAAAAATATCTATTTAATATAATGTTTATGAGCAAAATTATTTTGTGATATATTTTACTATATACTTTCATACCATAACTCACCAATGGCAGCCTTGCCCCAGATCTGTACCTTGAGGTCTATCTTTCCTTTCTGAGATTTCTTTTTCTTAAACAACTGAAGGGTGCTCTCATATTTACGTTGCAAAGCAAGCTGCTCAATTTTCTCATCTGCTTCCCAGGGATTCCATTCCTCATTTGCCAAAGAGGATTCTGTGTTTTAAAAAATAATAGTATTGACAAGTAAGTTAACAGGGTATCAGAGACACACATTCAGGAATTCTCTATGAAAGATTACCTGGACAGTTATAGGGAACTTAAGGCATAATTCTCCCTACTTGAGCTGGAGCTTTCTTCTGGTAACTTCAATGCTAGCTGTATCTACTTTCACCAGAACTTTACCTGTTTATTGTGGAAATGATGAACAGCAAAATTTGATTCAGTGCAACGGTAGGCAATTAAAAAATTTTAAAGCAAGTAGTCAGCTCATTATCTGAAACACTTCTTTGTTCTGAAGGAGCTTGAGAATTAAAATGTGAAGCAATATAGATTTCCTCTCCAAAAGTGGCTGGTCAAGTAATGCTGACAGTATGTATGATAGTTTATGTTGTTTTAATGTCTTTGTTGACTAATGCATAAATAATCCCTTGTGCATAAAAATACTTTACTTCAAAAAGACAATGTAACATTTATTCAGCTGTGTAATTACATCCAGGCTGTCACAGCAGCAACTAGGTCTCAAATATTGGTGTAAAATTCTGAATGACTAGAGTCCGAAGGGAAAGATACCTTCGTAGGTCCAGTCCTCATTCCATATGCTTGATACGCTGATTTATATATTATTTATTTAATATATCTTAATCTATAAATGTATTTATACATATAAATAAATATTATATATAACATTAATTTTAATATGCCACTCGATATGTTGATTTATATATTATTTATTTAAAATACATTTTAAGTTACATTTATAAATTTAAATTTATATGCATAAACAAATTATATTTATGCATATAAATATAGCTTATAATGATTATAAATCTATCATATCTAATTAAATAATATCAACATAACAATTTAATTAATTTATAATATACATTATATTTATGCATACAAATAATAATATATATTATATTAATTTTAATACACCACTTGATAGGATGATTTGTAAAACACTGAAAAGAAAAAAAATCACCCTTCCTAAAGCCTCCCTAGGGGTAACAGCAAGGGGTCTCTTCAAACACAGGGATCCTGATTTAGCCCCAGACACAGGAGGCTAGACCAAGATTCGCAGTCTCATCTTTCCTGGGGTCTTAAGTCCTGGGTTCAAGTCCTAACGGTACCACTGAACTCAGCACCATCGGGCAGGTCCTCAATTTCCTCAAATACAATATCTTTCTACCTTTCTACCATCCCATAATTTCCAAACCACAGCTCTGAATTTTTTTTTTAAACAAATATCTCATTTGACCCTCACCGCGACCCATGAGATGGGTGCTATTATAATCCCCCATTTACAGAGGGGAAACTGAGGTGCACGGGGGCGAAGAGAATAGCGCGGGGTATTATGAAGCCCATTTTAAAGCTGGTGAAGTTAAGGCAGGTGGCGGATGGGCGCCACGCCTGGAGTGACAGAGCCCAGCCGGGGCCACTCGGCGCCCCGGGGTTCTTGAGGGGGCGTGGCCAGAGAAACCGCCCACAAGGACGCCCAGCGGCTGGAAGCGGGCGGGAGGAGTCGGGCCCGGCCAGGCCGTTCTGGGCTCTCGGCCTCTGCCCGGGCCCGGCTCCCCGGCTGGGAGGAAGCGGAGGGGAGAAGGGGGAGGCCTAGGGGGAATGGGGAGGGGCGGGCTCGTTACCTCCGCGGCCGCCGCGCCTACCCTTTCCCGGCGCCCTCCCGTCCCTCGCGCCCCGGCGGCTACCGAAGAAGACGCTGTAGGCGGCGTAGAGCGAGAAGAGGCAGTAGGCGACCACGAACGCCGAGGCCAGGCGCTTCCGCGTGATCCGCATTCCGCCTCAGGCCGCCATCTTCCCCGCCGCCGCGGCGCCCGGAGCGAGAGCCGCAGACCCCGCGCGCCGCGTGCCGCCACCTCCCCGCCCCCACCCCCACCCCGGGAGGCGGAGAAGCGGCGGCCGGGCCCGGGGCCCCGCGAGCGCCCCCAGCCCAGGGCGGGGAGGAGCTCATGCGGCCGGAACGTGGCGGGAGGGGGGGGGAATGAGGGGGGAGAGCGCGCCCGCGCGACCCGCGCCTTCGCTTGGGGCTTTGTATTTTCAGAAAATTTCAGTGAGCAGGCATTTTGTAAAATTAACAATCTTTTTCTCTTTGCTGAAAAAGAAAATAAAATAAAGGTAGCAGTTTTATCATAAGAAAGAGCCTCGGCGCGGTTAGGTGGCGCGGTGAAAAGAGCACCGGCCCTGGAGTCAGGAGAACCTGAGTTCAAATTCGACTTCAGACACAACATTTAACCCTTACTAGCTGTGTGACCTTGGGCAAGTCACTTAACCCTAATTGCCCGGCCTTTCTTCCTCCAAAAAGCAAAAATAAAAAAAAGAAAGAGCGCCTTTAATCAAAAAGAGGGAAGGAAACACCTCCCTTGAGTCCTAAGAAAAAGAACCCTATCATAAGAAAGGAAGAAAAAGAAAGACGAGTCTTGTGTCATAGGGAAGAAAGAAAACCCGTGTTAGCCACAGGAAAGAAGGAAGGCAAGACATAACCTGTATCGTGAGGAGAGCCCTCGTGTCCTAAGAAAGAAGATAAGACAATCTTTATCATCCGAAAGGAGGAGAAAAAGACGGAATCTTTGTATAACATGAAGGAAATGGAGAGAACCTTGTGTCATAAGAAAGAAAGAGAGAAAGGACCCGGGGACCATAAGAAAGAAGGAAGCAAAGACAATTCTTTTTAAAATAAATTAATTTGCATATTTACTTTTGGCTTACGAGATTCAGTCCCACAATCCTTTGAGTTTCAGATTTTTCTCCCTCCCCCCACCCCCCAACATGGCAACGTGCAATCAAGTATAGGATCTGCAAATACTTTCACACTGGACATTAGTCCGGTTGTATAGAAGGGTTGTAACCAATGGAATGGACAATGGGAAAGAAGAAAGAGAACCAAACATGGAAAAGAAGGAGAGCTTGTAGGTTGCTTCAGTCAAAGACAATTATTGCAACAAAAGAAAGAGGGAGGGAAAGGCAGAACTCATATCCTAAAAAAAGGAAGGGTGAAAGAGGAAAGACTAAAGCATTATCTTTTACAAGCCCTGACCAGCCGGTCAAACGCTGCTGACTGAGGCTGACCTGGTCGTCCTGGTTCCCAGACCCATGAATAGCCTCAGGCAGACCAGATACTGTCACTCCCCGACTCTTGACAGTTTGTAAATTTCCTAAACTTCCCCCTCTGGGATTCCCAGACTTTCCCGAGTTCTGCTAGGTTTGCAAACCCACTTAGCTTGTGAAACCTTGAGACGTCCCAAACCCCTGGCACCTGCAGCCCCTTTCCCTCTGCTCAAATGCTTTATAAGGACCCCGACCCCAGCCCCCTCTTCCAGCTCCCCCGCGCTTGATGCTGTGTGGAACGTCAGTTGCAAATCCTAACTCCAACTAAGGATCGTATTTTTGCTATATTGGCTGCCTTTTTGTTAATTCAGGTTGACAAAACCCCACAAGGCCCATCTACAAACTATTTTGCATTTTGCAGTGTTAGCCCAAGGACTCCCTGTCCTGAGATGAGCAATATTCTTCATAACTGCTTTGAAAGTATAGTAAATCATTGCTTTGATCCAGAACTCCTAAGTCTTTTGAAAAAATTAAAAATTTTTTTACAATATTGATGTTATAGTATATGCTATATATAGTATATATAATATATTAAATATGTCATATGTACCTATAGTATGTAATATGTAGTACGTATAAAATATAGAATATATTATTATATGCCATATAAATATATGGTATATATGTATACATTATTGTATATGTACACATATTGTATATATGTACACATCTATGTATACACATGTATACATAGATGTATATATTATACACACAAATATATGTATGTTTACATACATACTGTATATTTACATATACAGTATGTATGCCATATATTTATATAGTATATAATATATAGTATATATAGTTACAGTATATATAAAATATATAATATAGTGTGTGTATATATGTGTATGTATGTGAATTTTTCTCCTCGTGACTCCATTTGGGGTTATTTTTTGGCAAAGATACCGGAGTGATTTGCCATTTCTTCTCCAATTAGTTTTACAAAGAGGCAAACAGCATTAAGTGACTTGCCCAGGGTCACATAGCTAGTAAGCGTCTGAAGTCAAATTTGAACTAAAGATGAGTCTTAGGGTTGGCACTCTATCCACTTCACCACCTAAGTGCCATTGTCATTAAAGATGAGGAAACGGAGCCTCAGGTTGCCTAACTTTCTCTGGATCTCAGAGCTAGTATCTAAGACAAGATTTGAACTTAGTCCTTACTCCAAGTCCAGGACTCAGTCCACAGTTAATCTTTATTTTCTTGTATGCATATGTATGATAAAATCTAGAATTTATTTCCTTTCATACTGAATGGAGATACAGAAAGGTTGCCTGTGATAATCATTTAATCTGAATTTGAACCCCCAAAAAGGCTAGAGCCTGAACTAATCAACCAGAAGAGCCTGAACCTAAGCTTCTTTGTTCTCTGAGTAAACTCAGAGAAAACCTCTTCCTATGTCAACAAGCCTCCTTATTTTCAATGCCTTCCTTCTGAGAAGGAAGATTACTTCCAATCTAAGCTGTATGTATCTTGTTTGTACATAATTGTTTTCATGTTATCTATTACATTATGTTGTGAGCCCTTTGAAAGCCAGAATTTGGGGGGGGGTGGAGGGGAGGGGTGGATTTGTATTCCTAGCTCTTAGACAATGACTAGCTCATAGCAGACATTTAATAAATACTAGTTGACTTACTGACTCCTGGTGCAAATGGAGAGATTTTTCAGTAGTAGAACCATCTCTGCTGAAGAGAAACAGGTTTCTGAGTATTTTTTTTTTTATCTTTTTTGACTTTTTGATTTAGTTGAGGGAGGAACTTTCCAGTCTGTCTAATCTTGCAATTCCAGAATTGCTGCATGTGTTGCTTTCTTATATCTCATTTATGAAACCCCCTTTGCTTAGCACTGCACCCAACACAGAATTCTGCCAGTTCTAGTGTTGAGGTCAGGGAACCATAAAATGTTGAGGTTTAAGATTTAGGGGTACATGAGACCCCAAAATACCAGCATGCTGGATCCTGCTGAATAAATTTGACTCAACTCTTCTCTCAGCCAAAGAAAAGCAAAGTTTATTAAAGGTTTGCCATAATGGGTAGACTCTTAAGGAGCCCTGGTAACTGTGAGGCTTGTATTAGACAAGAGGCCAGAATAATCTGACAGAGTGAATCTGCACTAGATAATTCTCTGCTACCTCATGGAGGTAAGATGGAGCTTACAAACAGAAAAATTGTGGGAGGGCTATAGGGGTGGTCTAGAAGAGGAGGTTGGGGAAGGTCTTCAGGAGGAGTCAAATGAGGTCAGACTCCAGTAATGAGAGATGAAGGGTGGTGATTGTTGTAACCGCCCCCCCCTTTTTGTGAACATCTCACATCTCTCCCTATCATAGGAGACTTGCCTAGGAAACCCCCCCAAACCCAACCACACCCGCCTAGGCAACAAACCTGCCAAGTAAACCTGCCTAAACCTGCTATCTGGAGTCCATGGGCATCCCCCGCTTCCCCCCCACACTCCCCCGCTTCTGTTTAGTTCTCAAAATAGTCTTGGGAACTTTCCAGCTGGGCAACAATTGTTAAACAATGAACCAATTGCTACCTTTTGGCTTCTGTGTTTTCCCCACTTGCATAGCAACTGATTAAGTTGTGGTTTCCCCTGGTAACAATTATGTTGTGACTTTAGTCTATATAAACCCCAAGAAAATGCATCTCAGAGCTGCTTGATTTGGGTATGCTTAACCCCTTTCAGTTGCTGGCTCATTAAAACTCCACTTTAAAAGATTAATGGTCTCACTCACTCTGATTTCTCATTACAACAAGGAGAGGAGAGGAGACAAAGAAAGAAAGGTAGAGAAGAACTGCATTAACCAACTGGAACTGGGAACTTGGGTCCCCAGTGGGGCAGCCCATACTATTTACAAGTCGTTTGTCCTTCATTCTTGAAGAAGACTATACCATCAGGAAGGTGATGCCCTGGCTTGTAAGTGAATTGGATTTAAGTGAGGGAGGGCTGTGCAAAGTTGCCAGCCTCACTTTTTTCTCGGGAACCATCTGAGTCCAATGGCAAGATACGGATCAGCATGACTGAAGATGGCTCCCTGAGAGCAACCTAGAATTATTCCCAAAGAGTAATTAAACTATCCATACCCTTTGACCCAGCAATACCACTACCTAGTCTATTTCCAAAGATGATTAAGGAAATGTTAATAGTAGCTCTCTTTTTGGTGGCAAAGAACTGGAAATTGCAGGGATGCCCATCAGTTGGGGAATGGCTCAACATGTTGTAGTATGTATGTATGATGGAATACTACTGTGCTATGAGAAATAATGAGCTCCATGGTCTTAGAAAAACATGAAAAGACTTGCGTAAAATAATGAAGAGTGAAATGAGGAGACCCAAGAAAACACTTTATACAGGGTATTCCTAAAGTTTGGACACAGGAAATCTCACTAACTATGCATATTTTCAAGAAATGAATGAATGAAATTTTCTTCAGTATTTTTTTTTGGGAGGGTCTCCATTAGCAGGCTATTGACTCGCTTTTCATGATTTTCTTGCATCATTCTCATTTCTCTTCCCAATCTTTCCTCTACTTCTCTCACTTGATTTTCAAAATCCTTCTTGAGTTCCTCTATGGCCTGCAACCAATTCATACTTTTCTTGGAAGCTTTTGATGCAGGAGTTTTGACTTTATTGACTTCTTCTGGTTCCATGTTTTGATCCTTTTTGTCCCCAGAAAAGGATTCTGTCGTCTGATTGTGCATGTGTTGCTTTCTTATATCTCATTTGTGAAAACCCTTTTGCTTAGCACTGCACCCAACGCAGAATTCTGCCAGTTCTAGTGTTGAGGTCAGGGAACCATAAAATGTTGAGGTTTAAGATTTAGGGGTACATGAGACCCCAAAATACCAGCATGCTGGGTCCTGCTGAATAAATTTGACTCAACTCTTCTCTCAGCCAAAGAAGAGTTGCTCATCTTGCCAGCCAATTACTTGACTTTTGAGCTCTTTGCCATGCAAACTCTATTTCCAGAATGGAGACAGCTGTGGCCCAAATTGCTGGGGTTTTTGCAGTTGTCGGAGGTCTGAGAAGGGCACCCTCTCTATAGCCACCACAAGCTCTGGCATACTGGTATTTCCCACCACAGGACCACCACCCAAGACTGGACCCAGATCCAAGCAAGTCAAAGCAAGAGCAATTACCCTCTGAACGGTCGCTTGATCCCCCTATGATCTACAGGCCAGGAGCTCCAGAGGTAGCTATGCAGCAGCAGCTGCAGCCGCCGAGCCTCCACTACCTCTCACTCTGAGGGCAGGGGCTGGACCACACTCTTCTGTCACCCAGTTCCAACAGAGTTCCCCATTAACCTTTTACTCTCTCTTTGGTGTTCATAGGTTGAGAAGTCTGGAAACCACCATAGCTGCTGGAGAGTCACTCTCTTAAAGTCTGTTCTGGCCTGTCTGGGCCACTGGTCCTGGCACCCTGGGTCTGGGCTGTGCAGCTCACATGGAACTGTGTTTGGCTCCTAGTCTGGTGCAGTAGATTCTTCTTGTTGGCCTGCCAGGCAGCCTTCAGTGGGAGATTTGTTTCTCTCTGTCACTTTGTGGGTTCTTTAGCTCTAAAATTTGTTTAAAGTCATATTTTACAAGGTGGGAGCTCACGCAATTTCCTGCTTCTACTCTGCCATCTTGGCTCTGTCCCCTGAAATTTTCAACAATGTTTTATTTAATTAGCATAGATGAGAGTTCATAGGAAGACATAGACACATAGGAAATTTTCATTAATTAATTAAATTAAATTAATCTCATTAATATGGAAAATAGTCCCAATAGCTAATGAAAACTTTTATTCCATATGAAATTGTCATGGTTAAAATGTATGCTAAGTAAATAAAATGTTGTTGAAAACTTCATTCATTTCATTTCTTGAAAATATGCATCATTAATGAGATTTCCTACGTATCTAGATTTTAGGAATACCCTGTACAGTAATAGCAATATTATTTTAAGAACAACTTTGAGTGAATAAGTTACTTTGACTATTATAAATATCTGAATTAGCTATAAAGGATGTATGAAGAGAGATGCTATTTGCATCCAGAGAAAGAACTAATAAATAGAAGTACATATGGAATAATTTTACATATATACATACATGCATACATACACACATATCCCTATTTGTGTGTAATGGTAGCCATTTTTAGAGTGGAGTAGGGACAGGATAAAAAAATTTACATGATAATTTTGTTTTACATTTGAAAAGGATAGCAGGTTGTGTTTAGATCAACAGTTTCATGTACAATCATCTTTTTATTGTACACTGGAAATGCTTGTTTTATTATATAAATATGACTAATGTGAAAAAGGAAAAAAAGAATTTTTAAAGGGAAATTTAAAGAATTCATTACTGTAATACTGATGATATTCTCTGGGCTTGGACTGATACTGTTATTTGTCTTTAGTTTTTAGGGGATCAGTGGCATTATGGGATGATGTCTTGATTTGCCATGAGTTGGATTTAAGTGAGGCAGAGTTGCACAAAGTCATCAGCCTCACTCTCTCTTCTAGAGATTAAAGTTCAGTGGCTAGTCAAAAGTCATGGAATGCAGTAGATGATCTTGGCATCTTCAATGTCTGAACAGCTCCAAGTGCTCCATGGTGCCTGCTTCAGCTGCCTTCACGACCTCTGAAACAAATTGTTCCCATCTGACCATTCTGCTGGGGAAGTCTTCACATGCGTGAGGTAGACATCTCCTTAACTCACAGACAGGTTTGAAGCTTGTCTGTTACTCTCAACCTGGGTTTAGTCCATCTGCCAAGATGGTTTTCCCAGGATATGGCTACTATGCATGCTACAGCTTCTTGGAGCCACAGGTGAGAGTTGGGCAACAGGTGGACACCAAAGGTAGATGAGCAGCCCTGAAAAGGGCTCAGCAAACCCTCACACCAGAGGTGCTAGTCCCCCACAAACACTCCATTTACCCCAGACTAATATTACAGAAGTGCAGGAGTTCCCATGAATGAGCTTTAGTTAACAACTAGCTGGCAAAAATTTAATCAGCTTTTAGCAAACCATTTATTCAGATTGAGGAGCAGAAACAGTACTTACAAATGATTGGGGTGCACTCTCTTACATAGAGTTCATTGGAAGAATGGCTCAAATCTAAGTAGTAGTGTTGCATGGGTGTGCACACATAGACAGTCGCAGAGAAATGAGTGTGGTAAAGGCAACTCCTAACTCCTAGTACTGCTGGACCTCAAAGTCCTTTCTCTGTTCATTCATGCCACCTGCTGACTATCAACTGGACTAACTGGCTTCTTAACCTGTGGATGACCGGAACTGAACAGAGCGGGCTAGAGACAGGAGAGTCAGGAATCAAACAGAAATTTAATTTCAAAGCAAGGGAAACAGCTTGCAAATAAGTAAGCAAACTAGACCAGGGCCGCATTCCTAGTGAGGGGGAACCCACTTTAGTGTAGACAGATTTCAGTACTAATACCAATGGCTACACAGTGAGCTGTAGCACTGACAGTGAAAGGTAACCGCAGCAATGTGACAAGTTTGACTCATGACAGGGTTTCGTGAATGGAACTTGTCAGAGCTTGTCCAAGCTCAGAGAATATCTGGTACTGGTCAAAGCAATAGATCATTCAGAGGGTGAGCATAAAGGATTGTTGTTGTGCCAAACTCAGGGCACAACTTACTTGCTGGACCTTAGTTCTTGAAAACAGGGTGTCCCTAATATCTTGACACGGGTTTCTAGAATCGGTGGAAAAGAAGACTTTTTAGTCTTTTCTCAGTTGCCAGGAAGTGAGAAGGAAAGCTGCTACTTTCTTAGGTGGCTGTCTCTACATCCCTGCCTGTCCAGAGTGTGCTGCTGGATAGATGGAGTACTTCCTGGTGGTTCAGTAGCTCTGATGATGTGGCTAGTGGTCAGGGAGAGAAAGCACAAGAGAAATCTCCCTTGCCACCTTGGTGCCCCTGATATACCACGGGAGTCTTTATAGACTCTACTCATTCCCTTCCAGGGCTCAACCATTTAAAGATCTACAGGTGTGTCTGACCTCTTATTGAGTCAACTACCTTCTCGACCCACTCAGAGAAGTATTTGTACCTTATAAAGAGATCAGGACATGGGATGAATTTTGTTGATACCCTCTCATCTCATTCTATGACTACATTAAGAGGTGGGGAGGATAAGGATAAATTCCTCTCGTTATATACACATGTGTATGTTTATAATATTAGTTCAATTATAGATCTTAATCATTCCTGAATGAGAGGCAGCATAGTATAGTCTTGCCTCTGACACATATTAGTGGTGTGACCCTAGCTAAGTCACTTGACCTCTGAGTTCCTTAAGTAACTGAGACTATAAATTACCCATTGGTTGCATATCTGTGTTAGTTTTTACACCACTGATTAACACTGATGGAACTGGTGTGCTGGGAGTGCATTGGGGGTGGGGAGCAGTAATTGACTTAAGGTCCCTCTAAGGCAGCAGTTTTCAATCTGTGGGTTATGTTCAATTTGTAACAATGAAAATACATCCTGCATATCAGATGGATTCATAACAGTAGCAAAATTACAGTTATGAAGCAGCGACAAAAATAATTTTATGGTTGGGGGTCACCACAACATGAGGAACAGTATTAAAGGGTTGCAGCATTAGGAAGGTTGGGAACCACTGCTTTAAGGGTTAATAAAAGCAAAAGGTAAAGCAATGGAGCACAAGGAAACATTTGCACAATTCATCATTGGCATTTGTTTTCCCTTTTGGTTTCCTAGCCTTCATCTATCAGAAACAGATTCTCTTGGAAGTGTAAGCACTTTCTCTGAACGCATCCCTGCAGCTTAAACAAAATGAGTTATATGATGGACTAGACTGGTTGCTTTGGCATATATTGCTGTTCTTATTGTTTGAGATAAAATCACTGAGGGATAGGGGTAAACATTATGAAAGAATAACAGGAGAGAATTTTAGTCTGGCACTGTCTTTTTTTACTTCCTCTCTGGTGTGAAAGTTCCTGAAATGCAGCAGATAAATACTATTCATATACTGAACTAGACTTCTTATTTCTGGTTGAATGAGTAAAAAATGATTTATTCTTTTGCTTAGAGATGAGATGGTGGCAAAATAAATATATCATAGGATTTTTTTTTCCATTGGAAAAATCGATAAGAAAATCAAAACAAATTTCTTCAAATAGCAGGACAAGAAATGAATAATAGGTATAGACAGCAAATCTCAAGGTGAAAATGAAGCAGGCATTTTATAAAAGCAGTTGAAATATTAAGGCATTAAGGTCATGTCTTCCCTTCTGTCTGCTGAAGGACCTAGCACAATTCTGAGCACAAAATAGGTGTTTAATAAATATATTTAAAATTCATGACAAAAATGATTTAGTCCTAAAAAAATCAAACTTGTTTTAACATTGAATGTCCCCAAAGATGACAAACAGCAGTATTTTAGGTATTTTAAAATAGACTTCATAGGAATGATTATTTAAAGTTTGTCGATGTAGAATTTACTTATATATATATATATTCAGTTATATTGAACTTTTCAGTATTTCATCCTTTATGAATACATGTAGCTGGTACTTGGATTTTCTCTTTTATTACTCTCAAAAGAGATAGTATTCTTAGGAAATCTATGCTAGAAAATTCTGAGAATGCAAAGCTTTCTTCAAACAACCAGTAGTGCAATTTGAATAATCCTACCCTATAGTCTGAGATAATCTTCAGAGATATAATTAGAAAGAAATTAGGGTGCTCTTTTCCCCCTCCCAAAGCCATGAGTTTCTGAACTCCTAGGTAGGCCTAAGTCTGGGATAGGAGTGGAGGGAGCAGAACAAACATTTAAGTTCCTGCTATGTGCCAGGCATTATGCTAAGCCCCTTACAAAATTATCTCATCTAATGGAACTCTCTCCTATTTGTTACTTTCTACCTTTGATACAGGGCCATGTGGGATGCTGGAAGGTACCTGTACCCTCTTCCCCTTTCTTGGGCACTTAAGCAAATACGTATCAGCAATTGGAGAGATTGTGGTGGAAAGTAGTAGAAGTAAATTAACTAGGAGAGAAAGAGTTACCCTTAGAGAGAGATTGTGTAGAATAAAGAGCCCACTTGGCATGGAGTTGGGCTGTATTCAGTAGAGTTGAAATGGCCTGATGCCTGGGAAACATTGATGATTTTGGGCAGGACCCTACTCACAGTGCTTCTTAAACTGTGCATTGCAACCCCTCATGCGGTAGTGAAAAATTTGCAAACAGTAAAAGGCTTCTGAACATGCAACAACCAAAAATTAATTAAAAATCAAACTCATAATGGATCTGAGATGTTTCTGGCAGTGCTTGCGTGTGTTGCATCATGCAACTTTACTGCAGCCTGGTGCTGAACAGAAATCATACACACTTTGTACTCCCGCATGCCCTCAAACCACAAGCAGAAAGGGGTCAGACTTGAGAAAGTTTAAGAAGCCCTGAACTAGGAGACCAAACTTCTGTTTATGGTATAAATAGAACTTAATCTACATGACTTTTAGCCCTGAAGTGTCAAACCCATGCCCTTGCATCCCTTCATTGAAGGGAACCCAGCACCTGAGAGAGAAAATCAACCAGAGTGGTCTGGGTAGAGATGGATTCCTTTGTCCAAATTGCCTACAGGTGGCTGAATCTTGTGATCTAAGCATATTCTCACCAGTTGGGGCTGAAGGCTTCCAATCCAGTTACTCATTTCAAAGTCTATCCCCTCATTAATTGTTCAGCAATCAGGGCTGATTTCCATCTACCAGGGACACAAAATACCTTTTCCAAAGGTATTTAAGCATTCTGTATTCTCCATGGTTTTGCCTTTAATTATTGAGGGAAAACCACTGACCACCAATTTATCGATTATTAGCTAGCCTAATTAAG
Organism: Pseudocheirus occidentalis; assembly: GCA_028646575.1. Classification (NCBI taxonomy): domain Eukaryota; kingdom Metazoa; phylum Chordata; class Mammalia; order Diprotodontia; family Pseudocheiridae; genus Pseudocheirus; species Pseudocheirus occidentalis. The sequence continues at coordinate 204,492,291 of CM053597.1, read as the reverse complement.
AAATTGATTATTAATTACCCAGAAACTCTGTCTCTTGGGCTTTTCATGCATCTCAATTCTGAGTATACTGGTGCACGATGGTTCCACTGACAGAATCAGTGATATAAATTCTGGAGGAAAGATAATAAGCTCAGCATAGATCATGTTGAGTTTGAGCAATTAGTGGGCAAGTCACTTGATCTTGTTTGCTGAGTTTCCTCATCTGTGAAATTAGTGAGAGAAGAAAGTGGTAAACCATTCCAGTATCTTTGCCAAGAAAACACCAAATAGGGTCACAAAGAGTCAGGCATGATTGAAACTGCTGAACCACCACCACCACCACCACAATAACAATAAGGTTATTAGATCTATTGTACCTACCCTAGTAAGCAGGCATTATTTCCAGATTTTTCTTGCTTCTGTGGCATTACTTAGGACCTGAGCTGAGCAATAAATAACCCAGTTAAACAGGATATTACCAGATGACCTCTCCCCCTGCCTACCCTCATACCACAAAGCGCACACCAGGTGAACTCTTCCCTGGCTTTGCCTTCACTTGTTCTCCTCCTGCTTCTCATAGAAAATTCCCCAAAAGTTGCTTTCAGGTGCCTCTGGATTTTTGTCTACTTCTCACAGAGTGATGCCTGGTGTTTTTTCTGCTATGGGGCCCAATGTCCAAGGTCTTTCCTCAAAAGGGTCAAAGACTCAGGTTCTCTACCTATATATAGGGTACCAATTCTTCCATCCTACTTAACAGAATTTGGCTTATTTTTTTATATTCCGAATATGAATGGCATGTTTAATTATAAATTAAAATTAGCATTTTACATTTAATTAAATTAGCATTTAAAATTAGCAATTAAAAAGCATGTTTAATTTAGGACCACTTATCTTGTTCTGTTCACCTCTGGTGCCAACATTATTTATTAGAATTCTGGGTTTGCTATGCCAAAGGAGATAGATCCATTGTACCTGCCCTGGTCAGCAGGCATTCTTTCCAGATTTTCTTGCTTCTGTGGCATTACTTAGGACCTGAGCTGAGAAAGCTTCAATTGGTATTTCACTTTTAGGGAATCAGTTTCACTGACAGTCAACCTGAATTTTTCTCATATGTCAGATGCTTTGATAATGCATGAAAATGTATTGTAATTGTTTTTCAGCTGGAGAAAAGAAAAAACTTGAAAAGGGACGTAATGGATTTGATACAGAATTGTGCTAACTTCTCATTGAGGTACCCAAGGAACAGAGCATTCCTTTAGGATAGGGAGCAGAGAAATTTCCCATCTGAAATATTTTCTAGGAATACATTCTCTTCTTGGAATTTAGACTATGCAAAAATTCAGAGAAGATGTATTAAAAATTAATAAACATTTAAAAATTATATAAAAATTAACACAATATAAATATAATTAATATATAATAAATATAATAATATATAAATAAAAATTATCTCACACACACACACACACACACACACACACACACACCCTGGCAAAATTTGTGATTCCCAACTTTGGTTAGAATTTTCTCTTGCCAAATTGTCCTCCCAAATTGTTCACCTACCTGAATTTTACTCATACTTCAAGCTCCACCTTATTTCTCATCTCTTCTATGAAACTTTTCCTTAATCACACCAAACCTCCATTATTATTATCTTTGGTCTAGTCCTTACTGTCTTTGCCATTCCTTTGGAATTTTTTTTTTTATATTGTCTTGTACTTGGCTTTCTCCTGTTCTTAGAATGCACTCTCCTCTCACCTTCACCTCTTAGTCTTGGTTTTTTTAAAACTCAGTTCAAGTGCCACTATTTACATGAATCTTTTTCTGACCTAGTTGCTAGTTCTTCACACATACATCTCCCTCCCTCAATAAAAAATTATCATACATGCATATACACACACAGTAGTTGGATGGTGAAAGAAAAATAGGAAGCATGATAGAGAGTTGATTTCTGTCAGAAAGATCGGTGTTCAAGTTCTGACTCTAATATATATTGGCTCTGTGACACTGGGCAAGTCACCAAATCTTTAGCTCTCCAATACCAAAGGTTATTGAGTAATTGTGTGCTCTCCAAAACTACACTTGCGACGGAAGTTTAATTTCCTCAGGGTAAAGATCACTACCATTCTCAGGGTCTCACTCTCTTGCTGTACAGATCTTTGGGAAGAGTGGGCTCAAACTCAAAGTATGAAGGTGGTCAGACATACATGTAGAAAATATACGGGGGTTGAGTGACTCATGATTCCTTGTGCTTAAAGTCCTTTTCTCTCTTTGTGAGAGTCCTCATAAAGCTTCTGCAGATAAAATTCTCTGTTGTGTTACAAGGGTCATTAAAAAAAGTATAATTCCAAGATACTGATCATAGGACCTGACACATAGTAGATATTCAATCAACATTATATTCATTAACTGAATTTAATTTATTTAGTTAATTTTATTTAATTAATTTGATTATTCAGGGATGGATGTCATTCTGTTTTTCAAATTTACCACTTTTCTTAGTTTTATCCAGAGCATGGAAGACTGGATCATACTATTTTGGATTACTGAGCAACCTGGTTCTGCCACCCTTGACTTAGGCATATAATAGGAAGCGGGAAGGTCTAAGATCTTCAGCTTTCAGGTTCTAGACTTCAAGTTTCCAGACTTTACATGAAATTTCTAACACACTCCAAAATATTTCAGTCAAATTGATGACTAGACACTCTGGCTACTCCCTTCTTCCCCAATCAGAGGATCTTAAAGGTTTTGAGACACTGCCTTTGAGAGGAGAGGTTCAAAATTTTATTAATATTTTTTAAAAATTAATTAATTAATTGTAAGTTTTCAACATTCATTTCTGTAAGTTTTAAATTTTCTCCCCATCTTTCTCCCCTCCCTCTCCAAAAGGGCGTGCAATATGATATGGCTCTACACATACATTCCTATTAAACACCTTTTCGCATTAGTCATGTTGCATAGAAGCATGTTTGTTTTTTATACTACAATTAACCTTCCTAACCCTGAATTCTCATAACAAAGAAAACTGATCAAACTAGGTGAATAATTGCTATCTACTTGTTTCCATGGTGTCCAACTCTTCACATTAACAGATATTTCAGTATTGTAGTAAGGATAATTCCAACTATAATCAGGTCATTTTTTCTGAATCAATCTTGAAGCTCCATAGCTATATAAAATATGGAAAAATACCCTCTATGTTGGTGAGATTCCAAGCTGTTTATTTGTCATCTGTCTGGTCTGGAGCAATGTATTCCTACCCCTTTTTGAAAGACTCTTACGGTGTAGAATATCACCAGAAATAATGATGTACCATTGATTTCTGTTACAAGTTAATATTCTAAATGATTTACACTGTCTGATTCATTGTAGAACTCAAGGTAACCATTGAAGTCTTCAAATAGTCAATCTAGTACCTGGTTTCACTGGAAAGAACAATTGGAATTTAGAATTAACTTATGAAACAAGCGAAGCACATCGCATGATGTTCAGAAAGGTATTTGCTTATTTATAAAGAGGTTTGACTTTGGACATATAGTTATTTAGGAGAATACTCATCATCTGCTGCTGTATCTGCTTCCCACTCCAAAGAATAATATGACCCTCCCAGGATAAGCTCATCACTTCTTACCCCTTCACCATGCTGCTTAATTGACCAAGCCTTAATTGACACTACCTCCCTCAGGCTCCTCTCTCTTTTCTGACTGGAGAGCTCTAGAGTGGGAGTACCAAACTCCTCCCAAGGCTTTCCTTTATAGAGGGCAGAAACTGGACTTTTAGCTCATTCCGCTTTGCATCCACTACCTTTGCTGATTACAGTTCCACAGAGCAATATGTCCCCTTACCAGGTATCCTCTTATGTCCACCTTTCCTTTCCTGTCTCTTTTGTATGTTGTCTTCACCCATCAGGTTATAAACTTCTTAAGTGTAGAAGCCATCTTGAAAAAAAAATTAATTCTATCTCCAGCACTTATTATAGTGAGTGGCATGTAATAGCCATTTGACAAATGTTATTTGTATTGAATATTGGGAAGGGAATTGGAAAGCGACCTACTGGATAAGGAAGGGAGCATTGGGCAAGGTAAGGGAGATGAATGCAGGTTTTAGAGAACGATGAGACTTAAGTTTTTGAGATGCTACCTTTGAGAGGAGATGTTTAAAATTTTATTTGTATATTCATTTTTTTATACCACAATTAGCCCTTTCCACCCCTGAACTCTCATAACAAAAAAACTGGTCAAATTAAATTGAACAATTGTTCATTTTTTTTCAGTGATGCCAACTCTTCATGACCCCATGGGGTTTTCTTGCCAAAGACACTGAAATGACTTTCCATTTCCTTCTCCAGTTTATTTTACAGCTGGAGAAACTAAAGCAAACAGAGTTGGGTAAATTGGCCAAGGTTACATAGCTAGTTAAGTGTCTGAGGCCAGATTTGAACTCAGGAAGATATCTTCAAGACTCCCAACCTGGAATTCTATCCACTACACCATCATCTAGCTGCTCCTAAATTGAATAACATGGCAGTGTTATCTGTAGGTGTATACCACAGTAAGTATCTGTAGTTCCCCTCTGTACTAAGAAGAGGAAAAAGAAATTCACTATTTTTTTTTCTAGAATCATGATTGGTTACAGTATCTAAACTGTGGTCAGCTATTCTGTGTTATTTTCCTTTACAATTTTATTCTTTCTACTGCACTACATTACCTATTTAATCTTGAAGTTAAATGTCATGTTGCTAAGTCGTATTCCATTGGCTGCAGGAGACAGACCAATTCCACTTTGCATGAGGGTGAGGGAGATCGACATTTACAATTCCTTCGCGCTATATCTTCATTATTACAGGTTTTTCAGTAGTCACTGATGGGGGCAAAAAAGATATTTGACTCAAAATACCATTCTGAATCAGAAAATAAATTATAAAAACCTATATGAAAAACCCTGCCCAGAAATGACATCTGACGATTTCACTTAATTTTTGGCATTTTGTTCTAGTCACAAGCGCCAATTTAGCTTTACATTCCAGGAGTCACCTTTGCTCCCACAACCATATGGTGTATTACATCTCCTCTCCATAGAAATATGTGACTGAGTTATTGCTTTTTCCCACCTTCATCTTGCTCTTGTTCCCTGCCTGCCTGGTGCCTGAACCAAAGAATGTACTTCATATTAGTATCACAATGGCTCCTTCATATTCAGAGATACATACACTGTTTTCTGAGATGAATCTGAGATATACTCTTACTTTGTTTTTGCTTTAGGCAACTGTGGCTCCTGCCAGGTTTCTTTCTTTCTTTTTTCCCTTTTCCTTTTTAATTTCTTTTCTTACTTCAGTGAAGAATCCATTGAATTTTCTTTTCCTCTTCCTCATCTCAGCCACTTACAGACATTTTTCAAGACTCTAATCTTGACTCTTTTCTCTTTACTCTTTGAGTTTTAGATAGTCATCTTTAATTGCTGGTGACTCCTTTACCCAGATTTTCCCTCCCCCTCCCCATCTCAATATGTCTAAAAATCAAACCCCCAAACATCCTGACTTTCCTATTTTGGCTAATAGTACCAAGTTACCAAGTACCACTAGTACCAAGTTACACGGACTTGACAATGTAGAATCACTAAATTCATCTTAGTAAAAATATATTGATGCCTACTATGGGCAGGGCACTGGGAGGACCCAGATAAAAATAAAAATCCCTGAATCAACACACTTGCATTCTTATCTGGGCATGCGATATGGACAAATATGTAAATATAGTACATGTTCTGTAGTTACTTTTTACAGCCACCACTTGTATGACAAATTAGATTCCCAGAGGGTGGCTTCTCCTTCTCCTTCAAGGGTCTAGGGAACCTGAACTGAGGGGGCAGTCTCTCTAATGCCATAGCCAATAAGGCTTGCAATAGTTAGTTTTCCCCCAAATGATTAACAATTGAAAGCAATTAATCGACCATACTTTATTAATCTTTAGAAAGAGAAATTTGCTAAAATGTAGTAGGAAGAACAGTTGGTAAATCACACCTCTCAAAAGTCTGTGATATGTTCTCACAACTGCATACAAGGTCTAAGGAAAAATCTTAAACTCAGAGAGCACATATAGTGAAGGGGTAACTCATGAACTTTTGCTGGACTTTTGCTAGAAGTTCTTTCCTTCCCTCAGTGGGATAGTGGGGATATTTAGTGGGGGCACCCATAAAGTTCTCCTTAGGGAGGTTGTTGCTTTCTGCTAGATTCTTAGTAGAATCTTATAACTGTCATCTCTCAGTATGTCTAATTTGTCCTTGGCTCTCAATGTGGACATTGCTGCCAGCACATTTGGGGATCCTGCTAAGATTTAAAGGAGGAATCTAAATCCTCTGACCCTCTGAAGTTTACAAGATCATCCCTCAGTTAGGAGTGGTGGTGGTGATGCTAGAGACAGAGAATTTGTCCCTTTTCCTCAAATGATTTCTTCTCAAGGACTTGGCTGGACAGATCTTTCTTCAGTGCTGCCAGATGATGGAATCCTTGGATTTGGAGCTGGTGTGCTAATTTATAGAAGACCTTCCAGGAATGTCTGAATCTCTTCAGTCAAAACCAATATAACTTCCTGTGGGGTGCCATTCCATTTCACCCACTATCTTCCAAGGACTTTCTAGTACCTAATTTGATTGATTGGCAATGGAGATTTTTAGGTCTTATTAAAATCTTTTATTGATTCTTAATGAGAGAGGAGTATGGAATATCCCTTTTACATTAATATAATTTGAGGAAACCAGGGTGGTGGTATCTAAGTCAAGCCTCAAAGGGAAATAATGATTCTGATACATAGAAAGAAGGGTTGGCAACACACTCTTAGTTGAAAGATTCTGGCTCTGGCTCTGGTGTCAGTGGACCTACGTTCAAATTTACCTGATGCTTGCTTCCTGTGTAATGTTGGCAAATCCCTCAACCTCCCTGGGCCTCAGTTACTTCATCTTTTAAGTGATGAAATTGAGGTCCCTTCAGGGATCCATGTCTATGATCCTATGGCTTCCAAGATCAGGAGGGGAAGTGAAGAAGACCCGCCAATCTTATAGTGAATGTCTTTGGGATTTTACAAGTTACAATTAATTTGTAAAACTTAAGCAATACTTAAGGTATCAATAATGAAATAGTAAACTGTTCTGGGTTATTTCTGAAGCACATGACCACTCTTACATTATTTATTATATGTTTATTGACAAGTCAAGACAAATCTTTTATAGCACCATAATATTTACTTAGAAAGAAATGTTGTAGGGTGAATTTGACTTCAGTAATCATAACACAGTTAGAGATTCTTTCCACTCATCCAATTTTCCATATGGGTGACCTTGCTGTGAAAAATAGTTCATAGATTACCTCATTTTTACTGTCAGAACATTTCAATATAACCCAATAACACTTGCTTTTTTTCAAATAGATTCAGCAAATGAGTTTAGGACTGTGCTTTGTTCATATCTTATTCACAGAAAATAGTTAAAACATTGAACCATTAGTGAAAGAGGTAAGCCCTTCATGTAGGTGTATCCCTAACTAAATCCATCTTTTTCATTATCCCAATGTTGGCTTTCTTCCTCTCCTACCTAGTCATAAATTCTCAACATCATGTACCTTGATCCTCTCTGAACACTGGCCCCTGAAACAAAGCTATGTCCAGCTTCAATCATATTTTGGGTTAACATCTATTATAAACCGTAACATTTTTTTTCTTCTCCCAAGACTATCAAAACAGAACAAAGCCTCTCAAATGCACTGTCATATTTACCTTCCTCTAAGAACCTTAAAGATATATTTCTGAGAAAATATTTGTTTCTTCTTTTCCTATTAGGATGTAAACAATTTATTCCCACATATTCCCTTCCAATTAAACAAACATATTTTTTTTTTATGTTTTCTTTGACTCCTGCCTTTCTATTTCCATTTTTTCCCTGAATTTTGGACTTTTCATTAGGAATGCTTGCACATCTTTATTAAAGCTCTATCCCACTGTAGTCTTTTTTTTTTTTTGCTTTTTTTTTTGAGAGCAGTTGGGGTTAAGTGACTTGCCCAAGGTCACATGTTTAATTTTTTGTGTTAAGTGTCTGAGGCCGGATTTGAACTCAAGTACTCTTGATTCCAGGGCTGGTGTTCTATTCACTGCACCACCTAGCCGCCCCCCACTGTAGTCTTATGCTTTGTTTTGCCAGATAGGTTATTCTTTTTTTTTTTCTTTGCTTTTCAGAGGGGGGTTGGGGTTAAGTGACTTGCCCAAAGTTACATAGCTAGTAAGCATGTCAAGTGTCTGAGGCCGAATTTGAACTCAGATCCTCCTGACTCCAGTGCCGGTTGCTCTATTCGTTGTGCCACCTAGCCATCCCTAGATAGGTTATTCTTGATTGTAAGCCTTTAGTTATACAAGATTCCTAGATCTTTAGTTGTTTGTTTGTTTGTTTTTTGGAAAAGTGATTGCCAAATCTTGGGTAATCCTTACTGTGACTCTTTGGTATTTAAACTCTTTCCTTTTGGGCTTCTTTGAAGGTTTCTTTGAACTGGGAGCTCTGTACTTTGGTTATTACATTCCTGGGGGTTTTCCTTTTGGATTTTCCTTAAAGAGGTGACCATTGGATTCTTTCTATTTTCACTTTGCCCTTTGGTTCTAAGAGTTCTGGGCAGTTTTCATTTGTAATTATTCAAAATGAGCATTCGGACCTTTTTTTTTTCCCCAAGGGGAGGGTCATTTTCAGACACTCAGATAATCCTTAGATTTTCATTTTCTATACCAGTTATTTTTTATATTATATTTATTATATTTCCTTTTTTCAGTTTTGTGATTTTGTTTTAAAGTTTCTTATCCCACTGAGTTGTTTTTTGTTTGGCTTATTATTTTAATGACATTGAGAGAAATGATTATTAATAGCTATTGATTTGGGGAAATTCAGAGTTCTCTCCTTCTTCTGAAGTCCTGATTTTTAAAAAAAAGTTCAGTCTCTTGAAGAACATTGCTGATAATAAGATTGGACTAATTTTCTTGTTCAAGACTCTATCCAGATGGAGTAGCCACTGTATTCTGCTAAGATTTGGGTGGGTCATAAATTCTTTGAACAGAATTCCTAAGGCTGGGGGTAGCCTGGTAATAGAGATAGTCTCTGTCCAAGGGTGACATGATGGCACTCTCAGCCCTTCATTGTAATATTCTTTCTCTCATTAATTGTTAGCTAATGAGTTGATTGCCACTCCTCTTCCAGAAGTATTGAGCCCACCCTCCATGGTTGTCTTTTGTCTAAGAGAGCCCATAATTGTGCTGACTTTATTAATAAAATGATTAAATTATCCAGGGATCTATCTGTCTAGAACCTTTTTAGTCACCACAGCATTCAGTTCTTGGGTAAGGTTTTCCACCATTTCTTTTAAAGTATTAATTTTATTTGCCCTTTCCCTCCTCTATTTTATTATGAATCTTTTTTGTCTTATTCCTTTCAGGCATTCTTGTAGTCCTTGTGCTTGGGGCATTAATTTCTTTCTCCAAGTTTTAGGTGAACTTATGAGGTGGTTTTCTTTGTTACACTGGGTGCCATAGAATTTGGTGTATTCCTTGGCTTTCTCATATCAGCCTCAGTCTCTAGGTTGGGGTAGGTTTCTGTGCTTGGGTTAGGCTCAGTTTCTATATTTCTGAACTGAAGAGGCAAGCCTTGCCTGATCCTGAGTGTGGTGGCCAAGAATATACCCATCCTACAAAGGACTCTTGGGCTGCCTCAAATGCTGGGCTCTACCTAGGGATTCCTATGAGGCTCCTGATCTGTCTACTACATTAGGCTTTACCTTAAGCACTTTCTTCCTGCTGTGAGTCACAAGGGGCCTATTGCTGTGACTGCTCCCACACTGGACTTTCTTCAGAATTTCCTATTGCTACAGGAGCCTGTGGCCTATGCGTATATTGGATTTGATCGAAGACCCTTTCTTTCTTCCTGCTGGATTCTGGGGCCACTACCACTACTCCAATCTGAGTGCACAACTATAAGACTTTAGGGTTTTCATGGTCTTTGAGGGTTGTCTTAGGCTGGTTTTTTTGTTTGTTTGTTTAGGGCCCTTCTATTGTTATGGGGCTCTTGTTTCCATTTTTCCACTGGAGTGGCTAGGATCTCAGCTGTGCTGGACATCTCCAGTTATCTTGGGCCTGCTTTGCATGATGGTTTCAACTTACTCCATCCTATCTACTTCAGATTTTTCCAGGATTCTGGTAATCCTGTGTACCTCTGAGCTGGGTGGTCCTTATTTTGTTAGTTAGTAGCAAATGGTTCATTTTCAGGTTTAAGTGGGGTGTTCGTGAGGGGTCTGAGATCCTCTGGGTCCTAGCAAACCCCTGTTGTCAATACTTTCTTTTTTTCCTCCCTGTTTTAATTTTATTTAATTCACTTTTATTTTCAGTTCTGAATTCTCTCCCTCTTGTCTCCTACCCTTATCCACTGAGAATGTAAGAAAAAACAAAACCCATTACAAATATGAATAGTATGCAAACAATTTCTTGCATTAGCTATGTAAAAAATTATAAAGGAAAGAGAAGAAAATGAACTTCAATTTGTACTCTAAGTCTATCAGCTCTTTATCTGGAACCACATAGAATGTTTCATCAAGAGTACTGTGGTTGTTCCTTCTGTTGGTCAGAGTTGTAACTCTTTCAGAGTTGATCATCTTTGCAATATTATTGGGGTGGCTAGGTGGCACAGTTAATAGAGCACTGTCCCTGGAGTCAGGAGGACCCAAGTTCACAATCGGCCTCAGACACTTAACACTTACTAGCTGTGTGACCTTGGTCAAGTCACTTAACCCCAATTACCTTCCCCCTCCAAAAAGCAAAAAAACCCCAACAAAAACCAACCAATATTACTGCTACTGCTTAAGTTGTTCTCTTGGTTCTTCTCACTTCATTTTTCATCAGTTCATATAAATCTTCTTAAGTTTTTCTAATACCACTCCCTTCATCATTTCTTTGTACAATAATATTCCATCACATTTATATAGGGTAGTTTGTTCAGCTATCCCTCAGTTAATGGGTATCACTGGGAGATGGGGGAGAACAAAAAGGAAGAATAGAGAAAACTGTTTGACACATGTGGGGGTGCAGACATCTGCTAATTTCATGCCTTGCCTGATATTTATGATCATAGTGTCACTTCTGTCATTTTGTTTTCCAAGGAATACTGAATGATTTTGATGTGTGAATTGGCTTTTTTGTTCATCTTTGTTCACTATAGTGACATTTCTATCTCTTCTATGTATACCTCAGGGACTATGATATTAGGGTATAAGTGTTTAGGTTCCACTACTCTTGATAAAAAAATCCAGTTTATTAAATTTGTTTTTGAAAATATTTTCCATTTTCCTTCAATTTGTTGTCCTCTTGGTCTCGTCCTTGAATGCCTTTTGAAAGACTTTGATTATTTGGATATCTTGCCAAATTTTGTTTAAGTTTGTTTTACTATTTCTCCCTGCTTTATGATATGCTACCGCTCACATGTTTTCATTATCATTGTTTATATGATTTTACAGACATGTTTTTATTTTAACTAAGGTAGCTTTTGGCAACCATCTTCCTTCATTTGGCAAGTAAGTCAGACTTTTGCCAGTACATATGTTAATTAACCATATTAGTTTGACTTTTGAGTACAATTATTATAGTAGGAATCAACGTCATGTCAATTGAATAGAAACAGCTACAGTGCCATTAAGAAAATAAATTATCAGGGCGGCTAGGTGGCGCAGTGAATAGAGCACTGGCCCTGGAGTCAGGAGTACCTGAGTTCAAATT
>CM053597.1:204456468-204480026 GCA_028646575.1 Pseudocheirus occidentalis | reverse complement strand
ACCTTGCTTCCTTTTTCTCATGTTGGCCAGTCTATTAATTGCTTGGTTTTTTAGCTCTGTGGAACTCTGCTTCCTGGAGGGGGAAAGCTCTGTCCCAAATTGCTGGGGCCTTCACAGCTGCCGGAGCTATTAGTGGGGTGCTGCAGCCCCACCTCCCAGCCTTGGCTCACTGAAAGTGCCCCCCAGGACCACCACTCAAGACCACGATCCACATCCAGGCCGTTCAATGCAAGAACCCTTGGCCCCGATGGATCACGTCAGCCCCCCTGCTATCTGCAGGCCGAGGGCTCTGAAGTAGCCCAGTGGAAGCCGCTGCTGCTCCGTTCCTGCTGTTACAGCCACCTCTGGCTGCTTCCTTGCCCTGGGAGCAGTTTGGCCACATCCGCTCTTCTCCCCCCCAGTTAGCAAAATCCACTGACCTTTCTCTTAGGCTTTTTGTCTTCTGGCCTGATAGATATGGTAACTGTGCCTCCAGTGCAGCTGATCTGCTCTCCTATAGACGAGGCTCCCCACCTGATGCCCCAGGGCCTGAGCCGGCCAGGTTTGGCCGCAGCTCCCAGACTGCTGAGAAGAGCCCCACCTGCTGAGCTGCCCGTAGCAACAGATGTGCCTTCTGTCTTTTGGAGAGTTTTGGAGCTTGAAAATCTGTTTAGAGTCCCATTTTATGAGTTTTTTTAGCGTGTTTGTGTGGGAGCTGTGGTGCTTTGCTGCTTCTACGCCGCCATCTTGGCTCTGCCCCCCTGAACAGAACATTCTTAAAAGAAGTAAACTATCAACAACTATATAAAAATATTCCAAATAAGTAAAACAAGAGAAATGATAATTAAAACAACTCTGAGATTCCAACCTACACCTATCAAATCGTCAAAAATGACAAAAATAGAAAAATGAAAATTGCTAGAGAGACTGTAGGAGGACAGGCCCATTAATGCGCTGCTGGTGAAGCTATGACATTCTGGAAAGTACCTTGGAAAAATACCCTAAAATTCACTAAATTGTGCATACTTGTTCCTCACTAGTCTTGACTCAAGCCAGGTCCCTGGAAGTTTTTATTCAATACTTAGGCAAAATGAGGCATTAATAGGTGATTTAACAGTTAACAAAAGGAGATTTTTCTTAGCCACAAAAAGATTAGGATATTCAACAAGGATATACACATAGAACATCCCATGTTGATTCAGCTGAACAAATCTTTCCTGCCTGACTTGTGGTTCACTAGCCAAGCATTAGCAAATGCCAAAGCTCCTAGTGGTTCTTTTGTACTCAAGAGAACCAGAAGTGATATCAATAACCTGAGCCTTTCTTTAGTCCCCTGAGTCAATCAGATCTTGAGAATGTTTTCAGTACTTTTTAAATAAAACTAGCCTAAATTTTCATGGAGGAAAAGGGTTAGTATATTGCTTCTACCATACCACTACTAAGCTAGGAGATTAAAAAAGAGAAACAAAGCTCATGTACAAAATTATTCATAATAATTACTTTTTGCTGTAGCAAAGAACTGGAAACAAAGTAGGTATACATTGATTGTATCATGTGTGAGTATACAGTATACGAATATAATGGACTTAAATAAACAGATGCAGAGTGAAATGAACAGAACCAGGGGAAAAATTTATATGACCTATAACATTATGGAGAAAAAGTCTGAAAGACTTTAGAACTATGATTAATATAACAATCAGACTCCAGAAAACTACTGATGAGCCATACTTCTCCCACCCTTTGGCAGAGAGATGACAAACTAGATACAGAATGAGACACACATTTTCAGATTTAGCCAATTTGTGAATTTATTTTTTGTGACTACTCAAGAGAAGGATTTAATGTGGAGGAGGGTTGTGGGGGAAGCATTGATAATGATAGTAAAAAGTGAGACATGAAGAAAGTCAGCGTTAATTAATCATTTAAAATTAAATAAAAGAAAGTAGAAGTTCAGAAGGGGATACAGACAAGACAGTGTTGGAAATGGCATATTAGGTTTCTGTTACATAAAAGATAACAAGTTATACATAGGGGAAAAATCCATCAATTGATATTTTTGTTAAATATTTATTAATACTACATGCTAGATACTGTGCTAAGCATTGGGGGTACAAAACAAGGCAAAAACCAATCCTTGCCCTCAAGTAGCTTGCAATCTAATCTAAACAAATTATATATGTGTGTGTGTGACATATACACACACATATATAAAACTAATATATATATATAATTATATATACTAATGTACATATAACTTTTGTTATATATACATATCTACATATACATATGTGTGATATGTATATGTATGTATGTATACATATATAACAGAAGTTCACCGTTTTATATACAATCCCTTTATTTTTCTTTGTATACTGAAATGTTCATCTTTGTTGTTATCTATTAAGTTCATAAAAAAGAATTATTTTTCAAGAGAAAAAAGGATCAGTTAGAGACCTGACATTTGAGAAGTCAAAGGACAAATAGAATACAGAAGGAGGGAGTGGTTAATGATTTTAAGTGCCTGAGAAAGATCAAAGATGAAAAAAGATCACTGGATTTGCCGATAATAGTCATTTTAGAAAGACATTTGAGTAAAAAGTAGGACAGAGATTGAGGAGATAATGAACATTAAGGAAGTAGAGGCATCTGATCAAGAAATAATAATTGTAAAGGGCGGGGCACATAGTAAATGCCATATAAATGTTAGCTATCTTCCTCATCATCCTCATCCTCATCCTCATCCTCATCCTCATCCTCATCCTCATCCTCCTCTCATCATCATCCTCAGACACAGAACTTTATTCTGTAAGCAATCCCCAGGGAACTGATATAAAGGGGACCAAGGGGAATCTCCTTACCGAAATACTTTTTTTAAATATATTTTATTTCCTCCCTTATCAATCAGTACTAAAAATGAGAGAATCCCTTGTATATTTAACTTCTGCACAAGGCCTCTTCAGTATAATTAAGTCAAAATTCAGGAGCAATAAACTGTTCACTTTGCAAATTAAAGAGATCCCTCCTTTCCACTCTTTTTTCTGTCCTCCTAAACTTTCCTCTGCACTTGGATCTTTGGATGCTTCTTAGCTTTCCACCAGAAGAGAGTAAGGCCAAGAAAAAGACAAAAATGCAATTTCCACTTAGACCCCAGGTTCTCTCTCTTTACCCTCCAGTTGAATGTCACATCTCCCTCCTCGAATTTACCTATAGCATTTTGTCTTCTTTAATCACGTTTCGCCTATTTCATATAAAGTTCTACCTGTTGTTTCCAGTCTCCTATCCCTCTAAATAGAAGTTTCTTGAGGATAGGGACTGTTTTATTTTTATCTTCATAAGGGAATACCAGCATGATGTACATATAAAATACCTAAGAAACGATTGCTGAATTCGTATGAGATGGTTTTATGGTGAATACTCTTTTTATTTTGTGCTATGTACATAGAAATGTTCTCTTTTTTTGTCTGCATGTATTTATGTTCAAAAATTTTTTTAATTAAGTGATACCACAAACCACTCAAAACAAAAAGAATTAGTATGAAATGATCTTCTCACATCAAAACTTGGCAAACATTTCTACCTTACAATTGCAGTTCCATATCTCACATGCTAATTGACCTCCATTCTTTGTTTACCAAAGCAAAAGTCCTAATCCAAGTAGTTCAAAGAGCTTTGTAAACCTTTAGGCCAGTGGTTCTCAACCTGTGGGTTATGTTCAGTTTGTAACAATAAAAATACATCCTGCATATCAGATATTTACATTACGATTTATAACAGTAGCAAAATTACAGTTATGAAATAGCAACGAAAATAATTTTATGGTTGGGGGTTACCACAACTTGAGGAACTGTATTAAACGGTCGAGGCATTAGGAAGCTTGAGAACCACTCTTTTAGGCACTTTAAAACCCAGAATGGTGGTTACTGTTACCAAGAGTAAAGCTGGCTTGTATTTCAATGTGTCACTAGGTGGTGTAATAGAATCTCTAACTCCAGGCAGGATGATAGGAGTTTGAATTCAACCTCAGCTGTGAGACCCTGAGCAAGTTCAGTTTCCTTACCTGTAAAATGGATGAATTGATCATTAATTTATGAAATTATGAAATCAGGGCAAACATGCCTGGTCCTTTGGGTCAGAAAAGAACATGGTGGCAGTCACAGAAAGTACAGAGAGGGGGCAGCTAGGTGACACAGTGAATAGAGCACCAGTCCTGGAGTCAGGAGGACCTGAGTTCAAATCCGGCCTCAGACACTTAACACTTTCTAGCTGTGTGACCTTGGGCAAGTCACTTAAGCCCAACTACCCTCCAAAAAACAAACAAAAAGTTTTTAAAAAAAGTAGAGAATCAGAGTACAGAGGCAGACAGTAGGGGCAGGAGATGGGTGGTGAAGGAAGGCAGACAGCAGTAGGGTAAAGGGTGGAGGGGGGATGAGTCACTTAACACAACCATAGATTGGAGTTGGGTACATTCTGAACCCAGTGGATCCTTAGGAGATGGAAGAGTGCTGTGGGTAAGAGGGCAGGTGTTTGAGATTTCATTTTTATAGAGTTTTGAGGGGGAACAGATTAACTCTTATTTGTGCTTGGGATTAGTTCATTAACATCTCCAAATCATTTCAAAGTTATTAATAAAATCTAAAGTTAGCATGTCCATATCATCACAAAATTACCAGCACCATTTGGTGATCTGTTGATCTGTACCGTGGAAGTCTGAAATGTATGTGGGATTTACATGTCATAGGACTAAAAGGCCCTGACAGCAGCACCTAGATGGCTTCACTTTGCACATATTCTGCACATATTACCAGGATATGGTTCTTGGTTAATATATGATACTATTAACTATGAATGACTTAGCTCTTCTTAGCAATACAATAATCTCAGACAATTCCAAAGGATTTATAATGAAAAATGCTATCCACAGCCAGAGAAAGAACTGACAGAGCCTGAATGCAGATTGAAGTATACTTTTTAAAAACTTTTCTTTTTTTTTTCTTTTTTTGATCTGTGTTTTCTTTTGTCACATGGATAATATGGACATATATTTTGCATGATTGAACATGGATAATCTATATCAAATTGCTTGCCTTCTTACGATGGGTAAGAGAAATGGAGAGAATTTGAAACTAGAGATTTTTTTAACATGTTAAAAAAATTTTATTTACATGTAATTGAGAAAAATAAAAATAACCAAATTGGAGGGAAATATATAATACAATTTATAATTTATGCTCCTTTAATCTTTGGGATGGTTTGTATGTGATTTCCAAGTTTCCCTTTGCGATCATACTTTCTGCTACTGCCCCTTTATCCCGGCTATTCATAAACTTACTATACTGACCAGAAGGGCGGGTTGGTCAGAAAGATCTGAACAAGATGGAATTTTAATGGGGATAACCTCTCAAAGGGTTGTTGTGAATGTCAAATGAAATGAGATGTGTAAAACATTCTGCAAACCTTCAGACGTTACTATAAATGCTATCATTATTGTAGCAAAATGCACTTGATCCTTGTTTCATTAGATATGCCATTCGTAAAGTTAATAACACCTTTATGGTGTTATATATCCTGTAATCTCTCAATAATATCTCTTCACTGGCTGCCCACTTCCTAAAGCACAGTGGGAAAAGCAGCAGACAGCCAGGAAATGGTGTTCTATCACCACAAAATAGCACTTACTGAGCACCCACCTGAGCACACTCCCACAGTCAACCTGCTGAAAATCAACTCCATGATGCTCATTCAAATGCTATAATTATATCTCCTTCTACCCTGCTTTCCCCATAGCATTAGGGTTATGAAGATGTGTTCTCAATGTAGCTAAAAATAGAAGATATTTAACATCAGGGTTTGAATGTAAAAGGTTCTGTCTTGTATGAACATAGATGGCAGGTGCTTTGGCTCTCACAAAGTGATCATTTTTTCCTATCCTTGTACTTTACCATAGACTAAAACTGTATATAAATTGATTGAGATGTAAAAGAAATGCATATGATATAGTACTTGGATGCAGCCTGAGCTTGCATTAAAATGCTAAGTATGTATGCCATGGGATATTTCAGTACAATATAGGAAGTTACAGAAAAAAAATTTCTCTTGAAATGTCTAATGCTTCTCTCTTTTGTATAAAGAGCCTATGATTCAGACAATTTGTGTACTAGAAGTGTTTCTATAAAAGATGTCCTTTCTTAGCTGTACAAATAGGCTTTGTATCTTATTAAGCTGCCTTAGTAATGGAATCAAATCATAGTTTTTATTTGCAGTTCAAATAATAACTCTTTCCTCTCCCACTCCCAACTTCTCCCTGTTTCTCTGTCTCTCTGTCTCTGTCTCTCTGTCTGTCTCTCTGTCTCTGTCTCTCTGTCTCTGTCTCTGTCTCTCTCTCTCTGTCTCTCTCTGTCTCTCTCTCTCTCCAGTTTATTCGAAATATAAACTCTAGGAACTTTCCTAGATTCCACCTCACTCTTACAGAGTGAGGTTACTGAATGCTAAACTATCCTCTAAGGAGCTGCTTATATACCTCTAAGGGAAAAACTTGGCCCTAAGACAGAAGAAGAGATGAGAGAAGTGGGTCACGTTCAAAAGAACATAAACAATTTCTTTTCTATATTTTTGCTGGACATGAGAAACAGAGGTGAAAATTAAAGGAACAAGATGGCCAGACTCTGGATTGTGTCACAGGACTATTTAGGAAGATAAAATAATAAAATCATAAATGAGGTCATATGCACTTTTAAAAAACATTAAACTCTTCTTTTAAAAAAATATCCTTAAAACATTCAGAAGCAGGAGTTGAAGTAGAAATCTAGCTCTTCCTTGAAGATATAGCACTGCTATCCACACAGACTTTGTAGTTCTAGCTGCCCCTTCTTTCATGTACATGATACATTGGGCCAAAATAAATTGGTATATTCCTTATTCCTTACTGACATTTGCAGGCTTTCCCTCTATTAAAATCATTCAGCAGCCTCTCATCCTATCTATTCATTTGTTTTTCTTTCAGTCTACAAATATAATTAAGTCTGTCCTATCCTGAAACAAAACAAACCTTCCATTAGTCCTGCTTTCCCTTCAAGTTATCCTTCAGCAGCTCTTTCTCCACTTTGTTGCCACACTCTTAGAAAGAACCATCTACACCCATTTCCACTATTTCCCACTCATTTCTTAATCCCTTACCTTCTGGCTTCATATTCCCACCACTTGAATAAAATGTGCTCTTTATTTTTCACCAGCTTCTCTTCTCTGGACCTCTCCATCTTGCCCCAGGAAACTTCATCATCCTGCAAGATCACTCCAGCAGTGGAACTCACAAGCCATCAATACCACCAACCCCTGGAGCCCTTCTCTCTGAATGAAGACTGAGTTATAGACCTCCTCTGGAACCTCTATTTAAAGAAGGCATGCAGAGGGGGTGGAGCCAAGATGGCAGAGTAGAAACCGGACTTCTTTGCAGTTCCAGCTTCCACCTTCTCCAATACGTGTAAAAAATGACTCTAAACAAATTTGAGAGCTACAGAACCTACAAAGTGACAGAGAGAAATAAATCTCCCTCTGAACACAGCCTGGCAGGCTAGCAGGAAGGGTCTATCGCACTGAGCTGGGAGCAGAGCCAAGCCCCACATGAGCCATACAGTTTTGGCCCCAGGGCAGCCTCAACCAGCAGTGGCCAGAGCAAACTTCAGAAGAGTGAATCACCAGCAGCTGTGGTCGTTTCCAGACTTCTCAACCCATAAACTCCAAAGAGAAAGTAAAAGGTCAGTTGGGAACTCTACTGGAAGAGGGGGATCAGAAGAGCACAGTCTGGCCTCTGCCCCCAGGGGCAAGAAGTGGTGGAGGTATAGCAGCCCCAGCTACTGCCACATGGCTGCCACCAAAGCTCCTGGCTTGCAGATGTAGGGGGACCAAGCAACCATTCAGAGGGTAATTGCTCTTGCTTTGACCTGCTTGGATCTGGATCAAAGTATGGGGTGGAGGTCCTGGGGTGTTTGGCCAGGTGCCAGAGCTTGCAAGGGTTTGGGGGATGCAGAGAGGGCGCCCTCCTAATTGCTCCAGCAGCTGTGAAAACCCCAGTGATTTGGGACAAAGGTCCCTTCATTCTGAAAGCAAAGTTCTACATTAGCAAAGAGTTCAAAAGTCAAGTAATTGACTGGCAACACGAGCAAGCAGAGGAAATGCAATCCTACCAAAGATTCCTTTTTTGAGGAAGTATCAAAACATGGAATGGGAGGAAGGCAACAAAGTCAGAACTCCTGCATCAAAAGCTCCCAAGAAAAATATGAATTGGTTACAGGCCATGGAGGAGCTCAAGAAGGATTTTGAAAACCAAGTAAGAGAAGTGGAGGAAAAATTGGGAAGAAAAATGAGAATGATGCAAGAAAATCATGAAAAGTGAGTCAACTGCCTGACTGAAGAAAATAACAACTTAAAAAATATACTAACTCGAATGGCAAAAGAGGCCTAAAAGGCCAAAGAAGAGAAAAATGCCTTAAAAAGTCAAATTTCCCAGATGGAAAAGGAATTTCAAAAACTCACTGAAGAGAATAATTCCTTCAAAATTAGATTGGAACAAATGGAAGCTAATCACTTTATGAGAAATCAAGATACTGTAAAACAGACCTAAACAAATGAAAGACGAGAAGGCAATGTAAAATATTTCACTGGAAAAACCACCGACCTGGAAAATAGATCCAGGAGAGATAATTTTGAAATTATTGGACTACTTGAAAGCCATGATCAAAAAAAGAGCCTAGACACCATCTTTCAAGAAATTAACAAGGAAAACTGATATTCTAGAACCAGAGAGCAAAATAGAAATTGAAAGAATTCACCAATCGTCTCTTGAAAAAGATCCCAAAAAGAAAACTCCTAGGAATATTATAGCCAAATTCCAGAGTTCCCAGGTCAAGGAGAAAATATGCGAGCAATCAGGAAGAAACAATCTGAGCATTGTGGAAACACAATCAGGATAACACAAGACCTAGAAGCTTCTACATTAAGGGATTGAAGGGCTTGGAATATGATATTCTAGAGGTCAAAGGTCTAGGATTAAAACCAAGAATCACCTACCCTGCAAAACTGAGTATAATGCTTCAGGGGAAAATATGGTCATTCAATGAAATAGGGGACTTTCAAGCATTCTTGATGAAAAAACTAAGGTTGAACAGAAAATTTGACTTTCAAATATAAGAAGCAAGAGAAGCTTAAGAAGGTAAACATGGAAAAGAAATCATAAGGAACTTATTAAAGTTGAACAATTTACATTCCTACATGGAAAAATAATAATAATAACTCATAAGACTTTTATCAGTATGAGGACATATATATGTATGTATAGGAGGGTGTATGTGTGTATAAATATACATGTGAGGGTGTGCATATATGTACATGTATACATAGACAGAGGGCACAGGATGAGTTGAATATGAAGGGATGATTAAAAAATAAAATTAAGAGGTGAGAGAGGAATACATTGGAAGAAGAGAAAGGGAGAGATAGATTAGGGTAAATTATCTCATATAAAAGAGGCAAGAAAAAAACTGTTACAATGGAGGAGAAGAGCAGGAAGGAAAAAGGGAATGGGACAACCTTACTCTCATTAAATTTGGCTTAAAGAGGAAATAACATACACATTCAAATGAGTATCCTACCCGACAGGAAAATAGCAGGGAAGGGGATAAGAGGGGGGGTGATAGAAGGGAGGGTAGATTAGGGGAGAGGATAGTTAGAAGCAAACATTTTTGAAAAGGGATAGGGTCAAAGGAAAAATAGGATGGAGGTAAATATAGTTAGTCTCTCACAATATACCTACTATGGAAACATTTTGTGTAAATATATATGTACAACCTATATTGAATTGCTTATTCACCAGTGGTGGTGGGTAGGAAGGGAGAAAGGGAAAAATTTGGAACTCAAAGTTTGAAAAACAAATGTGTATTTTTAAAAATTGGGTTTTTTTATATGCAATTGGGAAATAAGACATACAGGCACTGGGGTACAGAAATCCATCTTGCCTTACTAGAAAGTTAGGGGGTCATGGGGGAGGATATAAGAGAACAGATTGGGGAAAGAGGTATTGAGTAGGCTAGCTATTTTGGGTTGGGGGGTAGGGGAAAGATGGAGAGAAAAATTTGTAGCTCAAAATCTTGTGGAAATGAAAGTTGAAAACTAAAAATAAATGAATAAATTGGGAAAAATATGTAAAAAAAAAAAAAGAATAAAGAGGGCATGCAGGCCAGTTATCTCTTCATTTCCCACCCGGATGTACCCTCTGGACTCAGTCATCATGGTAGAGTTCCTTACCCCCCATCTTTTCAGCTTCCTTTTGCATAATGTCTTCCCCTATTATACTGGAAATTACTTGAAGGCTGTAACTGTCTCCCCCTACCCCCCCTCTTTTTTGGTACTACCAGCATCTGGCACAGTACCTGCTATGTAGTAGACTCTTAATAAATGTTTATTTACTCACTCCCTAGCTCTCCAAAGTTATTCATGATATCAGAACTGATAAATGTAATGGATTTTTCCATTTAGCATTCCATTTGACCTCCTGCAGTTTTGGGTTGCCAAATCTTGTGTCATCTTCAATTCCTCACTCTCATTCACTTGACATATCTAATCAAATGTCAAGTCTTTTTATTTCTAGTGCTGAAATGTCTTTCATACATACCTCCTCTTCTCTCTACTCCCACAGCCACCACCTTAATAGACCGCTTCATTACCTCTTACCTGAAGTACAATGATAACCCTCTAATTGATCTCCTTATATCAACTCTGATCCCCATTTTGCTGCCCAAGTGATTTTCCAAAAGTGTCCAAAAGTGTGACAATGTTATCCCTCTTAATCAAGAGAGTTCCCAATAGTTCACTATTACCTCCAGGATCAAACATAGAGTCCTTTGTTTGGCATTTAAAGACCTTAACAACCTGGCCCTTTCCTGCCTTTCCAGACCTCTCATACTTTTTTCCTCTACTCCAGTCTATGATCCAATAATGTTGGCATATCTGACATTTTCCTATTAAAGAAAAGCCCCTGTGAACTGTTAAATGGAAGAAACCCCAGGTCCAAAAAGGGGGATCTGGAATGAACCAGAGTCCGATCACAGTTTACAAAGATTATAAATGCATTTACTGCCTGAGAAGAAGAAACCTGCAAACTGGAACAGGTGAGAACACTGACTCACTGTTCAAACCCCAGTTGAAAAGAGTGAGATATTTATACTTTTCAAACAAAGAAAAGCAAGAGAATTTGGGGAGAAAGAAAGGAATCCTCCAAAGAAAGGCAGAGTTCCAAGAGGGATAATGGGGAATTCTAGGGGTCAGAGATGTGACCCTTTGATATACAAATCATCCTGACAATTCAAGGCTTGAGCACAAACAATAAGATGAATGTACGTCTCCAAAAACCACAAAACAGAATGTGTCTGAGAGCCCCATAACCAATAGTTAGGAGAGTTTCTGAAGATAAAGACGGTTCTTGAAGGTCCATAAACTAAAAAATGGTTCAGAGTCTGCTTTCAAGGCTGGTATGAGTTTAACTGGCCTCAGAGTTGCTAATTTTCTGCACGTTCAACTGGGTTTGCTCCCAGTCACCACAAACGATTATTGCTAAGTCAAGCCAAGCTGTATTTTAGCAGATACAGCCAATCCTCATACAATTCTTCCCGGTGACCTGGATAATTGGGAACTCAAGCAAATCAAGGTATCTATTTTCATCTCCTAGTTCTGTGTCTTTGCCCTGACTGACCTCTGTACCTGAAATGCTCTCCCTACTCATTCCTGCCTCTCCCCATATCTGGCTTCCTTCAGGACTCAATTCAAATGCTCTCTTCTGCAGAAGTCACTTGAGTTCTCACTTCTAAGATTACCTTTCCCCTATTCCATGGGGTTTTTTGTGTGTTCCCATTTATTTGGCGTTTTTCTAATTAGAATATAAGTTCCTTAAGGGCAGGAGTTCTTTTCATATTTTTGCATTTCTTCATATTCCCAGCTCTTAGCACCATACCTGATAAAGACGTGGAGGAAAATTCTACAATTCGTTTCTGTTGCAAATTTGTCAGGTCCCTTTTTAATTAATTAATTCTATTCTAATCTAAGTATTTCTGCTTAGAGAAAAGACCAAAGACTGGCAGAGTTATCCTTGATTTTGAAAGTCTCCAATACAAGTCATTTTGCAATCACAATTTATGATTGTTGTTGTTCTCAAAGAGGACCAATGACATCACAGGGGTGATATCTTGACTTGCTTGTGAATTGCACATGAATAGGGCAGACTCTATATTTGATCCTGGAGGTAATAGGGAACTATTGGGAACTCTCTTGCTTAAGAGGGATAATATTGTCACACTTAAACTTTTGGAAAATCATTTAAGCAGCAAAATGGGAGACAGAGTTGATACAAAGTTATCAGACTCACTCTTTCCTCCAGAGTCATAAATGTCCAGTGGCAAGAAAAAGGTCAAGACAACTGGCAATGGCCCAGAATGCAGTGGGTGACCTTGGCCTTCCTAAACTAAGGTCTTTCCCAGGTCTGTTTGTCTGAGGCCATGGTCACTCAATGACTAAGGGATGGGTAAGACTTGAAACAAAAGATGGCTGAATTTACCATCAATCAGGGGAGGGAAGTTTCTGTTCAGAACAGAAAATAATTGTTACTTACACTCATTCTAAGGCATCAAAAGCTAAACAGGACCACAGAGGCTTGAGTTGTGACTATTATTGGTCATTCAATAAAAACCAGAGTGAATAATTGAGAATTTTCTCATACAAAAGATAAAATTCCTAACATCAAACAATTATAGAACTCAATATAACATTCGGCTAAAATTTGCTTCATCAAACAGAGCAATTAAACAATCTTAGCTTTCAGTATTTTCTTGGAGAATGATCTTTTTAAAAATCATTCAATCCCTCTTTAAACACTCATTTTATGGAAACTCCTTTCCAACTGTCCAGAAGTAAAATCAAGAACCACTTAAGTTAACTGAAGTAACTAAAAACTTCTTTCTTTTCTTAGTTTGACCATTACCCTAATGGAGGCAAGGAATGGGGAAAGAAGGTAATATCTCTTTGGTGATCAAGCAAAGATTCTTTGTCCTATGGGTTACCACCCTAGTCACTTAAAGGAGGAATCCTTCCTTGGCATATCAGAGAGAGGGGTAGAGGTGGGATTGCTGTTTGTCCTTCATTCTTGAAGAGGACCATGACATCAGGAAGGTGATGCCATGACTTGCAGGTGAATTGGATTTAAGTGATTGAGGGCTATGTGAAGTCACTATCAGGGTCCAGTGGCAAGGTATAGATCATGACAACTGGAGATGGTCCCCAGGGGTGGGGAGTGAGAAACTGGTTAGGTTTTAGATATGAACGATATCCAAAGATTTTAGTGGTATTGTTTTACAATTGAGAGTTTAAAAAAAGATTCATAAAGTTTTTCTTATGAATGGTACAGTATAAAAAGTGCTAGACTGTGAGTCAGAAGACCTGAGTTCAAATCCAGCCTCAGACCCTCAAGAGGTGTGTGACTCTGGGCAAACTGCTTAACCTCTGTCTGCCTCAGTTTCCTCATCTGTAAAATGGGGAGAATAAATAGCACCTACTTCCCAGGATTGCTGTAAGGATCAGATGAGGTCATTGTAAAGTGTTTAGCACAGTCCCTGGCACAAAAAAGCACTAAATAAATGTTTGATTCAGACTAGGAAAATTGTTCAGTATTTAATGTTTTCTCAGTATTTCTACTCCCACACAGATGTTGCTTTTCACTCTTGTCCAACTCTTTTCTTGGCAAAGATACTGGAGAGGTTTGCCATTTCCTTCTCCAGCTCATTTTACAGATAAGGAAACTGAGGCAAGCAGGGTTAAGTGATTTGTCCAGGGTCACACAGCAATTAAGTGTCTGAGGCTGGATTTGAACTTAGGAAGGAAGATGAGTCTTCCTGACCCCAAGCCCAGTACTCCATTCACTGTGCCCCCTAGCCGCTCCAAACAGAGCAAGCACTCAATAAGTTCTTGTTGATTCATTGTTGACCACTCCTACTTCCAGGACACCATTTCCTTCCTTGGCTTCTATCACATTGTTTTTTCTTGCTTCCTCTTACTTGTCAGCTGTTTCTTAGTATTTGTTGTTGGATCATTACTCCTACCTCATTAATCTGGGTGTTCTTGGGCTCTGACCTGGGACCTCTTCTTGTCTCGAGACACACTTGCTTGGAGATCTCATCAGGTCCCCATGGGCTTAAGTCATCTCTAAGCGTATGACTCCTATAAGCTCCCATGGGTTGAAGTCTTCTCTGAACAGATGACTTAAAAATCTATCTATATTCCTGAACTTCAGTCCCATATTATCAACTGTCTGCTATATATCTCCCCATGGAAGTTAAATAAACACCTCAAACTCAATAGACACTTATGAGGACTAATATTCCCCTCTATCCCTATTTTTGTTGAGAATGCCATCACCCTCCAAGTTGTATAGGACCATAGGCCTATAATATAATTGATAGCACATTTCTTGCCTTCTCAATGGGTAGGGAAGAATCCAGAGGGAGGGAGAGAATTCAGAATTCAAAGTTGTTTTTTTTAATACATATTAAAAATAAATAATAATTTTCTTTTTAAAAAGGTCATGGAAGCCCATGAAAGTTATTTGATTTTTACCCACAGTCACCTATGAAGTGGGTTTAGTATGACTTGAGTTCATGTCTTCTGAGGCAAATGAAAGAAAATGGTCATGAGCCATAACTTAAAGGTCATTTTAAGAGGGCAAGGGAAGTCATCCCTCTAGAAATAACCTTTGCCTTCCATGGAACACAATGAAAAATGGTCTAGAGTTGGTATGCCCCCTAGATTGTTAGAAAAACCTTGAAAATTAAGATGGATGCTGGGCTACGGGTTATCACAGATTACCTTGCAAGACTGATGGTAGTAGCAGGGGAAGTCTCAACCCCAAACTTCTGAGGACTATTTAGCCATTACTGGGACCATTTCCCAACACTGGAAGGCTCTCTTTATGACCTGAGGTCAGGCCATGCCTTGCTTACTCTCTCACTACACCAAAGAGCCTAGATAGAATATCCCCCTATCCCTTGATTTCCTGTTCTTCCAACTGCAAACAGGATAAAACTATGAACAAAAATCTCCACAGTAAAATGCAAGTCTGTCAAAGGAAAGGATTGTTTCAGTTATTTGTAGAATGTAAGCTCTTTGCTGGTAGGGACATTCATTTTGTCTTGAAATCCCTAGCTCCCAGCATGAGGGCCTTGTTCATAGTAGGCACATAAGTATTTGCTGAAAAGAATAACTGCACACTCATTGTACAGTATTTAACATATCCTGTCCTTGCATCTCCTGCCAAGAGTTGTAAATATTCTGAATGATATATTCTTCCAAAAAATTCTACACAATTATGCCTCCCTGCGCAATCCTGACAAGTCCAACAGACCAGGATTGAGGCCTCTGGAAACAGGTGTATTGAATGACCAAGTGGCCTTTGTTGGGGCCACTTTTTGGTCTTAGCTGTGCCACTGGTCCCTGGCTGGGACTTAAGGCTGGAGGTAGTGACAACTGTGTTAATCAATGTTTCAGGCAGTAATGAGAGTGGAAATTGGCCTTCCCTCAGTCTCACCTGCTTCAGTCAGACTGACTGTCAGTGCTAGTAGAAAGATGAAAAAGATTATTTTAGGCTAAGCTGTTTAAATTATTTTCTTATTCAGACCCAGAAGGACTAAGTCTAGTCTTCTGGGTCATTGGTCCAGAGCAGAGTGGATTCCTGTCAGTTGTCTTCACTCTTTACGATATAGCGCTTAGTTAAAAAAGTCCACCCTCAAACCCACAATAGAGTTATCCCACAATAACCTAAAGTCCTAGTCATTCAATTTCAAGAATCAGAAAGAGCCAGACCATGGTATAAAAGGGGAAACTGTGATTGCATCAAGGATAAGGATTGGGTTGAGGACTTTGCTTCCTCCTTACCAGACCCAGAAGTCTACAGGCTAATCTATGGGCCACTAGGAAAACTATGCATGCATGAGGAACAGAAAGCATCAATAGAAAAAGACATGGTACTCTTTAAGTTTCACTGATTTCTCCTCATGCCTGTAACCAGTTCCTCATGAGTAGGGTGGGTGAGTGATCTGTTACAAGGTTGGCCATGGCTGAAGGCAAGACACATTGCCAAGTACATTGGTAGCTGTGTCTGCCTTGTGCTAGATGGGTATGACTAAACCTTCAAAAACTTGGTCTATTGAAGAAGGGATCTCAATTCCCAGTCATGACTTTTGGTCTAGAAGAAACTTGCCTACTCTATCATGGTCCCTTTCTACTGGAACCAGCCAATGCGATGGTCTAGGCTCCAGGGTGAGGGTGGGGGTGGTGCAAGACTCTCCTTGAGTTTCTTGAAAATCATAGAATCATAGACTTAGAGCTGGAGGGGCCCTTAGAGGGCATCAAGTCTGACTCCCTCATTTTACAAATAAAGAAATGAGGGCACAGAAAGGTTAAGTAATCTACCCAGGGCCACAGAGTAAATCCCTTCATGGTATCTAAAGACAGGTAGCTATTATCCATGACATAGTTGGAACCCTAATAGGCAAAATGGCAAATAGAAGCATACTACAAAGGTGACCTAGACTTGATCCATGGAGCAAAGGAAGAGGTCTACAAATAACTGGCACTGGGTCATGACCTATAAGAGGTTCTTTGCCTTTCCAGCAAAAAAAAAAAAAACAACACAAGATTAGAGGGTTCCAGGTACTATCCAGGGTCTGGGCTGCTCTCTCTGAGTCTTCCCAAGAGATTACTGTTTTTAGGGTTTCAAATGGGCCTTGCCTTTTTTTTCTGAAAGCTAAGACATTGTTTATGGCAGTTTTTGGTCCTTGGAACCTCATGCTGGGGACTGGAAGACCAGCAGCACTTGATTACAGAAGTCATTTCTTTCATGCCAGCTTCCCCATCCTCCCCCCCCCCCGCATTGGCACATGCTGATGATTAGGGGGGCCTATGGGGTGGGAATGGAGCTAAGGGCATTGTCACCTGGGGCAGAGGAAGCAAGGGGAAGAGGAGGCATCGACTAAAGGAATCAGATTGTGTTGGTTACTGCCATGCTTGCAGAACCCAGATGGTTCCAGTGGGCTGAGGTAAGCAGTTAAAATAATTGCTGATCAGAGAGCACCTAAGCATGGAAACTGTAGGAAGTGAAACCTGTGAAAGGAAATTCTCAGAGTTCCATTAGCTCAGTGACCATGGAGCAGGATCCTTAGCTTAAATCCTCTTGGTTTTCCTGGAGTTTTGGCTCCTGTCCTTTCCACCTTTACCTGGGAATTACTCATCCTTCCATCCACCCCCATACTGTCCTTTTTTCCCCACCCCTATAAGCCTTCCTTCATGCAGCATTGCTTAATATGGAATCCTCTGGCTTCTCTTTCCTTCTGCTTAATCACGTCCCACTCTTCAAGTGACCCTATCTGGGGTTTTCTTGGCAAAGATATTGGAGTGATTTGCCATTTTCTTCTCTAGCTCATTTAATGATGAGAAAACTGAGGCAAAAAGGGTTAAGTGATTTGCCTATGGTCACACAGCTAGTAAGTGTCTGAGGTCAAATTTGAACTCAAATCTCTAGGGTCAATACTTTATCCACTGTGCCACCTAGCTGCCCTAAACAAACTTTAGCAGTCTCCTTACAGAAAAAAAAAAAAAACCAAACTGACTGGAAGGAGTTTCTTAACAAGGTTTTGATAGGAATAGGGGTTTGTTACAAGGTGTTTCACCTTCTTTTTCCCAATGAGGAAAAGAGTGGGAAGGACAGAAAATATTTTTTGTTCACTGAAAAAAATAAATCATCAAAGTAAAAAAATAAAAGTAACAGAGATAGGACTGGACCTTTGTGTGGTATCATTGATAGAGGAAATGCAGATGGCCATTTTCTCACAAACCTATATAGTCTTAGAAGAAGGGTTCTTGATCTTTTGTGCATCGTGGTCCCCTTTGACAGGCCAGTGAAGCCTGTACATGCTTCTCACAGTAATGCTTTTAAGCAACTGAACAAACCTCTAAATTTTAGTCAGAGGGTAGTCAATAATAAAGATGTAATTTTTTCCTATCTAAGTTCACAGACTTCCTGAAATCCATCCACAGGCCACGTTCAGAACTTCTCTCTTAGAAAGTGGTCAAGAAGATGAAGAGGGAAAAGGACATGCCCAGGGTCTCCTGTTAAAAACAGGATTGAAGCCAGATATTACTGGGTCTAAGACCAGCACTCTATCTATTACTCCACAATGCCTTTTAAAGAATATGTTAAAATTTAAATTTAAAAAATGCTTTAAAAAAGATATTAGTCTTTCAAAGACAACTTTTTTAATGTAACAATACTTTTTAATACTTAAATGTCTTTTAAAGAATACAATAGTATTATTAGTGAAGGTTGAGAGATACAAAAGTTATTCTGCCCTCAGATAAAACACAGGGATCCTAGGAACAGTATCTGGATGAAGATTCAATGATTTTTCTTAGCAGGAAGGCCAGGAAGTTCTGAAACAGTACAGCAGACACACACGTTGTAGTCATTAGGTTTTTTTCATTTTTTTTTCTCTTGTCTCTTTCCCCTGGGATGTGCTGGTTAAATGCAGCACATTTCACATTCATACAAACGATGAGTGGTTTAGCTTTATATCTACTCATCAGCCAGATCATTTTCCCCAAACCTTATCCATCTATTTACCCTGCTCTGCAGCAATAAACTGTCATTTATTTTCACTTGCTGGAAATCAATAGAAGTTGCAAATAGATAGAAACACAGCTAAGAATGACTCTTCAGACTTAAACATCAATAGCATTTTTCTTCCACTCAGTACCATTAAAAGTCAACTCATTTTTGAAAAGTGTCCAACTGGCTGCAGTCTTCATTTAGAGTTTATACACTGAAACTGTTGGGAGCTGCTAAGTAGTTCACACAATATTGGTCCTAGAAAAGTGTGATGGTGAAGGATCTTCCTAAGCTTCCTAATCAATATAATACAAAGAAACAGAGAAATCTGTCTACTGAGGAAAAGCAGTACTGAGGGTATAAATTCTCAGTCTCATTATTTCAGGTCACTGACTTGCTCTCCATCCCTTAGGGATATAATAAGAGCAAGGTGTTTACCACTGTCTTATAAAGCAATAATACTTACACAAGCCCACGGTTCTAAGATCATTTCGTCATTATTATGAATTTGCTCCTATTATAATTAAACCAGAAACTTTACACCCTGTAGTCTGGGGTCAGATGCAATAAACACATTGTCATCCACAAACAGGAGAATTTGGAGGAATGTCCCTCTCTATAGGGAATCCTTCGCCTAATTTCTCCAAGCAGAATGCATTCTTCCTGACAGTGACAGCCAGAATCTCTAAAGTATTAGAACTGGACATGATTCCAAAACTAATGAAAAAATGAGTGGTAGCATAAGTAGCATATTACCTAGGATGATTTGTACACAATATGCATCTCTCATCAGCTCTTGCTTGATGTTTTGCAACAGTCTTCCAACTGACTTCCCAGAACCGAGTCTCTCCCCATTCCAAACCATTCTCCACACAGCTAATTGCCCAAGTGTTTTTTCCCTGTAAAACCCAGTTTTGAACATGTCATCCTCAGCTCCCATTCAACAAACTCCAATGGTTTCCAATTACTTATAGATTCAAATAGAAACTCCCTTTGTTGGGGGGAGGAGGACATTGAAAGCTCTTCCCAATCTGGCTCCTTCCTATACCTCCAGTCTTTTTACTGATTATGCCTCTCCATACACCCTATAGACTAGCCACTCCACACTCTTTGCTGTTCCTCACACATATTGCTCCATCTCCCATCCCCTTACCTTTGAATGGTCATCCCCCAGAGAATATTCTTCCTTCTCACCTCTGTCTCTTAGAAGTGCTAACTCCCTTTAAAATGCTGTTCATACTGTCGCTCAAGCATCCCTTCCCGCTGGATGCCTTCCATAAGGAAGGCTACCTTCCATCTATTCTTTATGTAATCTTGTATGTGATTATGTAATCTTGTATGTAACTATGTACATGCTGTTTTCCCCATTACAATGTGAGGTCCTTGAGGCCAAGGACACCTTTCACTTTTTCTTTGTATTCCCACTGCTTGGCACATAGTTAAGTGTTTAATAAATGCTTATTGATTAATAGATGAGGGACAATATGCAGGAAATCTAAACTAGCCCTGTCCCTGTACTTCCCCCAACTTTATTTATAGTTTGAATCCCCAGAGAATGGCTACGAGAGCCAGAGGTTTGTGCTTCCTATTAACAATCGACCAGTAAACACAATTAGCTCTTGGCAAAGGCACTTACTAAGATAGTATGGTGACGTAAGGTTATTATGTGGGGTGGGCTGTTTAAATTCATAGACATGGTTAGCAGATGCCATGGATAGACATTACTGGAAGTGAGGTCTAACCCATCTTTGCAGTCTAAGAGAAGGATTCAGCCTATGCTGCTGGCATGTTAGCTTAGGATATAGGGGGAGGGCGTGGAGAAAGTTTTACTATTGCTGAAGCTAAGCAATCTCTCTTCCAGTCCCTAAGAGGGCTATCAGACTAATCTACATACATACATGTGTAAACATATACATATACATGTGTATACCCATACATATATACGCATGTATCTGCCACTTGTCAAATATCTCTTGTCTAGCAGTCCAGGTCTAGGCTCAGAAGGAAAGTCGCCTCACTGATTATTTTTAAAAAGGATAATAACCCTTAATTTATACTCATCAGCTTAGCACCTCCCCACCAAATGTTAATTACACAAAAGACTATCTAAAACACTAAATGACAAGTAAACTCACCAACCTAAGGAAAAGAGCAAATAGAAATTGGAGATATTCTAGAGATTATTTAATACAGTAAATGAAAAAAGTTAATTTGTGGCATAAATTTGGATACCAATTCATTCCTTCCCATGCACAAGTAAACACATAATTCTCAGTCCAGCAGTTTATAAAAGAAAAATCCCAATTTTTTGGAGAAGAATGTTGCTCCAGTTTTTTTTTTAATTTATCTGGCATGAATGTGAGTATAGTCACGACAGATTTTGAAGGAAAAGTCAAGAAGCTGCTAGAAGTAATGGAAATCATAACTCTGTGAGCGAGATAAAATCTCAGTTCAAGTCAGGAGATTATCTCACTTACTCAAGCCGTGTCCTCTTTCAGCAATCTCTAGTGAAGCAAACTGGAAATTAGGAACATACTGGAGAGCCAGCTTTTCTTATAGGTCTGTTATTCTGAAGGTCACAATAACCATTCAAAAGCCCATGCCTGTTTCTCTTGATCCTCTGGCTGCCTTTCTTGAAGCCGTTTATCTGTTTCCCCCAAGAATGTCTGGAACTAATTCAGTAAGTCCCTTATAGAGGTACAGAAACATTTTCTTCACAAATCAAGAGTCCTATCTTCCTTCACATACACAGAATTAGGCACAGGGTTGTCTCTTTCCTGCCTTACCAGGACAGGAGTAAGGACAGATGGTTTAAAAAGAAATATTCCTTCTATAAACCTATGATCTGCTTTCCCACAAATATTGTATTAATGGAAAGAATGGGATCAATCAATAGTCAATAAATAATTAAACTTCTGCTATATGTCAGGTACTTTGCTAAATGCTAGAGATACAAACAGAAAAAAAAGAAAAAAAAGGCACTCTCTACCTTCATGGAGTTTATAAACTAATGGGGGAAGATAAATTCAAAAGGAAGGTACCTGGGGGGGCTTAGTGGAAAAGTCAGACAAGTCCCAAGGCTAACAGGATCTTATAAGATAAGGTTTTCCCAATAATGAGCTTCCTGGGGAATGGTGAAAATGTCAGAGAAATCCCAGAGTTATAAAGCCCCATGAAAAATGAGTAGTGTTCAAAATTGGAATGTAAAGATGGGAAGGCACACACATAGGATACAGGTGTGGTGAAGACAATTCACAATTCCTGTTATTACAGGACCTAAAAGTTCTCTCTCTTGAATTTAACTGATTTTTCCCCAGGTCTGCTCTTCTCCATAACCCAACTAGATCTAGGGATTAAGCTCCCTGAACTGGCATCAGTCTCTGTATTTGTGTCTAAGAATCGGTGTCACTGGATAAAGCGTCTCCTATAGCTCCTCCTCAAAGATATATGGCCAATGTGGTAAGGAGAAAGTTGGAAAGAGACTGTCTCTCAAATACAGTCTCTTCTCCCCCTTCCATAGGCAACTCCCACCTTGTGATATCCCGTTTGAACTCAAACTATTGACTTTCATCAAAGGTTTATCTATTTAAAACCCCCCTGAGGCACTTCTAATTTATTTGCTCAGCCAGTCTCTCCATTCCCTCTTTCAGATGAGAGATATCCACACTTAATAAAAGAATCCTGGCTTAGATTCAGATTTACAGTCATTTTCATTAACACTTTGTGACTACATTCTGGGCTTTCTATAGACATCAACTAAAGGGAGGAGGGGTAGCACATCCTCCCATCTTTACAGAATGATAGAAAAAATATGAGAGACAGGTAATAAGCATGAGGGATAATAGATGAACAGACTGATTGCTACCCATGGATTATTAAAAGACAAAGTAAATCTCCAGGATGTTGGCTAGATCATTGATGGATGGCTTACAGTAAGCCATCAACAATCATGGCACTGAGTGAGAAAGGGTTATGAAAAGTTATGATCTGTACAGGTGGAGAAAGAGAACACCTAACTCAAAAATATCCCAGATCGATTGAAATTTAAGTATTAAATTGAATATATTCTGTAAGTTATATAACCTTACCTAAGAAGTGAATCAGTTAGACTTCCATTTTCATGTTCAGCCAATGACTGAAAGGAGGGGCCATCATTCTTTTCCTTGACTAAGGAGAAAAGAATTAATTAATAGTTAATACAATCCTTTAATTGAGCTTCTAACAGATATATTCATATCTTCTATTATAACCAAAAGATTTCACAGGAATTCACAACTAAAGCTATACCAAGTAACCAAGAGAGCTTGTTTTGCATAGTTTTTTTATTTTATATTATATTTTAATACACATATGTATAGTTTTATATATTTACATTTCCTATTATACAAATATATTTATATTTGTGTAGTTTTATGGAGACATTTTATATTACTTTATATAGAGTATTTTTATATTAAAATAGCTGTCAAATTCATGCTGTCATACAAGCTAAAAAATAATTTGGCAAAAAAATATCAACCAATAAGCTATTTATTAAATGTCTACTATATGCTAGGCTTTGGGGGGATAAAAGTGAGAAGATTCCTGTGCTTGATGTTATCAAAGGGAGACAACAGATATATACAGATATTTATATATACAGATACATACAAAAGAGAAAAAATACACAATAAATAAATATATACAAAAGAGAAAATTTTGAGGGTAAGGCACTACCAGTTGGGAGTGTGTGAGATAAAAGAGTTCAGAGTCTGAATCTGAGGTCAGAAAAGGTCTTTATTCTTTCTCATGAGAAAGGACTCTGCCCTTGTCACTCACATGGCGTCTTCAGGGAGAGAGCAACAGGTAGAAGCCAGCCCATGGCTATATAATCTTATAATGCAGA
>CM053597.1:204431255-204446462 GCA_028646575.1 Pseudocheirus occidentalis | reverse complement strand
AATCTATTCTTTAAAGTGTTGTTTTCTTCAGTCAGGTTGTTGACTCTCTTTTCATGATTTTCTCGCATCATTCTCATTTCTCTTCCCAATTTTTCCTCCACTTCTCTTATTTGGTTTTCAAAGTCCTTTTTCAGTTGATGTATAGCTTCTAGGCATTCTTCAATTGTCTTGGAAGCATTTGGTGTGGGAGTTCTGAGTTTTGGGCTCTCTTCCTCCCGTTCCATGCTCTGACCCTTTTTGTCCACAAAAAAGGATTCTAGAGTTTTATGGCTGTTTTTATTTTGCTTCCTTTTCCTCATGCTGTCCAGTCAATTGATTGGTTGGTTTTGTTTTTTTTTTTAGCTCTGTGAAACTTTGCTTCCAAGGGGGGAAGCTCTGTTCCAAATCGCTGGGGTTTTCCCAACTGCCAAAGCTATTAGCGGGGTGTTGCAAGTTCCCCTAGCTTTGGCTTGCTGAAAGTGCATCCCAGGACCACCACCCAAGACCACCATCCGGATCCAGGCCACTCAACGCAAGAGCACTTGGCCCTGATCAATCGATTCAGCCCCCTGCCGAGTCTGCAGGCCAGGAGCTCTGAAGCAGCCTGGTGGGGGCCTCTGGCGGATCCAGAAGTTCCCTTCCCCCACAGCTTCCTTGCCCCGGGGGCAGATTGGCTGAACTGCTTTACCACTCCCAAATTAATTTTCAAAGCTTCACTTTCACTAACTGTCTCTGACCGAAGCTCCCCTCAGGCAGGTGCTTTAGATTTTCTTTGAAGTAGACTCAAGCTTGGGAGGCTTCACTGCTCCTCGTGGCCACCCTGGGGCCTTTCCTGGCCATGGCTGTGGTTTTGGGCTGGCGGGGTCTCTGCTGCGCTGTGGTGCGAGCTGCCCCTCTCTCTTCCTGTTCCTCACGCCTTGGCAGATATGGAGGTGCTGGAGGCTGTAGAACCACTGCAAGCTGGCTGCGGGGCTCGGCTCAGCTCAGCCCAGCCCAGCTCCTTCCCACCGTCCCAGGCCTGGCCACGGTCTCAGCTTCAGGCTGTTCCAGTCTCCCCTCTGCAGCCACGCTGAACCCCTGCTGCTGAGCTTCCTTCAGCGAGAGGTGTGTTCTCTGTATTTTTGTGAGTCTGAGAGTCCTAGACTTTGTCTGGGCTCATATTTTATGGGTGTTTAGGCTGGCGGTGTGGGAGCTGTGGGACCTTGCTGCTTCTATGCTGCCATCTTGGCTCCGCCCCCGTGCCTGCTACTTCTTTTTTGAGGCAGGAAGCTCAGAGACCCATACCTCAGCCGGGACAACTTCCTGTGGGAGATGCTGCTGCTGTTATACCTGCTGCTGCCTCCGAGGTGAGTTGGGAGAGCCCTAGAAGACTTTAAGCATTGCCTTGCTGAATTATTTACACTGTTGTTTTAACTCTAGCCAGACCAATAAAAGAAACTATTTGTTAAGCAGAGGTAAATTTTACCACCACCCGTCAAAATCATCATGAATCCCAGTGAGAAAATTGGAGCCAGGAGTGTTAAGTGACTTGTCAAAGGTCACACAGCTGGTAAGTGTCTGGAGTCACATTTGAACTCAGGTTTTTCTTCCTGACTCTACTCCCTGCACTCTGCCCACAGTGCTACCTTATCTCCCAATTTATTTTATTCCTTGTGTTATCTATTATCTATTACATATAATATATAATTATGTATTAAATATAAATGGAAGAGTACACTACCTCAAATAGAGACTTCATTTAATTTTTATATAAATTTAAAATCTATTATTTTCTCTAACAATAATATATTATAGGGGCGGCTAGGTGGCACAGTGAATAGAGCACCGGCCCTGGAGTCAAGAGTACCTGAGTTCAAGTCCGGCCTCAGACACTTAACACAAAAAAAACTAGCCGTGTGACCTTGGGCAAGTCACTTAACCCCAACTGCCCTCCCCAAAAAAAGGGCAAAAAAAAAATCTCAAAAAAAATAATATATTATAATAATTATAATTATACACATTGTTACTGTTGTCTTATAGGACCTTCAGGAGGTGTTAAAAGATGTACTACTAAAGATCGTTTTATTACCTTTCTATGGGATGTGTTCTCAGTGCTTGTGGCATGTTTCCTTAGCACCCAGATTCTTATTCATAAAGCAACAAAGGTAGAGGAGTTGTTCTGTATTTACTGTTTAATATTTATTAACCACACTGCAAAGGTCTAAATGATGCAATTACCTTCTTAAACTACACTTCCTAGCAGTAGTCACTGCAAAAGCCTTCTGAGTTAAACTAGCCTTACTGAATGTAAATGAACCAAAATATATCTGAAGGATCTGGCTCAATCCATTTGTTATGTTAATCCTTGTTGCAATCAGCTTATCTTGAATACACAGGGATAATTTCTCTGTTTACAGAAAAAGAAAGTAAATAGCTTAGAAGTTAGAGACCCATAAAAACAAAAGAAAAAGAAGTGCCTGTATCCTAGCTGCCAAGAAAAGATTTGAGAAGGCTTTGAAGAAGAAGATCTAGATTAGAATAGAAAGATGATTGCCTTCCTAGATAACCCAAGGTATAAAATAAACTAACTGGGAGATAAACTGGGCACAGTAGATGGAGTGCCCAGAGTAGAGTCAGGAAGAAAAATCTTAGCTCAAATCTGGCCCCAGATACCAGCTGTGTGACCTTGGGCAAGTCACTTAACACTCTTGGCTTCAATTTCCTCATCTGCAAAATGAGCTGGAGAAGGAAATGGCAAAACACTGCAGTATCTTTGCCAACAAAACTCCAAATGAGACGTACAGAGTTAGACACGCCTGAAGAACTACCAAAAAAAAAAAAAAGTGACCCTATAGACTTCTCAAAGAGCCTGGGAAAAGGATCCTAGACTATCAATAGTCTGGACTTGAGGTTGATGATGCAGTGGATGGTGTTGGACTTGAGTCCTTGAGTTTTTTGAGTCAGGAAGACGAAAGTTAAAATTCTGCCCCCAGATACTTATTAGCTGAATGACCCTGGGCAAGTCATTTAACTTTTCTGTCTCTGTTTCCTCATCTGCAAAATGGCACCTCCCTCACAGAGTTGTTAGGATCAAATGTACTTGTATTCTTTGCAAACCTTAAAGCACTATTTAAGTGCTTGCTGCTGTTCATTATTATTACTACTGTTGTTACTATTATCTAGATAAAAGGTTCCCAAACTTATTTGTCCTACCACCCCCTTTAAAAAAAAATTACTCAGTGCTGCCCTCTGAAATTTACTTTCTTTAATCCTTTAATTGTTTTTTTATTTGCATCATTTCAAAATTGCATATAATTTTTCAAAGTGATGCACCTTAATTTTAATTAACATAATGTAATATTATTAATATAATTATTGTTTACACTGTTCTTTTAACTCTAGCCTGACCAATAAGAGAAAGTATTTGGTAAGCATAGGTAAATTTTAGCACCACCCATCAAAATCATCATGAATCGCAATGAGAAAATTGGAGCCAGGAGTGTTAAGTGACTTGTCCAAAGTTACACAGCTAGTAAGTGTCTGGAGCCAGATTAATAATGAATAATTATAATTAATCATTATAATTCTTATTATTAATAACAATATTTTAAATATAATATTATAATATAATTACTATAATTTATTGTAAATTTGTGGGATTTTTTCCTGAATTGGAATTTTGATGATGCCATATCAGGTCATGTGACTATATAGTATCATAGTCATTATACTCACATATTCCTGCTGATGCATGCTAGACTTCCCAACAATTCGCAACACACGCACCTGCCAACACTTGCTTGTTAAGACCTGCCTGCAGACTTGACCACTGATGGAGTTATAACTTGCATTTTGTATGTTTATTTGGAAAAGAATGTAATCACTACGATTTTAACTATTATACAACAGATGAAACATGTATGAACAGTTTTTCAAATTCTCTTCTTTCCTTATTCTTCCACCACCCTTTTATTTTTATTCATGCCCCCCAGTTGCACCCACAGCTTCTACTGCCCTGCTCTCCCATTGGTCCAGTGCCCCCTGGGTTGGTATCACCTACTTTGGGAACCTATGATCTAGATTAAATGAAAACAAATGAGAATTCTCTCTAAAATTGGACTTCATCTTCTGTTTGAAGACCTTCAGTGATTCCTCATTGCTTACCAAATAAAGCATAATAAGCTCTTTAAATTGGCATTCAGCAGCCTCTGTAATCTGGTTACAATCTGCCTTGCCAATCCTGTACATGTTCTTCATGTACTCTCTGATCCAAGTAAACTGGGCTGCTTCCCAACATCTGTTCTTACCCTGGTCTATCTTGCCTCCATGCCTTTATTTCTGTCACACACACACACACACACACACACACACACACAGAACAGAGAGATGTCCTACCATTGCTACTGTTGAAATGCTTCATTTCCAAAAGGAAAAGGACCCACTGTGCAAAAATATTTATAGCAGCTCTTTTTGTGGTGGCAAAGAATTGGAAACTGAGGGGATGCCTATCAACTGGGGAATGGCTGGACAAGTTGTGGTATATGAATGTAATGGAATACTATTGTGCTATAAGAATGACAAGCAGGCAGATTTCAGAAACATCTGGAAAGACTTACATGAACTGATGCAAAGTGAAGTGAGCAGAACCAGGAGAACATTGTACACAATATCAGCAACATAGTTCTCTCCTTTTGGGACTGCTTCTTCTTTTACAACATGACTAATATGGAAATACATTTTACATGATTATACATACATAGCCTCCAATTAGGAGGATATTACAACAGTCCCAGGGAGAGACAACAAGGGCCTTAACTAAGGTGGCTCTGAATGGAAAAAACTTCCCTGACTCTATACCTCTATTCTCTAGTGGAATATGACCCCTCCTTCAAGTTTTCATTTAGCATTTTATCTAAACCCTTCTTTTGTCCTTATTAGTTTCTACCTTTGATTAATTCTGTGCATGACTTAATCCTTCCTAGTAGGTTATAAGCTCTTAGTGGGCTAGGATAATGTTGTTTTTTACCTTCGTGTCTCCAGTGTCTTTGGGCAGCTAGGTGGTAAAGAGTACTGAGACTGGAATCAGAAAGACTCATCTTCCTGAGTTCAAATCTGGCTTCAGACACTTCCTAGCTGTATGACCCTGGGCAAATCACTTAACCCTATTTGCCTCAGATTCCTCATCTTGAAATGGGTTGACAAAAAAAAAAACCAACACAAAAATGGGGATCACAGAGTCAGACATGATTATACTATAACAACAATACCTTCAGCATCTATCACAGTGCCTTGGTTCGTAGAAGGCACTGGACTGAGTTCACCAAATTGATTCAAATTGTGAAATCAAATAAAGTGTAAGAGCATAGCATATGCAGGAAATGAAGTGTGCCCTCTCAACGCAAGATTAGAAACCAAAAGTCAATCAAGTTGCCAGGTTCATTACCCCCTTAACATATTTTCTAAGTGATTTTATTCCCTTATTTTGGAGGAGGTGGAACAAAATCACTCTACTTTCTCACTTCTTTAATTCACTGGCTTTGTGGCTTATAGGATTCATCCAATAAAAGGGAAAGAAAGGGAAGATCAGTCATAGCATTTAGTATCAGATTTACTCATCTAGAAGGGGACATCCATCAGCGCAGGAGTTAATTCAAGAGAGCATGAGGCATAGGCATGGTTGAGAGAGCAGATATACCACATTCTCCAGATAGAAAGGCATGGA
Organism: Pseudocheirus occidentalis; assembly: GCA_028646575.1. Classification (NCBI taxonomy): domain Eukaryota; kingdom Metazoa; phylum Chordata; class Mammalia; order Diprotodontia; family Pseudocheiridae; genus Pseudocheirus; species Pseudocheirus occidentalis. The sequence goes on along the minus strand of CM053597.1, from coordinate 204,440,782 downwards.
CACATTTCAAGGAACATGATCACTAGAGGCAGTGGAGAGAGCCAACCAGTGATTCAAGAGAGAACTGGCCCTGGCAATTGAGAGTTAAGCTGTAGAGAAGACTCCACAAGGAGAGAAAGGCCCTGCAGTACCAGAGGCATGAGTTGCCTTGGTCCCAAGTATTTCCTATTCATGTACCTCACTATCATTATACTCTGTTCCCATGCTTCCTATGAACACTGTGTTTGTGATAGAATGTATGTTAGTTTTATGAAGGTAAGTTTTGTTATTGTTTTGCCATATGTCATCTTAGTAAATACCTTTACCATGAGTTAACTGCGTCTTCTGGTGACTGACTATTAAGGGAAGCTCGCTGGTGGGGGTTTGTGAGGTACAGTTTGGGGAATGTAGATGTCTAGAAACTATGAGCATGGCAGGTGCCATCTAGGGAGTGAACTTACAAACATGCTTATAAGTCATGTAAGGAAGCCAAAGAGGTGCATTCTCCACTCAAACAGCAAGGCATAATAAGGCCTTAGAAAGATCAAAAGTATGGTGATGACATTCATAACATGAACTATTGAGTTTTAAGGAGAGTGTGGCATTAGTTGTTGTTTTTTAAGAGCAAAGAACATTATTATTAGGCAACTTACAGGTGATGAGTAACATAAGATTGCTGCCAGAAATTTCAACAAGGCTAATTTAACATCCATAGGTGATAAAGAGGCTTCTCATTACAAAGTTTTACACTGACAGCACTGGTAAGAAAAGAATGACCTCAAGTGCCTCCTTATGCCTGAAATCAAGGCCACTGTCCAAAAATTAAGTGACAGATGGTAACCTGACATAGCTAAATTCAAACCCCTGCTAATATGTGTCTTCTGGAGTTCACTCTTAGCTACGAGATTGCCTGAATTTTTTTAATCATCTTAATAACTAGGACATTGGCAGGAAACAAGAAATCAAAGCTTTATATTATAATACTTTATGATGGACATTTATTTCCTTTGTATCATATAATAAGTGCCTTTTGCACTAAAGAAGCTATACTCTTCCATTTTACTACTGATGGCTTTGCTATAAAAATGCTAAACTTTGATATATTATAATAATGGGAGCAAACAAAGGAGAACACCTGATCTGCTGGACTTTAGGTCACTTCCAATGGGTTACATATGTCAGGGCTCAGAGCTGAAGGACTTTTGCATTTGGAGCAAACCTTGAATGGTTCCTTAATTTCTTCCCCACTGCCTTCATGATAGTGAGAAGCATGAGAGGACTATATAATTTTTAAGACTAGCAACTCTACCCTCTGACACATTCTCCTTTGACTCCCCAGAATACATGGTATGAAACTCTCTTTCCTTTTGGGACTTGCCCTGAAGACTTAAACAAAGGCATTCATAGTTATTCTAGTGCTATTACTTTTAAGGTCATTGGCAGGGTGATAAGGCCAAGCCCTGACCTGATTTGCTGTAAGATATGGACTTGGAGAGTTGCATTTGGACAGTGTAGACAGAACTAAGGCAAATGTGAAGGGCTGATTCCTCAGTCTCAGAAAACATTTGATGTTTTAAATATCAACCTCCAGAAGAATATAATGGTAGTCATAAAAACTGCTGTTTCATATTTAAGGCTTTGACAAAGCACACTTGTGAGTTTTTAAAGTTTTATAAACTTCTTTAATGTGGAAGAAATAAATAGCTGTCCCATACCTGACCTATATTGTATATCACATACCTTTCCACTCCCTCTTGCAAAGACCCTGGGGCATGAGCCAAACCTAAGCAGCTCTTTGTTGTTACATAGAGGTGTTTTTTTTATTGTTTGTTTTTGGACCAGACCTGTGATTTAACTGGTGTAAAGACTTCCTGGTGGGAAAACCTCATCTACCAATGAAGAAAAATAACTGTCATATGACTTACACTCTTAAAGCATTGCCAAGTCCACTAAGAAGTTAGGCAAATTGCCCAGCTTCACACAGCCACCATATGTCAAAGGCAGGACTTGAACACAGATCTTTCTGACTCTGAGGCCAGCTCTCTATTATACTATGCTGCTTCTCTTTTACAAAGTTATTAAATATGAAGCTATTTAACAACAACATATAAAGCTCTTTAAGGTTTATGAAATACTTTCTTGACAACTTTGTAGGCTAGACCTTAAAGAAAAAGTTTATTTTTCCCCCATCTGTGTCCTCTCTTTACTAATAAATAAAAATAATTTGGTTAAATTCTATATACCCTCTTTCAATGTTTTAATATTTAAGTGAGCTCACAGATGTAAGCATTCCTTCCCTTGGTGTAGAATGATGCATATCCACACTCTCTCATTCTGTATGATTCTCTATTCTCACATAAATCCTAAAGAGAAAATCCAGCCAACATCCTAGAAGCTTTCCTTTATGTTTTTAATTATTCCATGGGGATTGGGTCTTTGCTGTTGTTATTCCTCATTCTTGCTACATAACCAGTCTACACCCTTCCCTGAGTAAACTTATTACCAGCACTATGCCTTAAAAAATTAGCATTAACACAGAATACAGGAAATCAAAAGAACAAGGCACTGAGGGCAGTAGATGTTCCAAAATAAGGGCTTTTCATGGCACATAATAGTAGCATGAAACTGAGATGGGACAAAATTAAGATGAAATAGGTGTTGGTTTCAGTTTTTTATCAGTGAGACAATATTCATATAGAACTTTACTATGCAAGCTTCCTCTCTGGGATAATTAATGCCTTATGGTTATTATAGATTATTATTGAACAGCTTTAGTCTAGAAGGTCCAGGTTGTCATTTTCCCCATGTGCTCACATTTATCTTTCTTCCCAGAGAATTCTTTTCAAAAGTCTGACTTCAAAGGGAGCTTAGAACATGAAAGGGACATTCAAAACATAGAAGGAATAAGAATCTGACCTCACATTAAACAAAAAATGACATATAAGAAAGCTGGCATTTAAACCAACTGGAGGCCAGATTTGCTTTAGGAAAGAAAAAAAAAAAGAATTCATCTGTATTAAAAGAGAACCATTTTTTGGATGACTCTGTAATTAACTATGCCAGATTAATTTAATTAACATGTAACTTGAAGTATATTGTTTAAATCCAGATTTCTATTTGAATATAACTATAGAAGAATCTAATTATTTTGTTTACTAAATTACACATTTAATTACCTAAAAGCAAAGCAAATGTTCACCTTCACAAAAATATTGGAATGTAGGAGAAAGAACACTGGACTTAAGAGTCAGGAGACTAGACAAGGGAGGTTAGCCCCCTCTTTGCCCCCAACTCATAGCCCTGGTCTCCATGGAATAATAAAAAACATAAAGGAAAGCTTCTAGAATGTTGGCTGTATTTTCTCTTTAGTATTTATGTAAGAATAGAGAATTGTACAGAATGAGAAGGTGTGGATATGCATCATTCTACACCAAGGGAGGGAATGCTTGCATCTGGGAAATCACTTAAATATTAAACTTAGTATAGTTATTGATGGACACATAGTAGCCCTGACCATGTCATTTCTCTGTGCCTGATTTTATTCATCTATAAAGTGAAAGGATCTTGTCACTTCTAATGTCACTTCTAATCCTCATATTCTGTGATTCTAGGTCCCACATTGAATCTATCTGCTCTCTAAAACTGGTTCCTATTCCTAATTTACTTTCATCTCTCAACTATTTATTACTTTTAATTACTCAAGTATGAAACCATGTAGTCATTCTGGATCCATACCTCTTCCTCATCCCCATTTCTGATTAGTGACTAAGTTCTATCATTTATGCAGTTGTCCTCTTCCCACTTCCACAAATCTAATTTAGACTTCAAAAAATAATATACAACAGTAACAGCAACACTGTACAATGACCAACTTACCACTTCTGAGCAAAGCAGTGATCTAAGACAATTCCAAAAGACTCATGATGGAAAATATTATCCATATCCAGATAAAGAACCATGGAGGCTGAGTGCAGATCAAGGCATACTATTTTCTCTTTTTTGGTGGGGTTTTTTTTGTTGTTTTTTCTTTCTCATGGTTTTTCCCTTTTGTTCTGATTCTTTCACAATATGATAAAGTGGAAATATGTTTAATATAACTATATAGCTTATATCAGATTGCATACCATCTTGGGAAAAGGAAAGGGGGAGGAGGAATTTAGAACTCAAAATCTCATAAAAGTGAACATTGAAAACTAAAAATAAATAAGTTTAAAAATTAATGTACAAATAAAACTATTTTTAAGGTATATAATCTTATGAAATAAGATAGTGTTATTATCTTGTTATTCACTTTCTGAACTAACCAGCAGCTCTGTTCACTTGTTATTCAGGGACTGGCTGAAAATGCAGCAATTATGCAGCTGTCTTTGTTTTATAGTGTCTAGCAGGCTACTGATAATCAAAATGTGTCAAGTAACAATAAACACTTTGGCAGCAAGTGACCAACTGTTCCTACAATTAGAGCCTAAGTGCTCTAATTAAGTGCATCTATAATTAATTATCATGCAAATATGCACATATTGAGGACAAAGCTGAAAAAAGAGTCCATCAGACTTTAAGTCCATAATCAGTTCTCTATTTTTTCCACACTCACTTCCTCATAGAATTTATTCACTCTCATGACTTTTCTATATAAATTTCTATATAAATGACATTCCAATCCTGCCTTTCATTTCCACTAAAATCCCAAATGCCTTTGGGACATTTCTATTCAATCACTCATCACTACATCAAACTCAGGATTACCAATATGACTATGTTTTTCATATCCTCCAGTACTTAGAACAATGATTGACACATAGTAGGCACTTAATAAATGCTAGTAGACTGACTACATCATTCTGTCAAACCTTTGCTCAAACTCTACCTTCTCCTCCTTCTGACATGAATACCTTCCCTCATTACCATTACTTTCAAGTTCAAGTCTCATCACTTTAAAAAAAAATGTATTTGCATAGGGCAGCTAGGTGGTAAAATGGGTAAAGAACTGATCCTGGTGTCTGGAGGCCCTGAGTTCAAATTCTGTCTCAGACGCTTATTAGCTCTATGACCCCAAGCAAGTCATTCAACCCCAACTGCCTCCAAAAAAAAAAAAGTATTTACATCCTAAGTAGAGCCATCAAAGTTGGGGATGAAGGACCTAGCAGATATTGGAACAACTTACTTAAATAGTTGAGAGTTACATGGTCAGAGAGTTATTTAATTTTGTTGTAATATAGAGTATGTGAAAGGGGATAATATCAGATAATGCTGGAAAGAGAAGGTGTTGCCATGTTATGGAAGGCCATCGGGAGTTTAAAATTTATCCAGGAGGCAATAGGGAGAAAATAGTTTCATGTAGAAGTGATATGACAAGATTACAGATAAGGTCATTTTGGCAGTAATATGAAGGATGAATTAGAATGATAGGTGAGGCACAATAGGTGTTTTTCAAGTATTTAAAAGGTGATATTATGAAAGAGGGATTAGATTCTCTCTGCTTGACCTTTTGGGGGTCAAACAACCCTTTCACAGGGGTCACAGGGGTTGACTAAGACCATTGGAAAACACATATTACCAATGGTCTTAGGAACTGAGACACCACTCCTCTGTCCTCTCCAGGCAGGTCTGCCCACATGCAGATATGCCCACATATGAGTATTAAAGGGTTGCGGCATTAGGAAGGTTGAGAACTACTGCCCTAGAAGGTATAGCTTTTGAAGAGGGATAGGGTAAAAAGAGAGAGAGAAGTATAAACAGGAAAAAATAGAATTGAGGGAAATACACCATTAGTAATTATAACTGTGGATGTAAATGGAATGAACTCACCTAGAAAACTGAAGCGAATAGCAGAATGGATTAGAAACCTGAATCCAACAATATGTTGTTTACAAGAAACACACTTGAAATAGAGAGACACACACAGAGTAAAAATAAAGGGCTGGAGCGGACTCAATTACGCTTTAGCTGAGGAAAAAAAGGCAGGGGTAGCAATCATGATCTCAGACAAAGCAAAAGCAAAACTAGACTTAATTAAAAGAGATTAGCAGGAAAACTATATTTTATCAAAAGGCACAATTGACAATGAAGTAATTTCTTTTTATTTTGCTTTTGGGAGGGGAAAAGGCAGGGCAATTGGGGTTAAGTGACTTGCCCAAGGTCACACAACTAGGAAGTGTTAAGTGTCTGAGGCCAGATTTGAACTCAGGTCCTCCTGACTCCAGGGGCAATGCTCTATTTACTGTGCCACCCCCATCCCCCATGAAGTAATTTCAATACTAAACATATATGCATCGAATGGCATTCTTAAAGGAAGAGTTAAAGGAATTACAGAAAGAAAGGGATTAGTAAAACAATAATAGTAAGGAACTTCTCATTTCCTCTCTCAGAAAACTAGATCAATCTAACCGTAAAATAAATAACACAGAAGTTAAGGAGGTGAATAGAATTTTAGAAAAGTTAGATGTGATAGACCTCTGGAAAAAATTGAATGGAAATAGAAAGGAATATCTTCCTTTTTCTCAATTTGATCATGTATTCAGGCATTAAAAACCTCAAAGACAAATGCAGAAGTACAAAATACATCCTTTTCAGACCACAACGTAACAAAAATCACGTTCAATAAAGACTTGTGGAAACAAGCAGATTTTTAAATCTTTTAAATAGATTTAAAATTAAATGAGAAATAAATAATCCTAAAGAATGAGTGGGTCTAAGAACAAATTGTGAAGGGGGCGGCTAAGTGGCGCAGTGAATAGAGCACCGGCCCTGAAGTCAGGAGTACCTGAGTTCAAATTCGGCCTCAGACACTTAACACAAAAAACTAGCCGTGTGACCTTGGGCAAGTCACTTAACCCCAACTGCCCTCCAAAAAGCAAAAAAAAAAAGAACAAATTGTGAAAATAATTGATAATTTGATTAAAGAGAATGGCAACAGCAAGACAGTATAGCAAAAGTTTTGAGATGCTGCTAAAGTAGTACTTAGGGGGGAATTTATGTCTCTAAAAACTTACATCAACAAAATAGAGAGGAGTAGAACAATTAATCAAACAAGCAATTTTTAAAACTATAAGAACACATAAAAATCTCTAATTTAACCACAAAATGGAAATCTTAAAAATCAAAGGATTAATAAAATTGAAAGTTTAAAAAATTGGACAAATAAACAAAACTGGAGCTGGTTTTTATTGGGGGGAACAATAAAAAGGATAAAGTCTTGGTTCATTTTATTAAAAGAAGAAAACCAAATATTAGTAAAAAGGGTAAATGCACCAATGAAGATGAATTAAAACAATCATTAGGAGCTATTTTGCCCAATTATATACTAATAAATCTGACAATCTCAGTGAAATGGATATTTGCAAAAATACAAATTGCCCAAATTAACAGATGAGGAAACAGAATACTTAAATAATCCTATCTTCCTAAGAAAAAAATCACCAAGACCAGATGGGTTCAGAAGTGAATTCTATTGTTTTTGTCATTAGTAATTTTTTCATCACATCCAATTCTTCCTGATCCCATTTGGGATTGTCTTGGCAAAGATACTGGAATGGTTTGCCATGTCCTTCTCTAACTCATTATATAGGAAACTGAGGCAAACAGGGTTAAGTTACTTGCTCAGGGTCACAAAGCTATTAAGTATCTATGACAGGATTTGAACTCATGAGTCTTCCTGATTCCAAACCCAGCACTCTATCTGCTGTGCCACTATTCTACCATACTTCTTTTTGGTTTTTTCCCCCTTTATCTAGAGAAATTTTATTTCTCTTTAATGGCAACAAATTGCAGACATCATCTTTATAATGTAGAATTCTATTTACTAGCTAACCATTACAGAGCACTTTAGAATTTTTCTTTTTGGAGGGGGAAGGTAGGGCAATTGGGGCTAGGTGACTTGTCCAAGGTCACACGGCTAGTTTTTTTTTGTGTTAAGTATCTGAGGTCTGATTTGAATTCAGGTCCTCCTGACTCCAGGGCTGGTGCTCTATTCATTGTGCCACTTAGCTGTCCTGTACTTTAGAATGTTTCAAATATTTTTTCATACATTATAAATTTAAGCTTCACAACATCACTGTTAAGTGCAAGAGAAATTATTATCATACTTTAGAAACAAGGAAAAGGAGTTTCATGAAATTTAAATGATTTGCCCATGGTTTCATTCATAGGCAATACATTTCAAATGCAGGATTTAAATAAGATATCCCTGACTCCAAGTACAGAACTCTTCCCATTATATCACACTGCCTTTCATTATAAAATCTTCAAACATTCTTGAAAATGAGGAACTTTTCGGGTCTACTCAACATGTAACGAACAATTAATTCCAGTACTACATAAACTCCTACCAAATTCCTTTTATGACACAAATATGGTGTTGATACCCAAACCAGAAAGATTAAAAACAGAAAAAGAAAACCATAGACCAATTTTCCTAATGAATACTGATAAAAAATTTTAAATGAAATACTAGCAAGGAGAGTATGCATGCATGCATGCATGTATGTATATGCACATATATGTATATACACACACATATATACACGCTCCTAAGCATTTAGACTCACACACATGCATATGTGTGTGTATGTATATATGTATATATGTATGTGTATATGTATATATACACTTTGACCAAGTAGAATTTAGGACAGAAATGAAAGGGTAGTTCAATATTAGAAAAACCAGCAGGACAAATGACCAGCATAATTTTTTCACTTTATTTTTTTGGTGGTGGTGGGGGTTGGCTACATGACTAATATGGAAATGTTTTGCATGATTACACATGTATGCTTAATATTATATTTCTTGCCTTTTCAATGGTTCAGGGAGGGGGAGGAACAAGAAGTCTCATAAATCAATTTTTTAATGAATGTTAAAAATAACTAATTATTTTAAAAAAGAAAAGTAAGAAACAGACTCTTAGGATATAGCCATGAAAGGGTCATCTACTCCAAATGTCTGTCTTTACCAATAAGGAAAATGAAATCGTGTCAACTATGTGGGTATGTGAAACAATTTTATCTAAAGGCAGTTCCAAGGTTTTGAACATGGAGGTGTAGAAGGATGCTGCTAAGACCAACAGAATTAGGGAACTTAACAGGATGGGTGGATTGGGGGGGAATATTAATTTAGTTTTGAACATATTAATTTTGAGGTGCCAGCAGCAATATATCCAAGTGGAAATGTCCTGTAGGTAATTTATAAATGCAAGATGCCTAGCATTCAGGGAAGAGATCTGAGCTGGATATGTAGATTTGTAACTCATCTGCATAGGAGTGTTCTTTAAAGCCATTGGAACAGATAAGGGGAGAAAAGAGGTCTGAGGACAGTGTTGGAGAGCACCCACACTTAACAGGTAGGTGGAAAATATGGAACCAATGAAGATCAACAAAGAACAGTTAGATAGAGACAAGGAGAGACAGGAACATAACAGAAGCCAAGGGAAGCAAAAGTTTCAAGAAGGAAGGGGTAGTCAATAGAGTCAAATCCTGTAGAGACAAAAAGGAGGTTAGGGCAACTAGGTGGACAGTGGGTAGAGTGCTAGGCCTGGAGTCAGGAAGACTCAT
>CM053597.1:204412644-204430755 GCA_028646575.1 Pseudocheirus occidentalis | reverse complement strand
TAGCTTAGAATAGACTTGCTCTGTGAGAGCACCTTTAAATGGCCTAGCACCCCACGTGGTGAACTTGAACTTTCAATAAACTTTACTTTTTCCTTGGCTGAGAAGACTTGAGTGGAATTCTTTCTGCAGGACCTGGCATGTTAGTATTTTGAGGTTTCAGGCAGCCCTAACCCTCTTTGGGTACCTCTTCATTCAGAACAAACCCATTGGTTATATACAGGAGTATATAACCTTAAAAAATCTTAAGTCAAAGATCTATGGGTTTTTTTTTTCCAGGTGGGAACTCCCTCTACCAAGGAGTTTCAGTGACCCGCCCACAGTGAAACATTTTTTTTTTCTCCATTTTATGAATGAGAAAAATGAAGCAGAGAAAAGGTCAGTACCTTACTCAGAGTGACCCAGCTAGTAACAGCTAGGAATCAGACCCAGGTCGCCTAGTCCCAGATACAGCTGTCTTTCCACGGTTCCAGTGTCTCATACAATTCAATCATATCCCCTCTCCCTCAGCCCACATCTTTCCAGACAGAAGATTATACAATTTTCAGGGATTGATGATCCTGTATATGATATATCGACTTCAATTCAACAAGTATAATTGAGGACCCGCTGCATGTACAGTGTTGTATTAGGATAGAGAAGTATATATAAGCTATGACCTTGTGGCGGCTACAATGTCATTAGGAAGATAAGAAAGAGACACAGGACACAGCTAGGAGATGACGTAAGAAAATATGCCAAACGCCAAAAATAATAACAGTTAATATTTCTACAATACTTTACATTTTTCAAAGCACTTGATGTATATTATCTCACTTAATTGCCACAGCAACCCCGTGATGGACTATCATTGTGATTATTCCCCATCAGGAAACTGAGGCAGACAGTTTAAGTGGCCTACTTACCCAGGGTCACACAGCTAATAGGTGTCCGAGGGGATATTTGAAATCAGGTCCTCCTAACTCCAAGCCGGTACTCGTTCCATTAATTCCTAGCTACTGGTAAAAAGTATGGGGTCAGGGCGTCTAGAGCTAGGCCATGGAGTTAGGAGGATCTGAGTTCAAATCCGGCCTCAGAAAATTGACACATTTACTAGCCATGTGACTTTGGGCAAGTCACTTAACCCCAATTGCCCTCCAAAAAGCAAAAAAAAAAAAAAAGTATGTGGTAAAAAGTAAGTGATAAAAAAGAAAATCATTATGGGCCTGAGTGGTCAGAGAAGGCATCATGGAAGAGAGCGAGAATAAGAGAGGGTGTCTTAGTTGGGGAGCAAATATGGCCTTGAACTCATGATGGAAAATGTTATCCACATCCAGAGAGGGAACTACAGAGCTTGAATACAGATCCAAGCTTACTATTTTCTCTTTTTTTTTGTTTTTTTTTCTTTCTCATGGTTTTTCCCTTTTATTCTGATTCTTCTTTCACAACAAGACTAATGTGGAAATGTTTAATATGATTGTACATGTATGGCCTATATCAGATTGCTTGTTGTCGTGGGGGGAAAAATGGAACTCAAAATATTATGAAAGTGAATGTTGAAAAAAATAATAAATAAATTTTAAAAAGAAAGTGAATGTTGAAAACTATCTTTCCAAGTAATTGGAAAAAAATAAAATAGTATTAAATGGAAAAAATAATGAGAAATATGTGGCTTTGAGCAAATGTGATCTAGTTCAATGGAAAACAAAAATCCTGACTCAAACACAGGATTTATCTTAGGGAGTTGTATGGATTAAACTTGGGTAAGTAGGGTAGGATCAGATTAATCAGGGCTTTACTTCTCTCCCTGTCTCACCCTCGGCTTTTCCACATGCCCCTTTTTTTGGAAAAGGTATTATTTTAGCTCCTGATATTCCAAAGTTTATAGTGAAGTGAAACTCAAATCAGCCTATCTTGATACTCAGCAACTTTGGTACGAAGTAGGATTTAAAACAAGAGTCTGAAAAAAAAAATCAAAGCTAAATTTATAGAACCATAGATGCAAAGCTGAGATGAGGTATTTCTGAACCTTAACTAAGGTTTGAAAAGAAGATTTCTCTTAAATTTCAAAATCTTAGCCTTTTCTGTATTACTATCCATTAAATGCTTTGAAACTTTATCTCTCTCACACACACACACACACAAACTTTATGCCATGAAGAATAGAATTTGTTGCCCCTGAAAAAATATATTGTTGATCATTTTCCAGTTATGTCCCACTCTTCATGACTTTTTTGGGGATTTTCTTGGCAAAGATACTAGAGTGGTTTGCCATTTCCTTTTCCAGCTCATTTTATGGATGAGGAAACTGAGGTGAACAGTGTTAAGTGACTGTAGCAGCACCACATTGGCACACCCAGGATGGCTGCTAGCACAGGTTCTTAGATCTGCTTTACTAGGAAAGATTCAAGGGGTCAACAATCTTTTTAAATTACATTCATTAGTTCAGGGGAAAAATCAGTAGCCTGAACTTCAGAGAAAATCCAAACAAAGAAAATAGAGAAATAAAGACCAACAGACAGAGCTGACTGCCTGAATCAACTACATACTTTATATACATCTCTGGATCAAAAGCCTTTACATCTGAGTAGTTGGGGAGCTCTGAAGGGACCACTCAGAATCTCGACCAGGAAATCACAAGGTCCATCTCATAAGTGAAGCCCCAAAGCAAAATACCAACTCACAATATCTATGCTTCTCAGAGCCAGAAGGCATCACAACCCTTGTGACTCAGTGCCTAATTAGAAATTGGCAAAAGGTGTGAAAGCCTTCTTGCAAGCAAGCCTTCCCTAAGCAAGCTTCCCATAATGGGCTCCATGTGAGGCCTATTAATGGACAGGGAAGATCTTAAATCCCATTAATGTTTTAATGACATTACAGTGATTTGCCCAGGGTCACACATCTAGGAAGTGTCTGAGGCCAGATTTGAATTCAGGAAGATGAGTCTTCCTGACTCCAGGTCTAGTATTCTATCCAGTGTACCACCTAGCTGTCTGACAAAGTATATTAAAAGTAATATAAAAAGTGTCCATAGCTTCTTGACAAAGTATATTAAAAGTAACATAAAAATTGTCCCTCAATATTTTTTAAATATTTTAAAAGGTGTCCCTCCTTGCACTGCCACTCTCTTTCATATTATGCCTGTCTTAGCTACCTCTAATCCAGGATTTATACTTGCTTGAGGACTCGTTTTTCTATTTTATGTCTTCATAATTTCTTTTTTTTTCATATTAATCATGTTGTAAAGAAGAATTAGGACCAATGAGAGGAACCACAAGAAAGAAGAAATAAAAGGAAAGAACAAAAAGCAAGTCATTTGCTTCCATCTGCATTCAGGCTCCATGGTTCTTTCTCTGAATGTGGAGAGCATTTTCATTATGAGTCTTTTGGAATTGTCTTAGATCCTTGCATTGCTGAGAAGAGCCAAGTGTATCAAAGTCAGTCATTGCACAATGTAGCTGTTACTGTGTACAATGTTCTCCTCATTCACTTCACCTCACTCAGCACAAGGGTTCTCTTTGCCAAGAGTATTTTCTACTTCAGGTGGATTCTATTTCAAATGATTTTAACTGGTAACCTGTGCCATCTCTGGGCAATGAATTCAGTAATGTTGGGAAGGTAGACAGGTGCTAGATGACTTATAAGTACCTTAAGCCGCTACCAACCAAAGATATCTTAAAATAAGAATCCCATTATTAAGAAAACTTCCTATGACAAACAAGGGACCAAGAAGGACAGTTTGCTTAGATGAGATGTAAATTCAAAAACAATTATGTAACATAGAGGTATGCGAAGTGTAGCTGTAATCACTGGGCATAGAACTGTTATTCTGTAACTCTGACTTTATCCAGAAGGCATATACTCTCTCAAGGCATCAGAGTAGTCAATGCTGGACAACAAGTTTGTGATTTCTGTCATGCCTGGAAAGAGGAGTTTTTTCACTGAGGGTAAAAGCAGTTGGTAGGGGATAAACTCAGTGATGTAAAAGCAGTCTGATCATGCAGGTGTTTATGCAAGTAGAAGCCCTTTGCAGAGTCTAGCCTGTATCCTTATGGTGAGCAGGTAGGTCACATAACCAAGAAATTATGCTTCATTGTGGTTGTGGTTTGGTTTTATTTCTTGGCTTAAATTTAGGGTCAGAGTTGGAAAAGAGCATAGAGAATTGGTCCAATGCCTTCATTTTGCAGATAAGAAAACTCAGGCCTAGAGTTATGAAATTACTTGCCTTTAAGGTCACAGAGGTAGGAATTGATGAATCTGGAAACTGAACCTGGTTCCTTTAACTCAAAATCCTGTTCTTTCAACTATACAACACACTTACTTTTAGAGATAGTCGGAACAGATCGAATTCTATCCAGACTCAAAGGAAAAGTACACAATTTCTATGATGCTTATACTGTTACCTTTTTTCTACCTTAAAAGTTTCATGATCTTTCTTTCTCTTTTTCTGTTTCTGTTTCTCTCTCCTCCTCCCCCCCCCCGTCACTCACACACACACACACACACACACACACACACACACAAAGTAAATTTTTCTTTCAATCTTTTCTTAGAATAGAAAAAGTTGTCTAGTTAAAAGATAAGTCAATCAAGGTGTTTTTCAAAGAGGCAGAGAGGATTTTTCTATTAAAGTAGGTTTATTTTGTTCCTTTTTTAGAAACTGAGTTCAAAACAAAGAAAGAATTGCAGTAGAAAAAAAGCTAGCTAGGAACCAGCTGTGCCAGCTTCTCCCTAAGGCATACACAGACTTAGGCATGGGAAAGAGCAAAGAAGGCTAGACACTACCCCAAGTGGGAAAAATAGGGTGGGGTGAGTGGAATATATCAAGAAAACAGGTCAGAGGGAGAGAAACCAAGAACAATGATAGGAAAAAACCTTAAAGCAATTGCTTCTTCATAAAAAGTTTGGAGAGAACTTGATTTCTGAGACACAACCACTGGTGGAAGAAGAGAAGGCTGACATAAAGATCTGGGACATGGAAGGGCTACTGTAGGGACTCTTAGCTCTCCAGGCCCCAGTTTGCTCACACCTATGTCCCAACATATTCACAGGGGCCTTCAAAAGTCAGGTGGGAAAAAACGAATGTGGAAAACCCACCTTTGTCTGGGACCGCAAAGGAGACTGACTCCGATTTTAGCTGTAGGTGAAAGACGATGTGGAGGTGGGCGCTGGGAGGGGAGAAGAGAGGATTACCCTAGGTGAAAGGAAAGGGACCATTTCTGTCCTAACCTGGATCCCTTGCCCTGAGGGGTGACTCTCCTCTTCCCATTCCATCGCACAGACTGAAGGAAGGAAGGATGGAGGAGAGGGAGAAGGGGGATCCCAGGCGCAACCCTCGCTTCTCACCAGATCAATGGCCTGGACGTCCTTGAGGGCCACGACCCCTTGGATGGACCTGGGCGGGTTCTCGGTCAGGTAGATGAGCCTGTCACTGAGGACTACGTACTTGAAGGTCCTGTGCTCGGTGTCGGAGACCACGATGCAGAGCTCATAAGCGCGGATGGCGTCGTACACCTCCTGCCGCAGGTGCCTCTTCAGGAAGGAGTCCAGACGGCTGTTCCTGCGGCAGGGGAACCCCACCTGGCCCGAGCCAGCCATGCACAGCGCCGGGCCCGGAGACAGACTCCGAGCTTCGTAAGTGGCACAGAGCGCCCCTCGATGACACTGCACCAGGCTGGGACTGCTCAACGGACGAAGTCAGCCAGCGAGGAGGGCTCAGCGCCCCGCCCGCGCCGCACACTCACCTCCCTCCCCCAGCCTTGGAACCTGTGGACGCCACAAAGCATCCCCATCTCAGTTCTGCCTCGACTCGGCTTCTCTCCCCTGGGAGGGACCGGGCCCGCCCGCCCGGCGATTACTCCCTTTCCTCAAATCCTGAAAGGGAACGGGACTCACTCCGGAGACTTCTGAGGTTTATACCTTGCCCGTCCTTACCCCACTCTCCATTCGGGGTTTTAGTCCACTCCCCCTCTAAAAAGAAAAGGCGGGGTGGGGCAGCTAGGTGGCATAGGGAATACAGCACCGGCACTGGAGTCAGGAGGACCTGAGTTCAAATTCCGACCTCAGACACTTGACACACTAGCTATGTGACCTTGGGCAAGTCACTCAACCTCAACTGCCTTGCCTTCCCCCCTCAAAAAAAATGTGGGGTACTAGTTCTTTAATCAAAAGTCGAGGATGATGTGGCTCACAAATTTAGAGTTCTAAGACTAACCATCTTATTTTACAGGTGAAGAAACGGGGATCCAAGAAGGTGACTACTGGGAGTAGATCTCTTGAATTTGAACCCAGGTCCTTTTAACTTCAGAGCCAGTGCTTCTTCCTCTCTACCACACTGTCTTCTTATGGGAAATGGGGAGTAGGGATGGGGAGGCTGGGCCTGAGAAGTGGTGAAATAACACCCAAAACAGATCAGGTCCTTTGGGGGGCAGTAACCACTGACTAGCTAACAGAGGTTAGATAAATACTTGTTGGTTTCAAAAGTTGAAGATTATAGATTTAGAGACTGAAGGAGTCTTTGAGGTCTAGTCCAAGCTCCAGAGAAGTTAAGTGACTTGTTAATACAAGTAGTAGGTGGTAGACTGGAATTTGAATCCAGGATCTCTGAATAAATCCAAAACTCTTACTTTTACATCATGTTGTCATAACTGAGTGCCTGAAAGGCACTTTTGAAGACATTATTATAGATACAAAATTGCTGGTTGTACAGAGAATAGAGCACCAGCCCTGGAGTAATGAGGAGCTGTGTTCAAATGTGGCCTCAGACACTTGACACTAGCTGTGTGGCCTTGGGCAAGTCACTTAACACCAACTGCCTTGCCTTCCCCCCCTCCAAAAAAAATTGCTGGTTGTAATTGAGTCCTTTGAACATGACCCCTTGCCACCTCAAAAGGATTTGAAGAACATTAGTAGAAACTTCTGCAAAAGAAGGAGATTTGCTCTAGGGAGCTCTTTCGCCCTGTTAACAAAAGATAACCAACCCACTCCCAATTCCAATACTGGCACAGGGAGGGATGGTTAGTGACACAGCTTGGCAGGAAATCTACAGAACTCTAAAGATTATTACAGCCTAAATGCATACATACCACAGTTGCAAGGGAATAACTTCATAGAAGCAGAAATATCTGGAAAAGGTTGTGTGGCTCTGTGAATTTCAGTGGGATTAAGATATGTGTAAGGGATTCCTCTACCCTAGACCATAAAAACAAACTCCATGCACACACAGTTTAGCATTTAATTAGTGGTCTAATTCTCCAAGTCTGTTGTAAGTTTTGTTTTCCTAACAAGATTGCTTTAAGATTCTCTAATAAGATCTCCTTAAGGGGAGGGATCTTCCCTTCCTTCCATCTCTCAATTCCTTTTCCCTTCTGTTACCACAGCCTAGTTAACAGGTGTTCAATAAATGTTTCAGAACATTTGGTTTCAGAAGCTGAACTCAATTGACTAACTGCAAGGCTCTGTTAAAGATATTGTATATCTCAGGGTTATTGGTTGGGATTGAGCTTTTCAAATTACTTTAGTGATGCCAAAAGAATATGGAAGATGCTGTAGAAGAAACTTCAACGAAAGAAAAAAAAAGGGGGGAAATGTCTGGTTCTTACCAGAAACTAGCAAAGTTCTAAGGAGAGAGCAGGGGTAGCAGATGGAAAACGTCTGAAGTATTCCTGCCTGAACAAGCTGAATTACCATTGAGGAATAAGGTGCCACCTGCTGGTGAAACTTTTCAAGACCAAAATTATTACTTTCATCCGGTAGTGAGTATTGGCACCTTGATGATTCCTGGTTCTTTGTAATTTCACACTTTGGGAGGAGAGGGGTGATACGGCTATTTCCCCTGGAATGGAAAATAGCATTCTTCATATACACCATATGAAGACCGGCAGTTTAGCAAATACAAAGGACAAAAGACACCTTTAAAAAAAAGTCACATGTCTCTTCCCTGGAACAACTTACAGCTGATTTTATAACTTACAAGTAAGTAATGAAATGCTAGTTTTACTATTTTAAACATGTGAATATAGTAATATACATACATATATATGAAATTTCCACAAGGCAGGGGGCAGCAAAGTCCTACATAGACATCAGAGTCAATCCTTCTTGATGCACCATTCCCATGTGGCTACCGTGATTTTTCCCCAAGAGTTTCCTATGTAAAAAAGGAATGAAATGGCACAACTTTGGCTACCTCTGTAGCACATCATCTATAACCTTTGTTTTTACTCCTTTTGTCAAGAACTATGTGTGAGGCTTCAGACCTTATATCAAAAGAAAACCTAAGATTAAAAACCTAAGAGCTTCAAAAATAAAGCTTCTAAGATGAGGATTTTTAAAAGATTTGGTTTCTATGGCAACATATCATTTAATTTTTAACTTTGCCACACAACAAGAAGGCATTTGTGGTTTCCACGAACCATTCTACCCAGTCATACCTTCTAAATTGTTGCTAAGGTGACAAGATGTGGGTTCCATTGCTAGGTGGGTTTTATATGGCAGATCCATTACATTCATCCACAAAATATGAAACTGTTCCTTTTTCCATAAGTCCAGTTAAGGATATGGGTCAGGAATTTGGCCCAAGTGCCATCATCAACTGCTGAGTACGGTAATCCATGCACCTGGCACTTGTCTCTTCCATCCTTGGAAAATGACAAATTTATTCATTGGTTTCTGTCCTAGTCTTGTAATTTTATACCCTAAGCTCAAGGTGATCAATACAAATGCATTTCCTTCTTTTAATGGTATTTTTAGTGGAAATATGTGAGCTAGAGATAGTTACAAATGTACTGTTTGGGTTTGCAAAACAAAAAATGTTAGAAAACCACTGGTCTAATAATGTACTTGTGTTCAACCCACCGCACATGGGACAGATGTTGAATTCAGCATCAATGTTTGTTGCATACCTATTCAATTCACAAACATTTCTCAATGGCTTTGGACTTTATAACAACTGAGACTGCTCCCTCCAAGGAAATCAATGTTATTACTAAGTCCAATGGCCTTTTCTCAGTTCTCATCCTTCTTGATTTCTCTGCCCTTTGGGCACCATTAACCATTCCTCTTGCATCCCTTGCCTCATCCGTCTACTTCCATCTTCCATACTATGATTCTCTGTCTATGTAACTTGACAATTTCTTAGTTCCTTTTGCTGGATTTTCTATCCCCAAACTATAGGTGTCCTCCAAGGCTTTATCCTATGCCCTTCTCTCTTGGTGATCTCATCAGCTCCCATGGATATAGAATCATTTCTGTACAGATGACTCCTAAATCTGTACATTCAGCCCAAATTTCTCTTCTGAGCTCTAATTCCTGACTTACCACCCACACATTTGACATCTCCACTTGGATTTCTTGTCACCATATGAAACTCATTTTATCTTAATCTTCCATTTCTTCGTCTGTAAAGTAAGGAGATTGAACTCATTGACATCACAGATCCCTTTCAGACCTAAATCTGTGATTATGACTCTATAGAAGTCCCTGTTTCTGTTGAAGGCACCACAATCTCATTAGTCACCCAGATTCATAACCTCTGACTCTTTCTGCTCCTTTTCACCCTCTTCCCTTCCCCACCTCCATATAACTGGCATAGTCTTGCCAATTCTACCTATACATTCCGCATCTGAACCCTTCTTTCCACTCATGTGACCACCACCTTATCTCGCAATATTGCAGTGGTATCTTGGTTGGTCTTTCTATTTCCAGCACCTCCCCTTTTCCAGTCCATCCTTATATATACCATAATCATCTCTCTACAGCACAATTATGATCATACCATTCTCAGAGTAAAAATGAAAGCTCTTCACCACCTCACTCCAGCCTACTCTATCAGACTTCATTGACATTACTCCATTCACACACTATATTCCAATTCAGTTGATCAACTTGCAGGTTCCCTAGGCTCAGCATTTGCTTCCCCCTTCCATGTCTTTACCTATACTGACCTGTAGACCTACCTGAATGCTCTCCTGACTGTCTCCCAGAATCTCTCAAGACAATTCAAGTGCTGTTTCCTACACAAAGCCTTTCCTTGTCTCCCTTGTTAATTTTCTCTCCCTCTTCAGGTTTTCTTGTACTAAAATATCTATGGAAGAAGGTTATAAGTCCCTCGATGGCACAGATGGTTTCATTTTTGTTTCTGTAGCCTTAGTACCCAGCCTGGCATGCAGTAGGCACTTAATAAATGCTTGCATAATCGAATATTTGAACATTTAATAAAAATAATATTAATGATGGCTGATGTATATTTCATGTTTTAAGGTCTGCAAAGTGCTTTGTATATATAACTTCTCATTTATTTAGTGTCATCAGAACACCAGGCAAAATGATTAGAGAAAAACAAAATATAGGCAAAATATGGTCCCTACTTTTATGAGTATTATAGTCTAGAAGAGAGATTCATTTTATATATTTTTTCCAAATACGCATCATATTGACTAAGTTCATTTGAGAAATACAAAACAAAATGCTATGTGAAGTCCAAGGCAGAAGGTCATTGTTGTTGACACAAGGAATGCAATGATGACAAGACTAGCCAACCAGGACCAGGTCCTTACCAGAGAATTCTTCACCTATGGTGTCTGAATTTAGAACTTTCTTTTTTCCCCCTCCGCTTTTTGGAGGACAATTGAGGTTAAGTGACTTGCCCAAGGTCGTACAGCTGGTAAGCTAGTAAGTCTCTGTCTGAAGCCAGATTTGAACTCAGGTACTCCTGACTCCAGGGCCAGCACTCTATTGACCACATCACCTAGCTGCCCCTGCCATTCTCCTTTTCAAGGAGTGTTTCTGGAAAACATTCTTCTGAGGGAATGGTATCATAATCTTACAGGCATAAAATCTATATGGGTCCTTTGGGCAATCTCTATGCCAGTTATTGTGGAAATTCTTGGAGTAACCTGAGTCTTATCATGTCCAATATTGGGTCTGAGTCGGGGAGATATTTCCTTATTGATGCAGATGAAGGAAAACAATATTTCTCCATATTCCCTTTATAATAACCCTGTGGGGCTGGTGAGGAAGGCAGATGGAACAAGGAGGTTTAAAGTGGACTACAGGGAGATGAAGAAAGTTGGCATGAAGTGCTCTTTTGCTATAACTGTTTTTGTCCTTATCAATGCAGCAGATCAGCCAGATCAGCCCCTTGGTGAGGTGGTATAGAATTGTCTACATCAACAATGTTTCCCTACCCCCCCACAGCCCCCATTCCTTATTATCTGCAGTTTCCTTTCTCTGGGAAGGAGTGTAATATACTTCACTGTCTTTCCTCAGGACTTTCTAAAGATTCCCTTGTACTGCCATATTCTGGTGAGCCTCTCAGAGGGCTGAAAAATGACCCACTTCCTGAGGCCTTTGACATAAACCACTACAATGCCATGTCAACAACATAATGTTGATATGGGTGGATGAAGTCACAGAGGCAGAGGTTCATATGAGGTACAAGGGATATGAGTTCACCCAATGAAAACCCAGGTCTAGCCCCTTAGTCACATTTTGGGGAATACAGTAGGTAGGGAGAACCCAGTTGATTCTAAATTCAGGACAAGCTACCACCATGCTTCTTCACAACCTAAAAGGGAAGCCCAGAGGTTTATTAGACTTTCTGGTTTTAGAAAACTTACATTATCCAGCTGGGAATCCTGATGGTTCCCATTTACTGATATACCTTCAAATGTGCGTCTTTCAAATGAGACACAGAAGAAGTTAAAGTTCTGGAAGACCAATGGGAGCTGTCCAGCAGTCTAGCCCACGCCCATATGATTCCATGGGGCCCATGTATTTGGAGGTCTCTTCCATAAAGACTAGACTGAGTGGCACCTTTGGTGACCATCTAGAGCAGCGGCTCCCAACTTGTGGGCTATGTTCTATTTAAATACATCCTGCATACAGATATTTACATTACGATTCCTAACAGTAGCAAAATTAGTTATGAAGTAGCATTGAAAATTTTTTGGTTGGGGGGGGTCACTGCAACATGAGGAACTGTATTAAAGGGTCACGGCATTAGGAAGGCTGAGAATCACTGATAGGAGTAGATCAAATGACTCTGAAGCCTCTGGATGGATGCAAGCTTCCTGAAGTGGCCATCTGCTTTTTTAAAAATTAGTTTATTTTATTCTGAACTTAAGAAATAAACATTTCTTTAACAAAGTGGATTAGAAAAATGGAGTATTACACAAATGTGTGTGTGTATGTGTGTGTGTGTGTGTGTGTATACACACACATCAGTTCTTTTTCTGGACATAAATAGCACTGCCTTTTGTCAGAGACTGAGGCCTCCACTCCTATCCCTGATACCCTCCCTTCTCTGTTAGGCCAGTGGGTCCCTGCATATGAGTACCTGGTGATGCCATGTTGTGTTGGGCATTAGAACACATAATCCCCTAACCAAGAATGATGCAGAGTCCAATTGGACTCTATGTTACGCATAGAAAACAGATAGGTATGTGTGTACACACATACATGTAATTATGGTCTTACCTATTAGATTGTAAGGTCCTTTCAGGTAGGATTTTTTTTTTCATTCCTTGTATTTGTAACTCCAGCAGCTAACAGAGTATCAGGTACATGGCAGACGCCAAATAAATTTCTTAATTGGCTGAATATAAGCAAGATTGCAAGAATAATGTTTAGCCCATGTTAAAAAACAAAAAACAACCAACTAGCTTTCCAAGCAGCTGAACATCAGCCATTTGTGTGTGGATGGTATGATGATTACAATGACAGTTATCTCTTCCACATTGCAACTGTCTTCATCATGGTTTCAATATATTGTAGGTTGGCATAAGAAATTATATGAGAATTGGGGGGAGTTTTGTGGAGGCCAGCAGACAACACAGAAAAAGTATTTTTGCCTAACATTGACCTACATATAACCTATGACCGAATAGCTAATCCAGATTTTAAAATAAGGTGCTGTAAACACCCCGTAAAAGAAAAAAGAAGAAATTCAGACTTCTCTGCTATGAAGGGAGGGCCAAGAATTTTATGCGGATTTTACAGATCACAGGGTGCTGTGATCCCTGATCCCCATGAGATGGAAAGGATAATTGTATTAATTAACTCACTAAAACAGGTCTGATTTGACTTCTGTTTGGTCTTTGTTTGGGGTTTCAGGATTTTGGTTTGGGTTTTTTTTTTTTTTGGTTGGTTGGTTTTTAAATGGGAGGGCTTTATCCATCTCTTTAGCTAGAGTCAGATTCTGTCTGTGTAAAATTAGCTGAAATCTGAAGGAGGCACCTTGGCACTTAAAATGAAAAACATCATTGATCTCTAGAGTGATTTTTTAAATGAAAAAATCAGTTTATTTACAAGTTGGAGCTCTAATGTTCCAATTTTAAAGATAATTTTGTATCAGGAGCCATTCCATAGAACATAGAACAAGTTACCCTTCCCGCTTCTGACCCCTTCAAATGTTAAGCAACCCAAGTAGTTTCTCAGAAGCAGGAAAGACAACTTCACAGGGGTTCCTTAGCAAACTCTTCTTTTTACTTTCATTGTAATAAGGCAATAGTGTCCTGGAACTCTTGATGAGGTAGTAGAGTCATAATTTAGTGGAGGATGCTGCTCAAGGTAGATTTTTTTTTCTTTTTGGAGGGCAATTGGGGTTAAGTGACTTGCCCAAAGTCACACGGCTAAGAAGTGTGTCAAGTGTCTGAGGCCGCATTTGAACTCAGGACCTCCTGACTCCAGAGCAGGTACTCTACTCACTGTGCCACCTAGCTGCCCCTCAACATAGATACTTAATAAATGCATTTGGATTTTCATCTAATTCTTTCTCAATGTCTTGGGCAATTGGACAACTTTCCAAGGTCTTTCTGACTCTAGATCTTCTCAGTGTTATTTGATATTATGACCGTACCACTCAGGTATGAAGGGTCACTAGTGATATTTATTAATTTAACCAGCTTTGTGTGTGTTTGTGTGTTGGGGGGGTAGATTTAGGATTCCTCCTTTCACAAACAAGTTCAAGCATAGAGAACTTTTCATTTCAATATAAGAAGGGAACAAGCATTTATTAATTGCAATTTGCTTAATACTACAATGCATACAGCACTGTGCTAAGTGATATACAAATATTCTCTCACTTAAACCTCACAACAACCCTGGAAGGTGGATGTTATCATCATCATCATCATCATCATCATACCTATTTTACAGTACAGCAAACTGGGGCAGACAGATATAAAGTGATTTTCTTTTTCTTTTCTTTTTTTTTTTTTTTTTTTTTTGCTTTTTGGAGGGGCAATTGGGGTTAAGTGACTTTCCCAAGGTCACATGGCTAGTAAGTGTTAAGTGTCTGAGGTCAAATTTGAACTCAGGACCTCCTGACTCCAGGGCTGGTGCTCTATTCACTGTGTCACCTAGCTGCCACTTTGTAAAGTGATTTTCTGAGGGTCAGACAGCTAGTTCAATGTCTAAGGTTGGATTTGAACTCAGGTCTTTCTGATTCCAGGTCCAGCACTTTCTTTCTATCCTCTGTGCTACATAGCTGCCTCTAAAATAAGAAACATTTCCCAAATAATGATGGTGCCTTACCTTTGTGTTGAATTTATCTCAATTTTCTTGTTTCTTCAGCTCAGCTTTTTCACCAAGTGAGAATTTTGAAAATCAGGAAAAGGCCCTTTAGGCCTTTAATGAACTCCTGGTGCTTATGGTGAGATAACCCTTGCTTTTCCACCAACAGTTCTGCTTAGTTTAGATTCCACAAAGCTTCCCCTTCCAGACTGATTCTTTTGTGAAGGCAAACTAGTCCATCTGCCTCAGTTCTTACCCAGCCTTTACATTTCTGACAAACTGAGACCTAGGAAAGACCTTGGCTTTAAAAGGCCATGGTCTCCCACTGTTCTAGGACCATCACCAGTTTTTCTTGACCTATGTCTTTCCTCTGGACTCTGATGATTCTGGAGGAGAGAGTAAGACTGAAGCCTTTGCACAGCCTCTGCCTCACTGAAATCCAATTCACTTTGCAAGTCAAGACATCACCTTCCTGATATCATTGGTCCTCTTGGAGAAGGAACGATGAACAATGGCTCATGGCTGGTGCCCAGTTGCTAGGAACTGAGGAACAAAGACTTCTAGGGGAGAATACTTGAAGCTTTGCCCAAGGGCACTGAGCTGGTGAATAATTAGTTCAAATAGGAAATTGCCAGAAGACTGGGCTTTAGTCTTTGTTCTTATCCCTTCCCCCAACACCTCCATCCTTCCTCCATAAGGGCAATGTCAGTTAGTTAGGAGGCACATACCTACTCTGAGCCTGGCACTATGCTAAAGGCTGATACAAAGAGAGGAAAAAACAAAAATGGTCCTCAGTCCCTCAGTCTAATGGGGAGACAACAGGCAAACACTTAAGTACAAGGGAGAGAAAAACAAGAGTAAATTGGAGATAATCAACAAAGGGAAGGTATTAAGGAGGATCTGGAAAGGCTTCTAAGTGTAGAAAGGATTTTTGCAGGGACTTGAAGTAAAAGCTCTCTTCCTTGGGGCTCAATTTTCTCCTCTATGGCCCCTCTCCCTCCCAACTGTGTTTGGCTTTGAAATTGGAATTGCTGTCCAGTTTCCTGTTTTGTGCTCCAGACTGTGTTTTTTGTAAAGCTTGCCTCAGGCACTAAAAATGCTCCAGTTGAGAAAACAGTAGATTTGAACTCCAAGGCAAATAATTCTAATTACATAAAACTTCAAGTTTTCCTGTCTTTGAGAACATTTTTCTTTCTCCAGTTTCAATCAACTCATTTTAAAGGGGAGAAGTGTAAACTACCCTTGGCCATAACCAATCATTCTCTTCAAAGGAACTCCAGTATGTACACAGAAATTTCTCCCAAGATAAGCAGGTTGCTGTTGACCCTGGAATGAGATATCAGCTTTTATTTTGATTGATTTTAGAGGTATAGTCCAACTGATCGAGTTCTGTTGGCAATACTGAAGGAGTAGAAGTGTGCACTGAATGTAAAGTTAAGGGTCCCTGTTCTGCTGCCTGCTTGACTCTGTGTAAGTCACAATTTTTAAAACCCTCAGTTACCTTGACTGTAAAATGAGGGGGCTGGGCAGTAAATCTTCAATTCTACAATTAGAAAGCAAGTGAATGAAAAAGCATTTTCTTTGGCAAAACAAGATAGTCTCCAATCTCAAAGAGCTCTTATTCTTATATGAGACACAGTCCATATTTGAAATTTCTGCTGCAAGTCAGATGGAAAGATTTTATGATCTTTATTTTTTAAAATTTATAGAATAAAACAAGTATTTCCATAATACAGTATTTGAAAAAAAGATGATTGTACAGGAAGCTGCAAATCTGTTCTGTACAAGGTGCTATTTTAAATATATAATAAAGTTATCATGTAAATTTCTCTTTTTTCTTTTCTTCTCCCTGTCCTAGAGATGGCTACCAATAGACATAAACAGATATATACATGTGTAAAACTCATTCTTTTCATACTTCTATTTATCAGTTCTTTTTCTGGAGGCAGATAACATCTTTTTTCATGTGTCTTTTATATTTAATTTGGGTATTTATAGTGTTCAAATCATGGTCTTTAGAGTACAGGACAACAAAGCAGATAGTGGTCATGCATATTTTTTTTTGCTTTTTTTTTTTGGAGGGCAGTTGGGATTAAGTGACTTGCCCAAGGTCACACGGCTAGTTTTGTGTGTGTGTGTGTGTGTGTGTGTGTGTGTGTGTGTGTGTGTGTGTTAAGTGTCTGAGGCCGGATTTGAATTCAGGTACTCCTGACTCCAGGACCCGTGCTCTATTCACTGTGCCACCTAGCCGCCCTGGTCATGCATATTTTTAAGAGTCCCTTCCACTGATAAGATAACATCTGTCTCTGATCTTTAACCATTTGGTAGTGCCAAGAACACTGGCGTTGAGAACTCTCTTTTGTGGCTCTTCAGTACTGTGCTTGTTGAGGAGGTAGGGGCTTGCAGCCCGGTCACATCTGTAAGCACTGCTTCTCAAGGTGTTGCCTTGAGAGGTGGGGGGCAGGAGGAGAGAAGAGAAATTTCTGCATTGCATGCTTAAGTTGTTGTGAAGAGAATAGTGTGATGGCCAAGGGTACTTTCAAACTCTCTCCTTTGAAATGAATTGATCACCGAACATAGAGGTAAATGATCTTAAAGACAGGAAAACTTGATAATTTATCTAATTATAATTATTTCTCAACAGGTATGTGGTTATTTATCAGCCAGCACACCCCTGCCTCTAAGACTTCATGGCCTAACACACTGCCTTGCACAGCGCCCTGGCACATGGTAGCCGTTATTTTAATGCTTATTAACTTGACTTGCAATGCATCGCGCAGATTGCTTAACATGCGTTTGAGAGAATGACTGAGGCATGTGCATCTAACTGAATTTCCATCCCTGTGAATTTCCACGAAATCTTCATAGAGCCCAAGAATGCATCTGCGGTCACGGAACAGAAAGACTTGCGCTCGAGTTTGTAAAAGTCAGCCAACTGCACCGAGGCTGCGCTCAGCAGAGCCGGGGGGTTGGGAGGGGTGCGGGAGTGAGAAGAATACTACATTTCCCAGAAGGCACAGCTGGCACGCCTTTCTGAACTCGGGAGATCTTGGGCCTGGGGTGGGGACGACGGAGGAAGAATACTACACTTTCCAGATTGCACAGCTGGCGTGCGCTCATAAACTCGGGTGGTCCAGGGCTTGCTGGGCGGCAAGGGATAATACTGTATTTCCCAGAAGGTGCCCTGCTGGCACGCACTTAGGAACCCAGGCAGTCCAGGGCGAGGGGGAGGTGGCAGAGAAGAATACTACATTTCCCAGAAGGCGTCGCTGCCACGTGGTAAGGCGCAGAGGAGAGACTGGGGAACTTCCTTTCCCCGCCCTGCACCCTCCTTCCCGGAACAACCGTCATCCTTCGCTGCGTGGCATGCTGGGAGTCGTAGGCTTCCTCCGCCCCGCGGGCCACGATCGGGGCCGCCCATGAGGTTGCCCGCATTTGCCCGAGCTGGATTTCCGCGAGAAGAGCTCGTCGGAGCGGGAGCTGAGGAGGCGGCGGCCGTGTGGGGGGCGGTGGCGAAGGCGGCGGCGTGGGTGCCCCGGGCCTCGCGCGGCGCGCTCTCTCCCCTTCCTGCCGCGGCGGTGACCCCGCCCGCTCGTCGGGCGCCACGCAGTAGGAGACTCG
>CM053597.1:204381207-204412144 GCA_028646575.1 Pseudocheirus occidentalis | reverse complement strand
GGGGCGGGGTGGGGGAGGGTCGGGGGCTCCCCTCCTCCGCCGCTCCGGGGGTCGGGGCTGTCACCCCCACCCATTTCATCCGGGCCGTCGGGCCGGGGGCTATCCGGTGGGTGTAGGTGCGTCGCCTCCCCCTCCCACGCGAGCAGCACGTGGAGCCCCTCTCCCTCTCCCTCTCCGCAGCTGCCCCACCCGAGACTCGGAGAAGTAGATCCCTCCCCTCCTGGAAGGGATCCTCCGAGCACGGCAGGGAGGGAACCTGTAACATTCCACGCAGGGTCCTGGCTCCCTCTTCATGCCTTTTCCCATCCTTTTCTGATATTTTGGCGTAAGAAAGATGCTCCCGTAACCAGAAAAACGAGTCCTGGGCCTCCTAAGTGCTCATTAGTCGCTTGAGGTGGGGGAGGGAGAGGGGGCAGGGAAGACAGGAACACGCGGTTTGTGGCCGTGGCATCCAGGCAATTATAAACTTGTCATTCTGATAATAATGGGATGTTAGAGGGGAAAAAAAGCAAACACTCCAAGACGACTGTGAAGACCCTTCCCCGCGGTGTGGAAGGGGTTTTTAATTTTCATTTTTTCTTATTGATAATGGAGGAGGCGTTAATTTTTTTTTCAAGTGCCAGGGTTTTGTGATTTAAATCTTTCCATATCATCAGAGGAGAGATCATACTTAATTATCATTACCTGCAACTTGGGAGCAATGTAGCTTTTTAAGTAACCACTAGGTTTTTATCCATCTTCCCTTGCCTCCCTCCTTTCCCCCACCCCCCAAAAAGGGGCAGGGTTGGGTTTGCAGTAATTCAGTTTTTATACTTTTTTGGTATATTGTGAACTCTTGATTAGTTAGCCTTGTCAGTGAATTATTTCTACCTTGTAGAGCTAGATGCACCTTGGAGTCAGACAGACCTGAATTCAATTGCAGCCTCAGAACACTTGTGACCCTGGGCAAGTCACCTAATACATGATAAGTGTTGACTCAGGGACTTGACCTCTCTTAAATTTCCTTATCTGTAAAATGGTGGTCATAATTGCGCCTATCTTACTTGATAAGGTTGCTATGAAGATCAATTGAAATAATCAAGCAAAGGGCCTTGCAACCCTTAAAGCCAATAGAAATGTTAGCAATAAATTTCTTTCAGGTAAGCACTGGAAATTAGGTCAAGGTGTTCCAACCTTTTTTTAGATTGGTTTTTTGTTTGGGGTTGGTTTTTTTTTTTTTTTTTTTGGTGGCTTTTATAAAAGACCTAGTGTGTACATCATTCTACCACATTTCTGGACGTATGGAAATAATGCTGAATTTAGAGTCCTGGAATTGCCTGGATCTTCCTCTTGTTGCACATGTAGCCTTTGGCAATTCACTTTTTCTCCTCTCTGGGCCTCAGTTTCCTCATCTGTAAAACGAGAGGATTAAGATGATTCCCAAAGCTCCTTCTGGCTCTAAATCTAGAGCTAAGATGCTGTAATCCTATAAATAGATTAGAAGTCATTTTCCCAAGATCACAAAATAAATGCAGCAGAAATGAGATGAGAATTTCAGTCCCCTTAGTATTTTGCTGGCTTTTTCTTCTCCGTGATCCAATTTTAGTTTTAGATTTAGACGGTCTTTGGAAGGTCATCCGGTCCATCGTTTTTCAAATGAGGAAACCAAGGCCTAGACAAGTTAGGTGATTTACCCAAAATAACGGGTTAATCAGAGCTTGGATCCAAAGGCAGGTTATCTGACTCCTCCAAATCTAACAAACACTCTTAACGCTGTACCTTTATGCTTTCATGAGGGATCTATATTTCCTTCCCCCATTTTAAAGATTGAGGACTGAAACTTAGAAAATTTACAGCACACCAGTGTGGCAGCTAGGTGCTGTGGAGCAGAGGTTCTCTTTACTCCTCCTCCCCCCAAAAAAGATAGAATCAGTGATTTTAGACTCACGTTGCTTCTGCATGTATGGCCTATTGTGATAAAGACCTCTCCATCTTTACAGTTCGCTTAAAGACTGATAGTACTGTAGGAAAATGATCAAAGTAATGGAAGGAAAGCGAACCTTAGAGGTCATTTGAAGCCTAAATTCCCTTTCCAGCGTTCCCAGGAGTGATAGAATAACCTCTGCCTGACCCACCTCCAGTTAATAGATAATCTTTTAGTGAACTAAAAGGAGATTTAGTTACTTGAGACAAAATTTAAGGCACATGATCCCTGTCCATTGATCTTTTTTAAGTTAATGAAATACTAGGAAAAAACTTCATTTATTTCCGTTATTTAAGTGAATTTGAACTTAAGAAATGGAAATACTAGGTTTCCTGTGGTGACTGCTTTTTAAGCTTGACTACTACAGAGTAAATTCAAGAGTGCTCCTCGACTTTTAGCTTTAGACAACTGATACCCTGCCAGAAACTGACTGCAAAGAGTTGATAGACTTTTCAGCACATGCCTAGTTCTGTAGTCTGTTCACATGTTAATAATCTAGAAGTGGAGAGAAGCTCTCATCAGCCTAGGTCTGGCTTCACCTTTGATTTTAGCCCCAGTAGCTCATCAACTTACTTTGTTTCTCTATAGTATTAAAGTGCTTATGTGTATTTTCTTAACATTGTCGTTGGCCTTTAACTTAATCCCATTCCTGTGCTAGAGGAAGATCTCATTTCTATAACTGAGAAGTGGGCCAGACTTCATAATTGTGAAAAAAGAAGTCAGTCAGTACTCTTACCTTTTGGACCTTCGAGTTAGAAGCGCCATTTTAGTGACTTTTCATTATTTTGGTGTCAACATGTTTTTTCTTTTGCTTTACCTCTAGATCACTCACTAGCCTTTCTAATCACTCACTAAATTATTAAGATTGATGTTAGAGTTACATACATGGCATTTTGATAAGGAACTAAAAGATATTCTATTTAAGTGTAAGTTCTAAGAATTTGGATTCCTGTGTGTTTTAAGTTTTTGTAGGACTTACATGACCACTCTGTGAATTGCATTTCTAGAGTTATCTGGTAGAAGAAAAAGCCAAGAACAATTTCGGTAGAGTTTTCTATTCTCCAGTATCCACGGGCTAATTAATGAGCTCTTGGTTCTCCTATTTCTTTGTACTTGACCACTCATGAACATCTCTACCAGGAAATGAACTGCAACAGATGATGCTCACTCTTTTGTCAGCCACTCTGATTAAAATGTTTGGGATTTGAGTGTCAGAGAGAGAAACATAGTTTTAAGTCTGGTATTGCTCACAGGTTTAGAGCTGGGAGTCATCCAGCCCAGCACCCTCATTTTGCAAGTGAGGAAGCTGTGGTTTGGAGAGGTTGAGTGTTGTCCCACGTCAAACAGGTAATTGAGAAGACCTGGGGCCCTCATCTAGGGCCTCTGCTTCCATATTCTGTGTGGCCCATCTTCCTAGCCCAGGGATAGTGGGGGCAGGATTGTGTAATAGTAGACATTTGATAGAGCTCCTTAGGTTTTATACAATTTAATGTCCGATCCTTCCAGTAACTAAATGAGGTACTACAGGATATTATCTCCATTAACAGGTAGAAAAGCTAACTCAAATTTAAATGACTCTCCCTAGCCATGCTGCTAAAGCCAGGGCCAGGACTCAAATTTGTGTCTTCTGACTTGGAGCCCTGAGTTTTTTTCACTGTACTAGATTTTGTGAAAATTTCGATTTACTAAACAACTAGTTTACTGTAGTTATTGGGAGAGTTATGGGAAATAAGAGAACACATTTTTACATTTACTTATAACCATAACTTGGGAAAACAAAATAATGGAGAATTGTTTAATTAGATTTTTATAAATTAAATTGAGAATTAAGTACTTTTAAAATTTGATTATTCTAATTTGATATAAATCTTTGTTAAACAAACTTAATAGAAATTCTGTACAGGTTTTCATTAAAAAAATTTTTTTTACAGTTTTGAGCGTGTAAATTACATTTAATTTATAAAGCATGTAATTCTTTCGACAAGCATCTTTTTTGCATATAAATACTGTTTCAAATTTTTTATTTTTTTATTTTTTTTTTGGTCTCTAGATGTTTGTGAATTCTACTGTTCGATCAGGGGGCAAGCCTAATAAGATTCAGAAATTCAGAGTATAGCAGCAGGCATGGATGAACAGGCCCTCTTAGGGCTAAATCCAAATGCTGATGCAGACTTCAGACAAAGGGTATGTTAAATAATTTCTCTCATTTTTTTTTTTAACTAACTGTTACAGTACGGCATAATTGTGGATGCTATTAGATAACTGAAGATTAGACTAATCTTTTATATAGTACTATCTTATTCATGTAAAAAAATAATGCATAGTTGCATTCTTTTAAATGAATGTATCAGAGATTTGCATGAGGGTATAGAAGTTTAACCTTTACTGGAAGACAGGGCATTAATGATAGTGCATCCTTTACTTCTATTTAAGATTACACACTGTAAATTGTTAAAGGTAGAAAGGGACCTTTCTGTAGCTCAAGTGCTTTCTCCCTGATGTTTAATCTGGTCTATAGAATCACTTAATTGCAGCATACCTAATAAAGTTAATATTCTTGGTAAAGTTTATCTCATTGAATTAATGTCCTTCATATACATCTTAAGATGATTTAAAATCTGTATCTTGGTATATCAGTATTCAGCAGAAAGTAGACTTTGACATAAGGTGGTTTTGTCCTGGACTGTATCCTAAGAAGTTTAGTTATTGAAGCACCTCAAAGGTTGTGTCAGCTGTAAAATTGTTCTTTGATGTGACTCCAAAGGCTAATATAATAACGAGGTGGTATTGTAGTTAGGGAACTTAATCATCTAATAGAGTTGTTTTAAGTCATTCAAACCATAAGGTAATCCTGAATGCAAACATGATACAAAAAAGCTTTTAAGAACAAATGTAATTAAATTTTTAAAGCCTTCAGGCCTTTTGAAGCTTAGGCTATGTGGGAGGAAAGAGGGACTTCTTTCCCACTCCTCCTCTCGTTTTCTTTCTCTTTCCAATTGCCATGGGTGGCTCCATATGCACAGGGTATTTAATAACTACAGCCAGGTACAGGAAGACTAATTACTCTTATTCTAGTTACATTTTTGTCCCTTACTTGAACAGATGTCTTTCTTCCCTTTTAAAAATATAACATAGCTTGCATATAAGATGCCTGGTGAATTTTTCAATAGGCTAGTAGGGAATTTCTCCACTAATGTCCTCCAAGGCTCAGGTGGCCCTGGACTTCTCAGTGGCTCTCCCAGCAGAGTACAGGCTATGGCCATCCTTAACCAAGTTTGAGACGCTTGAGGCACAAGACCCTGTGACAAGGTCTAGCTAAATTGAGCGTGTCGTTATCAGAAGTTGAGTGCTAGGTGACCGGTTTTGTTCGTCATAGAGATACTTGTCATCAGCGTGTCAGAGGTAGAAGAGCTGTGGTTTGCCTTAGAGAGAGTACCCATATTGGGGAAACCACAGATCACCTGAAGTGGAAGGAGACAGCAAATATTTTCCTGAGCGGCGCTTAGTTATCATTTAAGTATCACAGGAGGTTAATAGAGATATGAATTTAAAATGTCTTCTGGATTCCAGATTATATAGTGTGAAAACTCATTTATTAAGAAGTTGCATACAATTCTGTATACTAGAATTAAATGGGAAAAAGAGAAGTAAGGGAGAGGTTCTGGGTGAAAGTGATTACAAGATACTTCCAATGTAGACCACAAAGGTGGGTGAAAGGAATTATAGAAATCCATTGCTTTAGTCTCATTGCTTTTTGTTGTTCAGTCGTTTCAGTCACATCCAACTATTAGTGACCCCATTTGGTGTTTTCTTAGTAAAAATACTGGAGTAGTTTACCATTTTCTTCTCTATCTCATTTTACTGATGGGAAAACTGAGGCAAACAGTGTTAAGTAACTTGCCCAGGGTCACACAGCTAGTAAAAGTGTAAGGCCAGATTTGAACTTGGGAAGATGAGTCTTCCTGACTCAGCTCTGCCCTGCCACACCTAGCTGCCAGGCTGTCTCATGATCTATTTCAGTATTTTTGGAGGGGGGAGAAAGAAGCAAGGAGGTTCATAGAGTCAGGAATTTGGAACTGAAATAGAAGAAGGCCGTTGAGTCCAAACTCGCCGTTTCACAGGTGAGCTGTTGGGGCCCACAGATTAGGTGACTGCCTAAGGTGACAGGTCTGGAGTCAGAGCACAGTTTTCTGATTCCAATGATGGTGCTTGCTCCATACCCCGTCTATCCAGATTGTGGGAGTTGGTAATCGACTTGATTGGGCCGCTGCTTAGAGAGAGTGAAGCAGGAAGGGGTGACCAGAAGAGAGCTCTGTGGGAAGTGGGTGACTTCACTGTGCCTCCCCAAAAAAAGAATACAGGGAGCAATGGATTCCAGATGGACAGAAAGAGCAATAAAAAAACTCACAAGTTAAGCAATGACCTATTTTATCAGGTCACTTTAAGAAACTCTAGAATACCTTATTTGTGTTCCCTGAGATGGCTAACAACTTAAGCTGTTTGTTTTGTGGCTCTGGATCAGCCAGATTATCTCAGAGTTTGCAGAGGTCCCTGACTGCCTGTAATGGGTTAAAGCAGCACCATTTGTATCCAGGTACTAGTGAGTCATTTTATCAAGTAGCGTTCATTGGGTCTCCCTGCTTTCACTAAATTCATATCTCTGCTTTGTGCTATAAATTGAATTGATGACGCTGCCCTTTGGAAACAACGATATCATACAGTACATAAAATCATACTGACTCATAGCTGTATAAGACAGAGATATTACTGGCAATTCTTTGTTGTTAATGCTCCCTGTTTTAATTATTTTGGAATTTCATTCACACTGTCAGATTTTAAAATCATGTCCCTAGTCCCCTTTCCCCAACTATTCTTTGGAGCAACTTTCACAGAATCGCACCCAGTAGGAACACCTCCCAGATTCTGTATTTTTTAGAGTTTTAATTTTTTTTCTAGAGAGTTTGTTTTGTTGACAAAAGACATTTCATCTATCCTGTAATAGCTCAAATGATATGCTATAAGATTATTTTATTCTTTTAGTGCTGAGTCCCTGTTAAGTTGTTAGTATGTTCTTTTCAAAGCTCTTAGGTCACAAGAACGAGGATTTCAAACCTATGCTTGTTAGTGGTAAAGTTTAGTAGAGATATGACTT
Source organism: Pseudocheirus occidentalis (assembly GCA_028646575.1). Lineage (NCBI taxonomy): Eukaryota > Metazoa > Chordata > Mammalia > Diprotodontia > Pseudocheiridae > Pseudocheirus > Pseudocheirus occidentalis. The sequence continues at coordinate 204,405,029 of CM053597.1, read as the reverse complement.
AATATTCTGAACACATGCATTTTTATTTTAAAATTGTAAATTATAAAATTAGATACATAGATTTAAGTAAAATGCGGTAGCAAATCAGTCCCTAGGAAGTTGTAATAAATACTGATTTATTATTAGATAGCGTTTGCTGAATTTTTGTTTTGAAAATACTGCGACACTGATCTTGTTTAATTCTATGTGAATTTTTCTTTTTTTGTTGTTGTAGGCACTGGCCTATTTTGAACAGTTAAAGATTTCCCCAGATGGCTGGCAGGTGTGTGCAGAAGCTCTGGCCCAAAGGACATACAGGTAATTAAAATGTAATAATTTTGTAGAACTCTCGGAAGAATTTAAACTTAAAGCTAACTGAATTTAAGAAGGAATCAAGATTTTTCTGACATCTCTGCAAGAACATTTCACAGAACCTTATTTGGGAATGACTTCATATGTAACCATTAAATAGGCAGGGACACTAAAAAACAAATTAACAATCTGAAGATTTCTGTAAATCCAAATTCTGGGGTTTTTTTACATTGAATAGACTAGAGCAGCAGTTCTCAACTTGTGGGTCATAACCCTCTTGGGGGTTAAACAACCCTTTCATAGGGGTCCCCTAAGACCATCGGGAAAACACTGCTCTTCTATCCGTCTCTAGGCGGGTCCACCCACTTGCAGATATGCCCACATGCCAGTGTTAAAGGGTCGCAGAATTAGGAAGGTTGAGAACCACTGGACTAGAGGTATAGGTAGTGTGAGTTTTCAAAAAAGTACTACATTATTTCAGTTTCTGAGTTATAAATATAGGTCTTGCAGCAACCCGTGGAAAAGGTGTAATTGATTCAGTTAAGGAGGGGAACACTAAGGAATAAATATTGGTTAACATTTTAAAATGTAATTATAGTAGAATAATAGATTTAGAGCTGTAGAAGAGCTTATTTCATCTAGTCAACTTCCCTCCCATTTTGCAGGTGAGAGAAAATGAGTCATATAGATAGGAAATGTCATCCGGGATTTGAATCCAGGTCCTTTTCAGATGCAACACGTTTTCTACCATGTAGCTTATGGTTTTTGAAGAAGCATTTAAATAGTGATTTAGGGCACAACCATCCGGCATAGGGACTACTGTGGTCACAGGAGAGCAGAGAGCTAATAAAAGAGTGTCGATGGAATCAAATTACAGAGTAATTGGGGAATGTTTAACAAATTGAATGTAATACAACCTAGATAATGTTAGTTTGTGGTTTTTGCAGTGAGGATGGCAGCAGCTGTTGCTGTAGAGCAAGGGTTCTTCTGTCTGATGAAAACTGTCAGCTCTTTCTTAGAAGGCTGTTTTAAAATGCATAAAATAAGATACAAAGGAATCAGTCATATCAGAATAGTTAGCAGACCAGTAAAACATTCACACACACACGCACACACGCACTGTTGTGTTAGAGGGAGGGCTTACATATGACTGGGCTTTAGAGATTAAAATGTTCACACCTTCCCTGTCCCCATAAACCTGCCTAAGACATGCAGGCTGTTTTGGGGGGTGGGGTGGGAAGGGGTGCTGAGGAGGTGGTCCTCTCATTGTTTATAACTTTGCATTCTTTTGTTACAATTTTGTCACTTAATTTTGAAATATAGTAATGTTTCTGGGACCATCCACCTCCTGGATTTCCTTAGCAGTAGAGCTTCATTTACATGGGGCAAGGCTGCGTAGGCTAGAACTGCTATCAGTGACTTGGCCTACCATCTCTAGGCTTTCCAGCATAGATCATTCTGTTTTTAGAGACCTAGTGGTTTTAGTATTTTAAGATATTTAAGTTACTTAGGCCTTTTTGTATATAGAATGTAAGTTGAAACATGTTTTAATTGTCCCATGTTTATTAAACTAAAATAGCAGAAAATGTTTTTGATACAAGAGTAGTATTTTAGGATTTAGGTTAGCTTGTATAGTAAAAGAAATTAGATGTAAAACCGAAAGAATATTTTTAAAAGTCCAGTGTTTTTAACTGGTTAGTTAGTGATACCTTGTATTTTCTGTTAACCCTTCTCACCAAATTCATTAATATCATAAGAGTTAAGGGTAGATTTTACTGGTAAATGGGATGATAATTTTTAGTTATTATTTTGTTTTGCTTATTATTCTAATTATTTTTTTCTTTTTTTTTCCCAGCGATGATCATGTCAAGTTCTTCTGCTTTCAGGTTCTAGAACATCAAATAAAATTCAAGTGAGAAATTTTTTCTTCCTCCATTCCCATTTAATATTCAGGTCTACATGGGAAAACCAGTTTTGTTTTTTATTTACCTTGTAATAAAATTTATCATTTGTTAGGCGTTCCTCTTCAGAGAATTAGAATACAAATTGGCATAATTAGTACAACAGCGGATTAGTTTTCCTAGGACCGTGGCTTCTGATTTTGCTTCTGCTGTGACTCCTCAGTTTCTAAGATGGTTCACCTAGTCCTTCAGTGAACTGTGAACCTCCACACAGTGGCGTGTGTCTGATACATAGCCACGTAGTAAGTTTAATGGGACTCCTAAAAGTTTCAGGAGGTGCCAGTTTTTGAATCATTACATCAGACATAGCTTATGAGACTCTTTAGTGTACTAAATTTGGTCAGAATTGGTCAACTTCACATTGACAGGATCTAGATCTAGAAGCTACTGTCCAGCTCTGAGCAGAAGCTTAGAAAGGCACTTTGCTGGTTTTTCTCACAGCGGGAGAGGTGGGATTCAAACCCAAATCCTCTGAATCCTAGTCCAAGGCCATTTCCACAGTGTGAGGACCCTTCCCTATGCAGTCCCAGGGTTGTGGTGAGAAGAGAACACTTTGTCAACCTATAGAACTGTGAACTGTGACTCCTGCCAAGTCAGGGAGCAAAACAGCTTTTCAGTCACCTACAGACAAACCTCTCAAAGCAAAGTAAATACTTGTTTCAGTGAGAAGCGAGGGGAATTCAAGAGCATCCTCAAAATATATTTTTAGAAACCAAAACAAAATATTGCTAATTTCCCATTATGGAAACTAAATATATATTAAGAGGTAATAAAGAGGATATGCGCGTGATAGGCAAACGATGTCTACAGATACCATTCATATTCAGTTGTCCTTGCCTACTTACAGAAAGCATTTTAGGTAGCTAAGTGCTATAGAAATTAATGTCACAAATCGAGCCTAGAGTCAAATTAGCTATTTGTGTTTACTTTGTAATTTAGCAAGGGGAAAAAGAACAGAAATTTTGGATTATGAAAATGTGTAAGGGGGGGAGGGTGGCTAGGTGGTGCAGTGAATAGAGTACCAGCCCTGGAGTCAGGAGGACCTGGGTTCAAATCCAGCTTCAGACACTTAACACTTACTAGCTGTGTGACCTTGGGCAAGTCACTTAACCCCAATTGCCCTACTTTCCTCTCTAAACAAAGTGAAAAAGAAAGAAAATGTGTACTGGTCTACACTTTAAAACATTCAAGACTTCAGATAAACAGAAGGGTTAAGTTTTTAATGTTTTGTACTGTTGACTAAATAGGTTAGGGTAACGTTTTCCTTAACATTTGGTATTTCTTGAGTTGTAAAACATTTCATTGTTCTTCTGGGGTTATTTCATACCTAATTCATAGGATGAAGGGGATGAGTGATGCTGTGCAAAGGAAGGCGATGGCACATGTGCACTGCTGCCGAGGGTGTTGGGGGGGGACCCCACAAAAGAGGGTGTGTATGAGGAAGTGAGAGGTGAAGGGTGATGGACGAGGGGGGCCGGTGTGTGGACAAGGGAGAGAGAAGGGCTGGGGACTGAGCCGGGGGCTGCAGTGCCAGAGGAGGCGTCCCTTGTGACCAGGCCAGAGGGAGAGGAGTCCAGGACCACCACTTTGACCATGTCGCGGCAGACCCATGGTCTGCTCATATCCTCTAAAGACGTAGGGCTCCTCCTAACAGCTGGCTTTGTGAATCGTGAACTGTCTGTTGGGTGACGAGCATTTCCTTGGAAATGAGTTGCTTCACCAGTTATGGTGGACTGACCCATTAAGCCTTTGAAGATTTGTTTAGTAATGAGTGACATTTATGGAGAGCTTGCTGTCCACATCACTGTCTTTGATCTTCACAACCACTCTGTTTCATAAGTGAGAAAACTTGGGCTCAGAAGTTGCCTGACTTGCCCGTGGTCCTCAGCTAGTAAGTGCCCAGGCAGAATTCCAGGAGCCTGTGCTCGCTGGCTCCGTTGGGTGGCTCACTTTGTGTGTGTTTCGTTCCAGGTATTCAGAACTCACCGCAGCTCAACAACAGCTCATTAGGGAAACTCTCATAACTTGGCTACAAGCTCAGGTAAAACCCTAACAGCAACAGAGGGTTTCCCGACTTCACTCGCAGCCCAGACTGCCGGATTTACATATTTTTCATTGAGGATGGTTGATAAAAGAACTGACTCTGATCTAAATAAACTTTTCAGAAGTGTTCTCTTTTGAAAGAAGCTGGGAAATGGAAGGAAAAAACCTCTATAACCACTTACACGTTTTAGAGGGGATGAGATTCTCAGCATTCTAATTTGAAATTAGGCTCCTAGTGTGTGTCTGCTAAGTATCACGTCCCAGTGGTTCATCCTTTTTCAGCTGAAGCTTCCAAGCGAGTGTCCAGTGCTTGCAGTTAGAGCTATCTTAGAACAACTTAGAGCACTCCAGCTGTCCCCCATTTTCCATGGTACCACGTTTGACTACCTACGTCCACATAGACATTTCCTAAAACTTCGTGACATAGTTGAGATATTGACAGCGTGGTACGGGAAAACCTGAGCCAATTTATTATACTGATTGAAACTTGAGAAATGTGTTTTCAGATTGGCGTTTTGAAGAAAAATGAGGGGCTTTTTCACTATGGTGTCTAGGTAGTTAAATGAATTAAAATATGTAATATTGCTTGATGTGAATGATTTTCTAGCTTTGATCACATGCCAGGCTAGAAGGAGTAATTTGTAGGTTAGGCAAATTTAGAGGGGTTTTTTGGTATGTTTGTGAAAGCACCAGTATTTCTTTCCCATCTTTTTTTTTTTACAAAATGTCTCAGAGGAATAGGGCAAAAAAAGGATCTGATATACACGCAGAGTTCTTTTTTGGTCTGTTTTGAGTAATTTCTGATATATTCAAAGCACTTTGTAAATGGAAGACTTAGAGATGCTTATTTCAATTACCAAGAAATTAAGGAAAATTTTGAAAATATTTTCATATCATAAAGCCATAGAAACGATTTAGAATTCCTTTTATGGTCCTTGCATAGATGGAGGCAAGGCAGATAATGACTTCATGCCCTCCTATTTCTACCTTCCCTTTCTCATGTCCCCAAATTTTCCTGAATTTTTTTTTTGACTGGCCCTTTAAATACCAGTACTAATTATTAAGCATATTTCAACCTAACACTGTGTTGACCTGTATGTACTATATTTTGGGGATGATGCATTTTGTTGAATGAATTAATATTCCCAGTGCAACTTGCATTTAACAGTGAAAAATTTAGATGAGGATGAAATAAGTTTTGTATCCGTAAACTAGATAAATGATGAAAGCGGCTTGTGCTGCAAATGTGTTGCTGAGTTTATGCCCGGCCACGTTCAGACTGTCTCTGCTTCTTTTAGATGCTGAGTCCCCAGCCGGAGAAGACTTTCATTCGAAACAAAGCGGCACAAGTCTTCGCGTTACTTTTTGTTACAGAGTATCTCACTAAATGGCCCAAGTATTTTTTTGATATTCTGTCCGTAGTGGACCTTAACCCAAGAGGAGTAGATTTATACCTCAGAATCCTCATGGCCATTGATGCAGAGCTGGTGGATCGTGATGTGGTTCATACATCCGAGGCAAGTAACTTGATATCGATTTTTAGTTTTACATGGATTTTGTTTACAGTGAAATGTGCATATCTTTATCTTGTTTCCAAGAAGATAAGATACAAAATTGCTTTTAAGTGTAATCTATTTTTAAACAAAGTAACACTTTAAAGAATAATCCTAAATTTACCAGGTACTTTTCTTTTTCTTAAAGTTTTGGGGTTTTAAAATTTTTTTTATTTTTCAGAAAGTATGTAACTTGATGCTATGAACGTTAATCTAGATTATGAAATATATTGTGTTAATTCAAAATTTCTTTTTCCCCAAACGTGCCTTGTACAAAACATAATATGTGGCCTGTGGTCCTGGTGTCAGTCCTAGAGTGTCGGCTTTACTAGAAATGATGGCCATGGTTTCTCTCCAAGCAAGGAAACTTCCAGCCTGACCCTGATGCCTCAGCAGAGAGAGCATAGACACAGATTTCCTCAGCGTGTATACACTGTGTCCTGTGCTCTTCCTGCTGATGCATCAGGGTCAGGCTGGAAGTTTCCTTGGTTTTCATGTTTGGTGAGTGTCTGTCTCAGCCCTGAGTTTCTTAGAGATGTGGGTCTCCTGGCAAACTGCTTCTCTGCTGATATCATTTGTTTGATACTTGAATACGTGCGTGATGTTATGATGCGGCCTATAAGGCGTAGTGAAAGACTGAAACAGCATTTGACCGGATTGAATTTAAAATCTCATGGCATAAATGAAGATTGATTGATGGTGGTTCAGTCGAAGTGCCAATACTGTCTAACATGAAATTAGATTTAATATCACATAAGGGTATGTGCTCCATGACGAGAAGAAGCATTTCTCTAAGTGTCCCCTGCATGTCAGGTGCGATGCTTCAACCTTACCCTCACAACAGCTATTATTCCCGTTTCATAAATGAGGAAATTAGGCTCACAGATGAAGGGACTTGTTCAGGGTCACACAGCTAGGTAGTGTCAGAAGTCACATTTAAACTCAAGACTAGGTGGCTCCAGGCCCTGAGTTCTCTCTCTTGAAGTCCCAGCTGCATCTCTTTTTTCTTTTTTTTTTTTTTTACTTTTTTTTTTTTGGAGGGCAGTTGGGGTTAAGTGACTTGCCCAAGGTCACATGGCTAGTTTTTGTGTTAAGTGTCTGAGGCTGGATTTGAACTCAGGTCCTCCTGACTCCAGGGCCGGTGCTCTATTCACTGCACCACCTAGCTGCCCCCAGCTGCCTCTCTTAGCCAGGTCTTCTCGCCTGTGGGCCAAGAACTCTGGAGTGCACCAAACATTGTCCTCGTAACCTTTATTTCCATCAAAATATGCGGCAGCTGTTACCATGTGGGATGTTTAGAAAGGAGGGGATCCTTTTCAAAGAGTTTGGGAAGCAGGAGTCACTGTTCTCCACTGAAGGGGAAGGACAGCTGAATTTTTATTTAGGGAATGTGAATTTGTGTTCCAGTCTGTCGCTTGTTCCTCCTGTGGCCTCCAACAATTTACTTATAAGACTCTTGATTTGTTCAGTGTAGGGATTAGACCAGAGCAGAGGTATCAGGCTCCTGAGTGCAACCTGAAGCTAAAAATAAATAAAAACACAGGAAGACATAGTTGATGTGAATATGCACCCACAGGGATCCTGGTGTGTGGTTTAGTGATGCCCCCTCCCCATTTCTCTTTGAGTTTGACACCATGGGACTAGAGGACCTGCAGGGTCCATCCTGGCTCCAAAGCTGGGATCCCACGATCTCACAGTCTTTCCCCCTTTATTGTAAGTGCTGTTACACAACAGAAAACTTTACTTATAGAGGTTTTTTTTTAAATTGGAAAAAGTTCCTTTTATTTAAAAGAGTAAAGATCAAAAATGTTTCACTTCCAGTTCTCAAGTGGTTCTGTTTTAGCAGCCTGAAGAGAGTATTTCTAGTACAAATAACAAAGATGCAGTTCTGTTCTTAATCAGCTTTTAAAATCCCTTTCAATTATAGATTTTAATTACCTAATTTTTATGATAGGTTTTAATGGATCAGGAGCTACCGTACTTGCACACTTTGAAATTGCATGTCTAGAGTAGTACACATTAAACTCCCCATTCACCCACACCTGTATACAGGATCTTTTTTGATCCTCCTAAACTCTGTTTGAAAACTAGAGCAAGTGTTTTCCCATATTTTACAAAACAAAAAACTGAAGCGCCAAAGTAGACACAAGCATATAAATTGTCCTCTGACTTACAGGAAGCCTTAGCACTTCAATGCGGTTCACCACTTGTTGGGTACACTGTGGGATGATTTAATGTATCAGGTATGGGTTGAATTTAGGTGACTTCTGAAGTTCTTTTCAATGGTAAAATTCTGTGAGGAAGATTTTCCCTTTGTTCTTTTTAATAAGTTCTGGAAAGGTACAACTTAAATTCAGGGGATGGTTTACTTCAAGAAACTACCATACCTGTTCTTAATTTTCACACTGAAAAGGAATGAAATAACTACATTTTTGTTGGGTGAGAGAGTGAGAAAACATAGAGTTTTAAAAGCATTTGTAACCTGGTTTATTTATAGCTTTTCCTTTCTGCTGTACAGTCACACTTTGAGTTCTGAATGAAGTATGTTTAGTTTATAGAGTTTGGCGCCAAGAAATAGAGTAAAGAGAATGGAAAATTAGAGGACCTGTGGTCTCAGAGCTGATAAATACAAAAAATAGTGATGGGGAGTCTGTCAAAATAACCTCAAAGCCTAATCTTTTTTTAAAAAATGTTTGTGTTTTGTTAAATATTTCACAGTTACATTTTTAAAATTCCGTGGTCCCAGTTCTCTCCTTGTCTCACTCCTTATGATACCAGTTATAAATGGCAAGTCATACAAAAGATTTCCATATTAGCTATATTTAAAGTTCCATCTGAAAAGAGAAAATAAGATAAAACATTCCGTGTAAATTTGAAATTTCATCCTATGAAGACATGAGTAGATGTGCACCACAAGTTGTGATTTTGTGACTTGATGGCCAGTGAAATGCTTTTGTTCTAGGAGGCTCGGAGGAATACGTTAATAAAAGATACCATGAGGGAGCAGTGCATTCCAAATCTGGTGGAATCATGGTACCAAATCTTACAGAATTATCAGTATACTAATTCAGAGGTAACATGCCAGTGCCTTGAAGTAGTGGGGGCCTACGTCTCGTGGATAGACTTGACCCTGATAGCCAATGATAGGTAAGTCATTTATTTTTTTTTATATGAACTTGCAAAATGTGTGATCTAAAAAATGTTTTTTGAGTCATGAATTTGTGTATATCCTAACCGTGTGATACCTCTTCAGGTTTATAAATATGCTGCTAGGTCATATGTCAATAGAAGTTCTCCGTGAGGAAGCGTGTGACTGTTTGTTTGAAATTGTAAATAAGGGAATGGACCCAATCGATAAAATGAAACTGGTGGAATCCTTATGTCAAGTATTACAGTCTGCAGGGTTTTTCAGCATTGAACAGGTCAGTAAGATGACTCGAAACTTAATTGTGACGGATGGGCCTGCTTGGGAGGGGGCTTAAGTCTAATATTTGTGCTTGTAAACAGGCTTAACCTTGAGCCTTACCATTCATCCAGGGTGTGTTGACTTCATACAGCCATGATCATAACTAGGAAACATACTTAGATGTTGAAGGCACAAGTGCGTGTAACATTCATAAATTTCAGTTAATTGGAGCTATTTAGTCTTAGTCCTAACAAAGCATTTTCAAAACATTTTCATTATCTGATGAAATTGGTTTCAAAAAACACGTGTGTTCTTAAACAGGGACATAGAAGTCATTAAGAAACCTTGCTGATCTCTGCCATACAACTAGGGAATGAATTATCTTATTGGTATGGGGGACTTCCAAGTGAGGAATGTCCCTCTGCTGATGCATGTCGGCATCTTCTCTATAATTTATGGTCGCAGTTGCCCAAGATCCTGAGAGAAGTTAAGGGATTTTCTCAAGGTTGAACAGCTAACATTTGTGCCTGAAACCTAGGTTTCGAGACCTTCTTATCTGTTGTGTCGTGCTAGACACTCTCAGGAATATTGGAAGAGAAGCTGTACTTTATTCTTTAATGCTGTAGGTTCAGCAAGTTAGAAAAATGTTTATTCTGGGCTTAGTGATGGGTGCCTTGCTACTTGTAAAGAAGGCATGGTCACTAGGTTGGTCACAAGATCTTCTAATTATCTGTCTGTTTATGTCCACAGCAGCTATTGAAAAGTGTTTTGTTTTGCTTTTTTTTTGTTTTTTATTTTGAGAACAGTTGGGGTTAAGTGACTTGCCCAGAGTCACACAGCTAGTAAGTGTCAGGTGTCTGAGATTTGAACTCAGTTCCTCCTGACTCCAGGGCTGGTGCCTATTCACTGTGCCACCTAGCTGCCCCCTGTTTTTGTTTTTTGCTTTTTTTTTTGGATTGAAAACAGTTTTAAGTTGAGATCTGTAATCTTCATTGCTTTGGGAGAGGGGAGAGAGAGCTTTGATTAAATGAAATATAAATTCTTCACATCATAGTTATTAAGCTGTTTTAATTTAGTTTTTTAAGTAGAGAGAGAAAATAACATACATCATTTTTAGATGCTAAAAACAGTGGGCCTAGTTCAAAGGAATTTTCAAAAAGTCAAGTTTTAAAAAAAATTTTCAGCTCTATGATTTTTTGCCTCTCCTTTTAAACCTTCTTATTTAAGTACCTGAAAAATGGTCTCGATTCCCTTTTCATGAATTGGTAGTTTGGTGTCATTTGTGTTAAATGGGTCTTTTCATTGCTGGTAAGAAGTTATAGAATTCTTATGCAAGTTTTCTAAATTGAAAATGTTTATGACAAAATATATATATTTTTTTTACCTTTTAGAATTCCCAGAGTTTTAGAGAAAGTTATTTCTCACCATTCTCACACCCATTGTTCTTGCTGACGTTTAATACTCCTATTTTCCCTAATAACTGAATAGTTATTACTGATCATTAAAATGACCTAAAATGATAAAAATAGAACACTGATAGTTAGAGAAAAATGTTTCTAAGATAGATAGCAGTTTTTCCAGAACACTTAGATTCATTTTTAATAAGATATAGAAACCAGAAGGTTAACTTACTAGTAATACTTACCCTCTGAAAGAAATTTGTAATTATTTTTTAAAGCAATGTATCACTGATTTTTAGTTTATAAAAATTGGTGGTATGTTTAGGGTGATTTTTGTTATTCATTGCTTACAGGAAGAAGATGTGGACTTCTTAGCCAGATTTTCTAAGCTAGTAAATGGAATGGGACAGTCTCTGATAGTCAGCTGGACTAAGCTGGTCAAGAATGGGGATATGAAGAATGCCCAAGAGGCTCTACAGGCCATTGAAACGAAAGTGGCTCTGATGTTGCAGCTCCTCATTCATGAGGATGACGACATCTCCTCCAACATTATCGGGTTTTGTTACGATTACCTGCACATTTTGAAACAGGTGAGATGATAGTAAGTCTCAGAAATAGTTCTGTGCCACAGTAGTGATCACGCTTAATTTTAGGCTTTGAGATGCTCCCATCTCATGTGACAGTCCTGTCAGACGCGGCTTGTTGGAATTCCTGTAAGCAGTGGATTAACTCTGTGATTGCGTTAATGTGGCTTCTCACTCTAGTGGTACATGCATCTGCTCATTTCAGTCTGTCTCACTTGTCTTCATCCTCCCATAAATCATAAACTTTGGGTCAGTCTCACATGCCCTGATGTAGCATGGCCTCTAAGGCAGATTGTGGTCCCAGCATTCTTAAATTTTGTAGACCAAGTCAGTAAGCATTCATCAGGCATGGTGCTGAGCACTGAGAACACAAAAACAAACAGTCCCTGCCCTCAAGGAGCTTATATTCTAAGGAGGGAAGGAGAAGAGAGAATAGCCTTGAGGGAGCATGGTAGTGAAAACGCAGTATGGAGAGAACAGAAGACCTGCCCAACATAGTCATCCTCTGTGAAATGGAGATTCTGGGGGCAGACAGCCAGTCAGACGAAGACTGGCTGCTGGGGTGGAGGGTTCTTCCAGTGGGAAAGTCCAGGTCGGGTTCAGGATAGAGAGAAATGTAAACCTGGCTGGCTCAGGCATCTTCTTCAAAGTAGAGATTTTAGAAGAGACCAGACTAACAGAGCGAGGCATCAGGGTCCACAGGTACTCGAGTGTGAGAAGTCCAAGGTGAAGACGTCTCTGTGAGGTGTGTGCTAGAGAAAGTCTGTAGAGAATTGAAGGCCATCATGTATTTTGATACTGACATGATGTTGAGAACCTTCCAGCCAAATATGCCACGTAACCATCTTGTTTTATGCAGTATTTATGCCTATTAGACTTGTTTCAAACTCTTTAACTAGTAGAACCCTACTTAAATACTATCCAGTATCTCACTGAGGTACAAGACCTAATCCTTTTTTTTCTTTGCTTTTTTTTCTTTTTTTTTTTAGAAGTAGGGTATGCAAGACAATTGGGGTTAAGTGACTTGCCCAAGGTTACATGGCTAAGAAGTGTTAAGTGTCTGAAGCCTGATTTGAAGTCAGGTCCTCCTGACTCTAGGGCTGGTGTTCTATTCACTATGCCACCTAGCCGCCCCTAATCCTTTCTTAAAGGATAAGCCATTGTAACTCAAGAGCTGGTATGGTAGGTTGTGCCAAGCTAGAAAGACTTCCAGTGTGGCCTGGCAGTTGACTCTATGTCAGTGTTTTAGGCTAACTATTTAGATAGTTAGCCTATCTAAATGTTAAGATGCTGCTCATAAGAATGGTGGCCTCCATGTGACTTTAAGCCACCGAGATTCATGAGGTTTGCTTAATAGTTTAGGAAGGAGGTGTAGTCTTGTTCATTGGAGGAAAATGCACCCATGAAGTCAGGTGATGAAAGTGAAGTAAAAATGTGAAACTAAGATTAGTGGCCAAATAAATTTCTTGAAAGATTGATACAATTGTCATAAATACAAGCTGGATTTACTATCTTTTTTTTCTTTTTTTTAATAGCTCACTGTGCTCTCTGATCAACAAAAAGCTAACGTAGAGGTGAGGCTGAGAAAACTTTCCTTTTTTGTCAAGTATTTTTGTAAACTGATTGTGGAGTGTTAATTATATAAAAGGCAGGAATCATAAAACAGGCCATTTTAAATATGTAAATAATTGAACACAGTGCTTACAGAGATTTCATTCTTTATTATAGGCAATCATGTTGGCTGTGATGAAAAAATTGACTTATGATGAAGAATATAACTTTGAAAATGAGGTAAATTTGTTTTTATCTTTGGGGAAATAATGTGTGTAGGAACTTAGTTACCAATTTTATTTGCCTCATACTACCATAGAGTAAATTTTATTAGTGTTTGAATTCTTGAAAAGGCATGCAAGAAATTTTATTCTCACCTCTGTTAACTTTAAGAAATTTAGGTAAAATTTAATATGAAACTTAGTCATCAGATTTCATTGTCAGCATTTTTTATGCATTAATATTTTGCATTCGTGGTGATTTAAAAACCACCTTGTTTTAAACTTGGTGAAGCGCTAAATTGACACCCTTCTTGGAGCTTAAATAATCTAATGTTTTGGCTGCCATATACACCAGAATAACATTGGCTAATAGCTTTTTGTACTCAGCTTTGAGCAAGTGCAATGCAGCTCTTAGCTGACTCAACAAACTGATGGGAGGGTCTGCTTCCAAGAAGTAGAGGGAAGCCCATTGTAGTTTTCAGTCATGGCAAATGTTCTTCTTATAGGTTGTCCTAAGCGAGGTGAAGACCCCCTAGGTTTGTTCTCCTTTGGAGTCTTGTTCTTCTGATGAGATGATCTCATCCATCATATGCTCTCCAGTAAGGTTCCCTGGTTGGTAGTTGCCCCCGGATGAACACTGGAATTTTGAATAAAGGGCAGAATTGATGTGCTTGACCAAGTCTCAAAGGTCCTATAGTAATTTTAAACAAATTGAGATTTTTTGGGGACTTGTTGGGCCAATAAGAGGAGGCGGTAGATTTTTTACAACTGAAACTATATGTAATTTTTTAATCTCAGAGTAGTAGTATCATAACCTTGAATTCATTCTTAACTTTTTGTTCTTCCTCACTATTTATATCCAGCCAGTTGTTGGCTCCTGCCATATGTTCTTTCACATCCATCCCCCTATCTCCTTTTAAATAGCTATCGACTTAGTTCAGGCTCTTGTCACCTCTTTCTGGACTTCTGCAATATTATTGGTCATAATTGTTTTACCTGCGTGTCTCTTCTCCCATCCATCTTCCAGTAAGCTGCCAAAAGAATCCTGTTAGGTACAGATCTGACCATGTCACTGCTCCTTAAACATTTATCACTGGCTCCTTATTGCTTTTAGAGTGAAATGCAAATAGCCTGACACTTACGACTCACCATAGTCTGGTTCCAGTCAACCTTTCCAGACTTCCTAGTATTATCACCTTCACCTACTCTATAGCCCATAGAAACTCTTCTCAGCAGTACAGTGAACCAAGATAATTCCAAACGACTCGTGATAAAAAATGTTATTTACATCCAGAGAAAGAGCTATGGAGTCTGAGTGCAGATTGAAGCAGACTATTTTCACTTTTTTGTTTTATGTTTTTTTCTTTCTCCTTTCTTCTGATTCTTCTTTCACAACATGACTAATATGGAAATGTGTTTAACATGATTGCACATATATCAGATTGCTTGCTGTCTTGGGAAAGGAGAGAGAAAAATTTAGAACTCAAAATTTAAAAAAAATGAAAACTGTCTTTGGGAAAAGTCTTCCCTCTTTTTTTTTCCCCTGGCAACCTAATTGTTCATTTTTCCTTCTTTAATTTATCTTGCATTATATTTATATGTCCATTCCCACCCACCCTGCAGAATGTAAGCTGCTTGAAGGAAAAACCTTTTTGGTGTTGTTTTTTCCTTTTGTCTCCTTGGCACCTAGTACGATGCCATGTATGTAGCTTTATGTGGGGGGGTGCTCTGTTTTGTGTGTCTCGTAGTATATACTGACAACTCATGACTAGAGTTGTGCACGACTGTGCTTTAGGTTGTGCCCTGTTTTAGAAATCTAAACATGTTTATTTCAGGGGGAAGATGAAGCTATGTTTGTAGAATATAGAAAACAACTGAAATTATTGTTGGATCGACTTGCTCAAGTCTCACCGGAGTTGTTGCTGGCTTCTGTTCGTAGGGTTTTCAGCACTACCCTACAGTAAGTTTTTTTTGTGACTTTAGTTTGAAAGCTTATGTGTGTTTAAGCAGAAATAAGATTCGAAGTAGTAATTTTATGTTAGATAGTCCAGGCTAGAATTGGTTTGGGATTGACGTATCCATCTCGGAACATGAGGTGGAGGAGGTAGAGCACGAGACGCAGAGAATGAGGCAAGTGTGGTGGTGGGAAGGGCCCTGCATATGGAGCCAGAAACCTGCGATTTGACTTCTGGCTGTGCTGCTCACCAAGAAGCAAGTTAATGCATCGCTCTGGGTCTTCCTTCTCTCATCTGCTTTGAGTTTGGTTCTAAGATGTGAATTCTCCCAACCCTGACATCTAGACCAGTGTTGTGTGTTCTGTGCCAGACTCCTCTCCACAGGGGGTAGAACACATGCTTTTCCTTGACCCTCCTAGTGTTCTACTTTAGTGCGTTCCTTACTTGAAATGCAGCTGCTCATCACAGCATTCATTGTTAACCCTGGAGGCCTCGATTCAGAACTGACAAACATTTCCAGTGCTTTATATGCGCTGTTATAGTATACCCAATCAATTTGGAGAAATAAAAAAATAATTTAAAATACATATCAGATAGTCAGATTTAAGGGTGTCATTTGACAAAGCCAAGTAGCAGTGAATATTTTACCTAATTTTTTCCTCAAGTGAAAATTCTTCTCAAAACATTTCAAATTAGAGAGAGACATAATTGTATGTTGAATTATGATTTAGGTACTTAGCATTATTCCTTTTAAACATGAACTTGAATACTTGGGTCAGGTTTTTGTGTGTGTGCCTTCTTTCTTTATTTCATATAAGTTGTTATATTTTCCTTGTACTTGTTTAAAATAAATGGTCTCACTATACATTGTATAGTGTATTGTATACACTATGCACGTACATTCTGTACATCAGAATTTCAAGACTAAATGTCTGGAGAACAGAAATGAAAATTAATTTTTATTTGACCCGTTCCCCACCGTTCCCTCTGCCTTGACGTTTTTCTGTGCATGCAGTAAAATCAATAAAAATCTTTTAGTTGACTGCTACGTAATATAACTTAATACTTTTCCTAGATAAAACATTGAAGCTGCCAAGACTGCTTTAAATAATCAAAGATACATTTTATTACTACTTTATATTTCTTAAGACATTGAACATGTACAGCTGGAGCTCTTAACTCCTTAACTCTTAACTCATAGCTGTTTACGTAGATGACATTGACATCTCCTGTTTCTGTCAGGAATTGGCAGGCTACTCGGTTTATGGAAGTCGAAGTAGCAATCAGATTGCTGTATATGTTGGCAGAAGCTCTTCCAGTGTCTCATGGTGCCCACTTCTCAGGAGATGTTTCAAAAGCTACTGCTTTGCAGGACATGATACGAACCGTAAGTATTTGACCGAAGGCGATAAGATTTTTTTTTTCTTTAAAAACCAGGTTATTTCCCTATGAACTACCGGAACTCTTAACTGGTTTCTCGTTTTCCCACTGCAGTTGGTAACATCTGGTGTCAGTGCCTATCAGCATACATCAGTGACATTAGAATTCTTTGAAACTGTAGTTCGATATGAAAAGTTTTTTGCTGTCGAGCCTCAACACATTCCTTGTGTTCTAGTAAGTACCTTTAATTCTGTATTTGTTAGCTTTGTATGCTATCTGTACTTCATAGTTTCTCCTAGAACAGACTCTTTCAGCTGTGTTCAGATGTTTTGCACAGAGTTGCTTTTTTCTATGTAAACTTTGAGTAGATTGTATTCTAATGACCAAGTCTACAAATGCCTCCCTGTGTGTTTGGATAAACCTGGGCCCTGTCGTCTAGGAACTTAAGATACTGTGACAGATCATGAGAAGAACACAGAGATATGTAATGCACGTTGGAAGGGCTTGAAAAGTGTAAGAAGCACTCTGGCTTTTCCTTCCAGATGGCGTTCTTAGACCAGAGAGGCCTGCGCCATTCTAGTCCGAAAGTTCGCAGCAGAGCAGCTTATCTCTTCTCCAGATTTGTCAAATCCCTCAAGTAAGTGGGCGCTGTTTCCAGCTGCCTGGCTTTTGGTTTTTGTTTTTTTTTTCACAGCACTTACTGGGAAGATTTTAGTCTGTGTAACAAGTTTGTCTGAAATAGCTGCTTAAATCTTTGCCAAAGATTAGCGTTTGGATCCTAGTTTTACCTGAACTTTTTCCACAACACGACTATTTGCTGTTTATTGAATGAAGCATCTCTTGCATCATTCTTCATTTTATGTCCTTTCTTCTCTGCTCAGTGGCTACTAAGGTTTGTGTTTCCCTTCTGCAAATATCTTTTTGTGCCCAGCTTCTGTTCCCGTCTCAACTGCCAACCACGGTTTAGACCAGCAGTCTTGTCTGCTGCTCGGGATTGAGTGGGGGGTTTGTCCTGGGAATCTGGTCTGGAGAAAGAGCTGGTTTATTCAGTGCTGTGAATTACTCTAGACCGCCTATCTGTCAGTGGGCATTCTTGCTGTTGGGCTTCATGTGATTGCGGGTCCTATTTTGACAAAAGGTTTTAAGTGTAGCAAATAAAAGTTGGGGGTCCCCCCCCCCCCCAATCAGAACCACTTGTGAGTATGTGTAATGTAGGGTCAGTGTTGTTCTGCTTCCAGAATCAATTTCATATTTTACTGGACTTTCAGGCATTTTATTTAAAAACCTTTATTTTCTTTTTCATCAACATTTTTTCAGTAAACAAATGAATGCTTTCATTGAGGACATTTTGAACAGAATTCAAGATCTGTTGGAGCTTTCTCCACCTGTAAGTATCCATTCTTTTGCTAACAAGGTTTTCACCCTTAGCTAATAATGAGACTGCCCCTTAGGAGACAGAAATGGCAGATATAGAGAACCAAACACCTGTTGGTACTGGTACTTGCTGATTACTTTTCATCTCAAAATCCTCTTATTGTTTAAAATATTTATGAAAACCGATGGTCTGGGAACTGCTGCTTAGTCTAGGGCTCCTCTCCTTGGACATTGTTCTCAGTGATTGCTGCACTTGGCTCGTATCAGCACAGCTTCAGCTATGGGGGTGGCAGGGCGGGGGGGTAAGGGAGAGGGCATTCAGGAACTGTTCAGTTGGGTGTTTTTGTAAGACTTCTCATATTAATGACAGGTTGGAAGACTCAGGTAACTGAAATCCTTCCCAGATATATCCGGCGCTGCTATGCACATCATCTTTTTCTTAAAGCTTGTCTACTCTGTGTTAGTATGAGTTGATTCCAGTGTTCTCTGATGTGATAAAAATTGTGTTTTACAGCAAAGGCTCATTAGACACATTTGAGCATCTTCTTAGCTGTCCCACGCAGCCTCTTCAAGAAAAGCTAGTCAGCGGACAAATCCACCTGCTCTTTGTTCCATGTTTTGTCTCCTAAGATTCACCACAGTTTCTTTCCATTGCCTTTCCAAGGCAGCTCTCCCCGATTGTTCAGGACTTTGGTGTGACAGTTGGGGTACTGATAAGAGCTCTCCAGTAGGAAAGCTATTTATGAGATAAAACATTTTAGAACAGATTTTAGACAATAAGTATAATGATTTGTATTTAGCTAAGAAAGCCCTGACTCACAATTTCATTTGTCTAAAGTTGTTTGATAAAGATTTTCCCATATAATTTAGCATTTCACTTTATATAATAGGCATATTTCTGAAAATAATATGTAAAACAGTTATATTGGGGCAACCAGGTGGCAAGTCCAGTTTCTGAGAAACGTGGCAATGCAAATCCAAAATAAACATAAATCAGCTAATTAAAATATCTGTAAGTGAATATGTTAAAGTGATCTTGTGGAAAAACTTGCTCACAATTTAATTGATTTTGTTTTCAGTCTTTTAGAAATGCTCACAATGCAACTTTTCTGTTTTAATTAATACTTTAAAACTAGTTCTAAAGATCCTAATTTTTTGTATTAAAGATATTTTCAAATGCACTGAATTTGTGTTTTGCTTTCTTTGAGCACGCTAATATCTTAACCTTATCGACTCTAACATAGCTACAAAAAATTTTTACAAATAAAAAACTGACACACATAAGTAATCTTGTCCAGGTTCCTGCTGCCATCCTGCCCCTACTTACTACCACTGCCCAAAAGTTTAGAATCAAGGATTTTTGATTTGCAATCGTTCATTTATACTTTGTATAATATAGCCATTAAAATGGTTGTGCTTAAATGCATCCTTTTTTCTGAATAAGTTATTCAGATTAAGTTTTTAAAAAAATAATTGTTTTTTTGACTCAGTGTTGCTCATGTTATTTTTAAGAGCATATGGGAAGAATTAGAATGTCATTAAAGGATGCCAATCTCGTTCTAGGAAAATGGTTACCAGTCTTTGCTGAGCAGTGATGATCAGCTTTTTATTTATGAGACTGCAGGAGTACTGATTGTTAACAGTGACTACCCAGCAGAAAGGAAGCAGGCTTTAATGAGGAATCTGTTGACTCCATTAATGGAAAAGTTTAAAATTTTGTTAGAAAAATTGATGTTGGCACAAGATGAAGAAAGGCAGGCAGCCCTAGCAGACTGTCTCAACCACGCTGTTGGGTTTGCCAGGTGAGTATAAATTGTAAATTTTTTAAAATAAAGAATTACATCAATAAAAACATTCTTAAGAAATAAACAGGAGGCATTGATCATGTGAAAGTAGGTACAGTCTTGCAAATTATAAGACAGTTTAGTGGAATCCAAATATGTGCTGATTTTGTGAAATGAATCCCATTTTATTCACAATCGTTAAAGTTTCTGATTGGGCTCTTATTATGTTGATCCTCAGGGATCACTAGAACTTGTAGGTTTAGAGAGTGTAGGCTTGTATGTAAATGGTGAATTTGAAACCTTACGCCTTTGTACGAACACTTACAAATAGAGGGGTCCAGAGATTCTTAATTAAACGCTCCAGCAGGTTACATCATTCAGATTCTGGATCATTACGCAACCAAAAGCCTCTTACATCAGAACCTTTCTCATTTTGCAAAATATCAGTGTTTGCTACTAATTCTAGAAGATAACATACTTAACAAGCAGATGTATGTCTGAGATTTGTTATCATAGATGTAATCTCCTTTTTAAGAAAAGCCAGAGATCTAGACAGAAGCCACATATTAATGAAGTTGTAATGCAGTTACATCTTTTGAATAATAAGCATGTTGACCTAGAAGGTTGCATTGTCAGGTGTGCTTATCATTTAAGTTAAGGCAGGTATTGACCTTCCCAGTACCTGTTAATCCCTATTTTTAGTATTTTTCTCTTTGGTCTTTATACTCTCTTATGATGAGTATCTCGATATGTTTGACATCTTTGCATCAAAAAGGACGATTTCAGAATATGGTTATCATTCATTTATTTCACATTTTTCAGGCATACTTCATTTCCCAAATGAATTTCCCATGAATCCCAAGGCTAAAGAATGCAACAGGGTGTTAAACTCAGATGGGAACAGGGACTTCTCTTACGCTCATGAGGATCCCCACAGGCACATACTGACTTAGACATAGTAACATTTGTCTGCACCCATTTATTATGTTCGTTATAAAATATAATCAATGATTTTTATTTTGCTGACTATTTCTCAGTTATATTTTTATCTGGTTGGCTGCTTAGTGGCCGTGTATTTGACATCTCTGCTGGTACTGAAATAGCCCAATTTTTTTCCTCTTGGTTTTAGTAGAGCAAATTATACTTAACAGCCTTTTCCTTTTTCTAATCTGTGGATGCTAAATAACTTTACTAAAGAAATTTCAATTAAGCTTTCAATTTTATTATTTACACAGCCGAACAAGTAAAGCTTTCAGCAACAAACAGACTGTGAAACAGTGTGGCTGTTCTGAGGTTTATTTGGACTGTTTACAGACATTTCTGCCAGCCCTCAGCTGTCCTTTACAGAAGGAGATTCTCAGAAGCGGCGTCCGTACTTTCCTTCATCGAATGATCATTTGTCTCGAGGAAGAAGTTCTTCCCTTCATCCCTTCGGCCTCAGAACACATGCTCAAAGACTGTGAAGCCAAGGACCTTCAGGAATTCATTCCACTCATCAATCAGATCACAGCCAAGTTCAAGGTATGGGCTCATCCAAGATCCCTCTGGTCCTGGGGGCTGGCAGTGAGCTTACTTTCAGGCATGTTCTGGCCTGTGCTTTGTTTTGCTCAGTTTAAAGAAAATACCCACACCGTTTTCTGCATTCCACCCTCCCTTCACTATTGTAGCCAAGGAGAATTCTCTTATTGAAGAAGACTGGGTGCCTCATGCCTGTTTTAAATAAGGAACTCGGAGCTAGGTGGTGTCCAGGTGGTCACAGCACACATTTTGTTCCCTCCATGGCTTCTCCCTGGGTGCACCCAGTTAGTGAAGCATGAACTCTAACAATTCCTAGTAAGTTTGCAAGGCTTCGTACATCCAGGGGGTGAGTTGTGTCATCCGAAAATGAGCCTGTCGCCTCCAGGGTTAACAGCCCATCATGCTCCTTGGAGGCATAGAGAGATTACAGTCTGCTTTGGTGCAGGAGAAGCATTTACACCACTTACGTCATCAATACAGCACAGTAGTTGAAGGTTCCATGTCAGCCAGTAGTATAACAAAAATACCAGACTTAGAGCATAAGTCTCTTCATTTAATATTACTCATAAATTGCCAGTAGAACTAGGCATTTTAAATTATTCTTAGAGTTATGATGAGAGACTTTGATTTCTTTGCCCAAAAATATATTTTTTGTTCAATAAATAATTTTCATCAGAATTGTGAAGTTTGTATTCCTTAGTCATTGTCATTCATAAAATAAATTGTATCTTCGTAAAGGTCTGTTGCGGCATCTCTGATCCCTTTAGCTTTATATATAGAAGTTCCATGCTATTTCTTAATAGTATTTTTAAAATCTGATATTTTGAATTTTTTTTTTTTTTGGTAAACAAATGTATAACTGGACAAAGGAATTCTCTCAGCAGATTAAAAGGCCTGAATGCTTACACAGCAGACCCCAGAGAGATATTTTCATTGTCAGCTAGCTGACACTCTGATAATTCAGCATGAATTTAGCTTCTGTTAAGTGGGGTGGCGATTGTTTTTTCAAGATCGAAGAGCAGCTTTAGGGAATGCTTAGTGTGAAGTTGCATACAAACATTCCTTTTGACTGCCTGGTTCAGGGGTGGTGTGGATTGTGAATTCCTCCCCAGGGCCCTGGGGCACATCACTGCTAGGCCCAGCTCTTCTCATCAGCACGTATTCCTGTCCCAGCAGGCTCCTTCTGGATTCCTGAGGTCCTCTTCTCTCCAGCAGCCTTGCCATCTGGACCCTTTCACCCAAAGCTATGTTTGAGCCAGCTCATAGGGGTTTAAGCTGATGGTTAAATTTTCCATGTTAGCATTTACACTTCAGAAATGGGTCAGCCGTACAAAAACATGGCTTGATTTACTGTGTTGTTGATTGTCTCGATTTAAAAAGTGATGGAAAAAATACTAATAATGCAGATTAAACTTGAAAAGGGGGGTGTTGTGCTTATATTTCTTCCTCCCCACCCAACATCTTCCTTGGGCCCTGCTGTTCTGGGGGGAAGCTGCCTTGTGTGACCCACTGTGCCTGACTTCTGGCCAGCTCTCTCTCCAGCTCTCCTGACCCTCTCTTCTTCCAGCCACCCCTCCCCAGGAGCCCAGAACCTCATACTTTGTTCTCAGCGTCCCTCACATTGGCCAGTCCCTGTCTAATAAACTTGTTGGTCTTTTAAAATCCATTTGAGATTATTAAGGTGAGGATCTGTCTTACTGTCCAGGGTTTGCTGTTTAGAAAGACTCTTTGTTTCTCTTCCCCAGACACAGGTGTCACCATTTTTACAGCAAATGTTCATGCCCTTACTTCATGCCATTTTTGAAGTATTGCTTCGCCCTGCAGAAGAAAATGACCAATCTGCCGCTTTGGAAAAACAGATGTTGAGGAGGAGCTACTTTGCTTTTCTTCAGACAGTCTCGGGAAGTGGAATGAGTGAAGTCATAGCCAATCAGGGTGAGAAAGCACACACTGGCTTCTTTCTGCTAACTGCATACAGTAAATTCTCTTCTCAGCTTAGCACATTACCGTAGATGTGTTTTTAATGGGGGAACTGGGTATTTTAAATAGATACTGCATGAGGATTAAAATTGCCCAATTTACGAGAAAAAGAACTGAGCTCTGAACCAGTGGCACTTTATTAAAGGGTCTGCGATCCCTTCTAATGAAGTGGACCTCTGATCTTCCTCAAAATCTGAGATGCCTCCTCTTAGGCCCTTATTTTTATACGGTTTGATGCCAGAACATTCTAAGGAGGCTACACAAAGTACAGAATCCCATCGATAGATCTTGCTTCACAGGCCAAAAAATGATGCATCTGCTGGAAATTGCATGTTGGCAGGGAGTTCTGGGGTTCGGCAAAGCTTGAGGTGTCTCCACTAAGTGGTAATAAGATGGTCACCTGCTCATGTTAGGAGAGAATGGTCCAGAGGTACACAAATAAGCTGGGGGACTTTCCATGTCACTGAGTCACCTCTGCCATGCTGGCCTTGGTCACTGTGACCAAGGGAAAACAAGGTTGGTGGGCCTCTAGTTAGCTTCCTGTGGTGATGATAATAATAATAATTATTATTATTATTATTATTGTTATTGGTTTACTATTCTTTTTATTTATTTTTTAAATTTGTTTTCTTGTTTACATCATTCATTTTCATAACATTTTTGAATTACATATTTTCTCCCCCTCTTTCCCTGCCCCAACCCTAAAACAGCAATCCCACTGTAAAGCCCCTCCCCTGCTCTGCTCTCTTACTTTCTGGTAGGACAGGGAGGGTCTCCCTATACCAGCCCCTGTATATCTTAATTCCTAGTTGCAGGTATTG
>CM053597.1:204319613-204380707 GCA_028646575.1 Pseudocheirus occidentalis | reverse complement strand
TGCTTTCTGTCTTATGGAGAGTTTTGGAGCTTGAAAATCTGTTTAGCGTCTCATTTTATGAGTTTTTCAGCGTATTTGTGTGGGAGCTGTGGTCCTTTGCTGCTTCTATGCCGCCATCTTGGCTCCGCCCCCTCTCATAACAGTTTTAAGCTGGTAGCTATATGAAATATAGAGGCAAATGTTTCCAACCAACAGATTTTAATTATACAAATGTTTTTCTTCTTTGCAACCCCAGTTTCTTAAACATTGTAAATGGTTATTTCTTAATAGTTCATTTTTTTAAAAAATGGGACAGAACACCTGGATATTTTGAAACATGTGGTTGTATATATCAATGTTCCATTTTTAATTCCTAGAGTGCTATTTGAGCCAGTGAGCATCATTAAATGCCTATTTCCACAAAGTACTGTGTTCAAGGTTGGAAACAACATAACATTTATAGGAACAGTATTTGTCAGGATGGAGCTCAGCACTTACTGGAAGGCACATATTCAGATCACTATATCTAGGGGAAGGGAGGACACTGCGGACATTAGGAGGAGTCAGAAAAGGCAGGATCATGTCGGATGTGTGCAGGGAACAAAGACTTATCTAGTTTGTCTGGAACACACAGTTCAAGGAGAGGAATAATAAAAGCACAGTTGGAGAGGCGAGGAGGTAACAAAACTATGGAGAGCTTCTAATATTAATACAAACAAATTAATACAAATTGTATAGACATAAAGGAATCACTAGTGCTTTCTAGGCACAGGCTTGACATGATCATGAGTATCATCAAGAAGGTTGATTTGGCAAGGCCAAGAAGGGTGGACTGCATGAAGGAGACAACAGAGGCAGGAAGATTTATTCGGAGGTTACTACAACAGCATAGGCAGTGATTTTAGAAGAGAACCATCAAATTGCAGACTTAAGACAGTGACCTTCAGGGTTATCTAGGCCAGCTTCTCTCCACAGTATGAATACTGTCTGCAACACCTTCAACATGCAGTTTCTGTGAAGGACTTTGGCGCTCACAGAGGGGCAGCTCATTTTATTTTAAAAATGTGAGCTTCTATTTTTATTCATCTTATCATCTAACTGAGCAATATATACCGGGCAAGTTTAAAGCCACATCAAGACTTGTGGGACATCTTGTGTACGTCTAGGTGTTTGTGGGTGTAGGACTCCTGCAGGCCGAGACACCAGGGTACCCTCCCTCTCCAACCCCGCTTTTCAGTGTGACATTCTTCATTGTTAAGATTGTGAGCTGCCTGAGGGCAAGGTCCATATTTTGTCTCTTTTTGGATCCCCAGTGCCTGGCACATAGGAGATGCTTAATAAACGTTTACTGACTGAGAAATTGGATTGAATTAGGTATAACCTGTGCTGTCTCTCCTACTATTACTAAGATGAATATTCTCAAATATTGTTTATCCTAATTTAATATCCCTTTAAGTGGGAAACGGCATTTTTTTCCCAAACAGAAAGGCTCCAATACCTCATTAGTATAGTCCTGGTACTTTGATACTTCTTCCTCCATATCAAAACACTGATTAGTTAGGGATGACAACTGTTTCCTTAGGTGAAGCATCTTTCTGAAAAACAAAATGAATTCACTTAAAATAAGCAAGTTACTAAAGCAGATACCAGTTCTTATTAATTAAAAGTGAAATTATAAATTGTAAAAATCCCATGTGACCTTGGGCAAGTCACTTAACCCCAACTGCCCTCCAAAGAGCAAAAAAATAAAAATAAAAAAATAAATTGTAAAAATAAAAATGGAGCGTTTTACCTCATCCACTCTTCTGCCTTGTCCAAAAATGTTTCATATTTTTCAACACACTCATCAGTAAAGTGGCTCATAGCTTTTGTTGCATAAAAATATAGTTTCTGCCTGTAATTTAAAAATAATCCATGGAATTGTCTCCTACAAATTTCTTAATTCTTACCTCATACCTTAAAAGTTTTATTAAATATATAATGCAAAAGAGTAACATTACCAGAGGAGGAAGGAACCTTTTCATCACTCTTAAAATGAAGAAGTGTACATTTCCATCAGCAAACCTTATATATTACACATTTTAACCTTTTAGCATGATTTTTGTTTTTGCAAGTTTTTATAGTAAGAGTGGAACTTAAACAGGAGGCAGAAAGAAGACTGAGTCATATTTGGCAAACTACATAAGGGCTTTCACTGATCTCAATCTGTTCCCTATTGCCTGAGTCAATCTTTTTTAACATTGATGTTCTCCTGGTGAAGATCTGGCTGCTAATCACATTATAACTCCACAACTTGAAAAAAAAAAAATTCCCCCTTTGACCCAGCAATACCACTTCTAAGGCTCTATCAAGGGAAAAGGACCCAAGTGTACAAAAATATTTACAGCAGCTTTTTGTGGTGGCTAAGAACTGGAAATTGAGGGGATGCCCATCAACTGGGGAATGGCTGAACATGTTGTGGTATATGAATGTAATGGAATACTATTGTGCTATAAGAAATGATGAGCAGATGGACTTCAGAAAATCCAGGAAAGACTTATATGAACTGATGTTGAGTGACGGGAGCAGAACCAGGAGAGCACTGTACATAGTAACAGCCACAGTGTGATTTTATAGACTCAGCCCTTCTCAACAATGCAAGGATGTAAAACAATTCCAAAGGACTCATGATGGTAAATGCCATCTACATTCAGAGAAAGAACTATGGAGTCAGAATGCAGACCAAAGCAGACGATTTTCTTCTCTGTTTCATTGTTTTTCCTTTCTCATGGTGTCTCCCATCAGTTATAATTCTTCAATACAACGTGACTAATGTGAAAATGTGTTTGACAGGAATGTGTAAAGACTGCATCAAGATTGCATGCCCTCTTGGGGAAGGAGGGGGAGAAAATTTAAAACTTATGGAAATGAATGTTGAAAACTAAAAATAAATTTAAAAAAAATTCCGAAGGACATGAAGGCCACTGGCAAGATACCTAGTAGGTACAAATAGGCTGCAGCACCCTACCAATGATGACTAGTATACAGGAAGTGACAAAAAATATGTACAGGGCATGTATAAATGGAAAAGGCAAAGAAGTCAAGTAATGAATGGGAGAAAAAACTGACTGACAATCAAAGTACACGGGCCAATCTGGAACACAGAATATATGAAGAAGAAGAATACTGGAGAAGTGGGTAGGAGTCATACTGTGGGAAGGCTTTCAACGTCAGGCTGAGGATTCAGTATTTTATTTGGACAAGAGGGAGCCATTAAAGACTTTTGTGTAGAGAAATTAAACAGTCAATTCATCTTGTTTGAAATATCAATTTATAGCAGCTGTGTGGACAATGGACTGGAGAGGGAAAAGAATAGAAGGTGGAGTGCCAATCAAATGATATGGATATGGGATAAACTTAGGCTACCTGCCTTGGTTTGAACAAGGATCCAAGGAGCAGCAAATATTCTCTTTTTGAGTCACTTACTCTCTGGCAGTGACATTTGTTTAAAAAGTATGGGACTCAGCCAAAATAAAAGGAATGTTGTTCAACATGAGATTTTATACCAGTTATGCTAGAAAGCAAAAGTCCATGCTAATAATACTTGAAGCTACTGGGAGGTGAAGGGTGAGGCAAGCACTGTTCCTTATGATTTGGTGAACATCAATTAGAGAAGTCACAAAAAGAATGGGGAGTAGAGGCATGAAGTTCTCTTTCTGCCATTATTTCAGTGGTGAAAGTGTCATTCAATATAATTCAAAGTTTCCCTTCTACTTCATCATTCTGTTCCAGGAATGTCATGGGCCTTAATGTACTACATACACAAGCAGCCTTATTAAGTCAAGGTTAAATTGTTTCTATGAAAAATCACAGTAGTAGGATAAGCAAAATGGTAACAAGAAGTAATCTGATGAGTAAAATGTAATTTAGGCACTTACTTGTCAAATTTGTGAATCTGTTCTTCATTGTAAGCTAGTCCTAGAAATAAGAGTTTATTACATTAATTCTGTTCATTAGAATCACAAATTGTTGTAGAACTTATTCTTCTGAGATCACATAGTTCAAAAAGCCTAATAACTTAAGCTTTTCAAGATATCTTAAAAATAAATGATTTCCTTTAAGCCGCTATCACTATTCAGAGTCACATCTCTTAAAATAACAATCGCTACAATCAATTCAAACTGACTCACCAAATAAAATAAATTAAAATTTACTTACTACGTTCTGCTTTGTCTTTTTTGAACTGGTAGTAAATCTCTGTAATGCAATTTAGCAGGACTTGCAGTTTTTCTACACTATTCAGGAAAAAAGAGATTGAGAGTTCCACTGTGGTCAGTGTGGCAGAAGGCAGGTAAAAGTGAAGAGCTGAGCAAACAAAGCTCTGACTTACTTCCGATCTCTTGGATGCGTCCCTTCCTGGTTGGCCCAGGTATCTGCCAACAGTCCCCCAGGAGATAACTTGCTTTTGATATCCTGAAGACTGGTTTCTATTGTTCCCTGGGAGCTGGAGAGCTAGAGGAGAGTAAAAGGTCTGGGATAAGAGCGACAAAAATCATGATGATGATGATCCTATTGGGGACAACATCTGTGTGTTATTCTATTCCTGCTCAGCAGATTTCAAGTCAGTCACGTAAGCACGGAACAGTGAGGACAAATTCATCATCTGCTTTCTTAAGATTTTTAACTGCTTCAGTTTGAACTTTTACAGATAAGGAAACTGAGGAAATTAAGAGAATAATGGATGGAGTCAAGGTAGTTATACACACAGTACAGAATGAGCAGTAAGAAGGCTAAAATGGGAGTCAGAAGGCAGGGTCGATGAGATGAGGCTAGCCCCCTCTCCTCTGTCTCTGGGTTTTCTTGACTACAAATTCTGACTGGCTGCACAACCTCTAAGGTCACTACCAGTTCTAATTCCATGACCCGTTAGTCTGCCAGCAGGCCTGCACCACTGACACAGCCGTAGAGCAAACAGGCTCATCTCTGTGCCATGATGAGGTATTAGATGAGAACCTTAGATTAATTTCTTATTTATTATCTATCCTGTTATTCATTTCTCAATAATTTCAAGAAGTATGTTAACCTGCATTTGTAAACTTGGTTTGTTTTTTTAATCAGAAAGGCCAAAGCAAGGGAACATTACGGAGAGCACAAATGGACCACTGATTTGATATTAGGCAGGTCACTGCCTCTCTGAGACTCAGTTTCCCTGTTCTTTGGTGAAATGAGGGAGTCATACTAGATGATCTACAATGCTGCTTTCAGCCCTAAAATGTTACAACTCTAAGAAAAGGCTTAGATTACAGCAGGAGGAATTTGGGGTAGGATAGAATCTATCATTGAAATTTTTGTTTGCTTTAAGAGGATATGGGAGACTCTTTTCCCAGGTCTTTTTTTTTTTTTTTTTTGCTTTTTGGAGGGGGCAATTAGGGTTAAGTGACTTGCCCAAGGTCACACGGCTAGTAAGTGTTAAGTGTCTGAGGCTGGATTTGAACTCAGGTTCTCTTGACTTTAGGACCAGTGCTCTATTCACTACACCACCTAGCCACCCTTTCCAGGTCTTTAAGATGGTTTGGATATAGGCAGACTAGAAACTTATCAACCTGAATTTCATTTCTATCTCTGATAAGCAAAAGAAGGACTATGGATTTATGGCTTAAGATCTGGTAATTACTTACTCGCAATAATTTAGTGTGTATGTCTGAGATTTCACCCAACTCTGCTGCTTCCAAATCAATCTGCATCAGTTTTTCATATCTGTTCACAATAAAAAGGAAAAAAGATTGACTGATACATTTAAATAATACAATGCATACATATATACATATTTTAAAAAAGATATTTAGAAAAGTTATATTTAAAGGTTAAGAACATCAGAACCACTTACTATCCTAAAGAATCAAGAAAAGGTGATACATATGGCTGCCACCAAACTCCCAAAAGAGAATGGTACTTTTCTAAGTAAAAGAAAATTTCACATTATTCTAATGTAATCCTGTCCAATAAAGTGGAAAGTGCGTATGTTAAATTTAATAATAAATAGCTTGAGGCTACATATTCACTTAGATATCTAATTTCAGTAACCACTTAATAGTAACGAAGGATAAATACCTAAAGAAGTAAAATAAAAAATTTATTTCACTACTGCCTCTGCTGGACATAAAACATGGGACTTATGTATAAGAAGTCAAGACAGACTAAGACAGGGTTAAGATGAACAAGAAATGAAAAATCAGGTTTATCCCATAGCTCTGTAAAAGGTATTGAAATAAGATTTTACGGCGACTGCTATTTGCTGAAAACTGTAAGATTTTATTTTCAGGGTAGGGTTTTTGGCTTATAAGGCAGGAATTAGAAGTCTTTATTTTCAAATTTTTTTTCCCCCTTTCTTAAAAAAGATAAAAAAATAACCCAACCCACTACTGACTTAGTATTTAATTCTTCCTGAACAGTACTGATATTGTTTCCCTATCATGGCCATCTAACCAACAGGAACTTTATTCTTAATACTAATAAGTTCTTTTAAAAAGGGAATGAAAAAATAAGTTTTTGAGAAATTTTATCATATTATGACAAGTATCCTGGAAAATACATTTTTAACAACCAGAAGCAAGGGAGTTATCTTACTTACATTTTCACAGTTTTTTCAATGTTCCTGATACAGAAATCCAGAGCAATCACAACTTCTGTCTTTTTGTGTACGGTTTCATTATAATCTTCTTTAATCAGTTCACTGTAAAATAATACTAACCCTATCAGTCCACCTAAAGAGTCACTGGATTTTCTCTTTTCTACCACTTATAGTAACAACAGCTGTTAAGAGCAGTACTATCTTTACAGATCATATGAAATACCATATGCATACTTTATAACAAGTCTTAACATATATGAAATTTGATTCAGATTTTGAGGATACTACTAAAAATTTATCTCTAAGCACTATTACAGCATTTAATTTTGCAAGCTTTACTGTTGGTTGGTTTAATGTTTTAGAATTTGAGAGTTTTATAATTTTATGAACGCAAAGTACACTAAAAGATTTATTTGTCATTCAATTTATATGCTATTATGGTTTATTTTTCACCACTGGAAACACCTGATACAGTGACATACATTGCTTTTATAGTTAAACCATTAATTTGTTCTCCAAAAATGTAAAACCATATATGTAACATAGATGAGTTCTTCTTTTCCATAAACTCTTTTTAAAAAATTATGAAATTTTAATGCTCTTATGACTCATTAAGTTAATAAAGAAAAGGAACAATCTCACAGGTCACTGGAAAATGCACTTGAATGGAACAGGTAACAAGTGAAACTGAAAGTTTCTACTAACAGTACTACCCAAATAAATATAACAAAGTGTTTTAAGTTTTTTCCCCTTAAAATATAGGAAGTCATTATCAAAAACGTAGTGATGATCACTCCCAATACTTCTGCTCCCTCACCACTCTCCTTAACTCTTGTAATTTAAGTTTGTTTTCACAACTCCGCTGAATATATCCTCTCAAAGGCTACAAATAACCATTTGACAATTCTAATGGGTTTTCTTTCAGCCGTTGCTCTTGCTCCACCTTTCTGTAACCTCTGACACTCGTGACCACCACCTCTCCCCTCTGAATGCAGCTTCTTCCCTTAGCCCCAGAAACATTACATTCTCTGGACGCCCTTCCTATTTCTAAGTGCTCCTCACTTGTTGCCACTGGTTCCTGAACATCTAAACTGTTCACAACTATCACACAATGTCTCTCTCCCCTCTTCCCTCCAGGCTCCCTTTGCAATCTCATCAGCTCCCAATGATCATATCTATGCAGGTAGCTCCTAGATCTCTCCCCACAAGTTCTTCTGAATTTCAAGTCTGTATCTCTTAACTGCCAATAGAACACTCCCTATCTGACCGACTTCAAACTCAAACAGTCTAACATCGATCCTTTTATATTTATCCCCAAATCTATACCTTTCTGACTTCACTATCTGTCAGTGGCACCACCACTCAGCCAGTTTCCCACTGTAAAACTCTGGTTTTATCCTTGACCCTTTCCTCTCCTTCATCTTTCATACCCAGTTATTACTTTGTGGACAGAGCTCTACAATATTTTTCACTTCTATCCCTCCCACTGCCATCATCATAGTCCAGGTCCCAAATTCCACAGGCCAGGTTACTACAAGAGTTTCCCCACAGGGCTCCCTTGCCCATTTCCTTATGCTCCTCTCCAACAGCCTTCACACTGCTGCCAGAGTAATCAAAGAATCTGAGGGCTCGAAAGGGACCTCAATGACCCCTAATTCACCGTCTATGTGAAAGGAATTCCTACAGTAACATACCTGACAAATGGTCCCCCAGCCTCTGCTTGATGACAGCCAAGGAGGCACAAGCCCTTAACTCTCTAGGCAGTCCATTCCACTTTGGGACGGCTCTAATCCTTAGAAGTCTTTCTGAAATCAAACCTAAATCAGCTTCTTTGCACCTTCCACACGTTGCTTCTGATTCTGCCCTCTGAGGAAAAACAGAACAAGCCTAATTCCTCTTCCACATGAGAGCCCTTCAAATACTTGAGGGAGCAGTCATGTCCCCTGAGTCTTTTCTGCTCCAACCTAAACATTCTCAATTCTTTAAAGTGACTTCCATGTGACACAGATGCAGTGCCTTCACTATCTTGGCTGCCTGCAGCTGGACATTCTCCAACTCAATATCCTTCTTACCCTACAACACCCAGAACTTAACATAATCCTTCGGAGGACATCTGACAAGGGCCAAGTAGGCTGAGATTGTGGCTTCTCTATTCCTAGAAGCTCCACCTCTCAACGCAATTTAACATTTTGTTGAGTTTATTTTTTTTTTGCTTGCCACATCACAATGCTGACTCATGTTGAATTTTTAGTCCATTAAAACCCAGAAATTTTGTTCAAAATAACTGCTGTCTAATCTTCGTATTACACTTGTGCAGTTAAGTTTTTGTACCCAAGCGTAATACTACATTTATTCCTACTAAATTTCATCTTTTCTTTCTTTTGCATCCTGCCACTCTTTTTCTCCAACTGACTAGTATTGTATATTTTCCAATTTATACATATAGTTTTCAGCATTTATTTTTATAAGATTTTGAGTTCCAAATTTTTCTTGCTCCCCAAGACAGATAACAATTTTATATAGGTTATACACACACAATCATACGTCATGTGGTGAAAGAGTCAGAACGAAAAAGGAAAAACAGAAAAAGAAAAAAACCAAAAAAACAAAAACCCCCAAAGTAAAAATAGTCTGCTTCAATCTGCATAGTTCCATCTCTGGATGAATACAGCATTTTCCAGCATGAGTCTTCTGGAATTGTCTTGGATCATTGTATTGCTGAGAAGAGCCAAGACTATCAAAGCTGATCATTGCACAGCACCGCTGCTGTTACTGTGCACAATGTTCTCCTGGTTCTGCTCACTTCACTCACTCTGTATCAATTCACTTATCATTCTCTTTGAAAAAAGATTTTCTTCCTATCTGAAGAAGCTATAAATGTTATTATGATCTTTTGTGGTCTCTCTTCCTCCATCCAGCTTAGATACTTACCCATCCAATCACATCTTTTGGCCCTTCAAAGGATGAGTCAACTATTTAACCACTGTGTCTTTTGTGAGATTAAATTCCTCCATGAGAGGAACTCTTCCATGTCACAATCCTTGGAGGGAATATTCTTGCCAATGCATCAATCCTATGGCAATGTCTTAGCCGTTATAAGTTATCTGTCTCAAATTTGTGTCATTTGCAGATTAGAAGAGCATGAATAGGTCCCTGGGATATGCTACCAGATACAACATGTCACCTGACATTGAACCATTAAGAAAGATTCTTTGAGTCCTAACATAAGAGTGGAAGGATATGGTCATAGTGTTAATAAAAGGATTACTTTAGGATGCAAGTCTAACCTTCTGAGGTTGTCATCCTGGGGGATTATCCTACTTTCTAATAAAGGTTCCTGGTGATATATTAATAGGAGGTCCTTAAATGCTTGTTGAATGCTGAATGAATGGATTTGATGAAATATGGTTATCTTAAGAAATTAATTTAATCAAGTAAATTGTCTAAATTACTTGCTTAGCCATATGCATACATGGTTTACTAGAGCGGATCAGAGCTGTTAAACACAAAGTGCAGGGGGAGTATTTTGAGGAATTAAAGTCATGTTACAAGGCAACACTGAGTAGATACTGAATTATCAGACAAAATCATTCCCCAATAGTAATGAATAGCAATTGTATACCTAGAAAAAGGCAAGCATGTGCCCAGCTATGTGGGCAGTGATAAAGTCATGCTAATTTCATCTCTTTGGGGGCAATGATCACATCATGGTACCTGACATAATAATCTTGTCTCTTCATATAAATGACATGACCACTCTCAAAATTTAATATATTACTTACATCAGCCATCGTATTCCTTTTCGCATCAATTCCTGATAAAGCAGCAAGGTACTGGCAACTCTACAGGCATAACAGACGACACCTGTTATTACCTAATGGGAAAAAAAGTGAGTGATAACTGGGCTAATCATAATAAGCTAAAAAAATGGACACTTACGCAAAAATCTTCAAGACTGTTATGAGTGTTACTCATGAACTTTAAGCTCAATAATGAGCTTCCTAAATGCACAAGAAACTTAAAAGCATAAACACTGAATACTTTAAAAAAATGTATAACCACACATGAGTTATCAAGGAAGAGAAATAAATGCAACACGTATCAAAAGAAAATCCATACAGTTTTTTGGTTATTTAAAAATGAATGTTCTAAAGTAGTTTATAATAAAATATGGGACGAAGTGCCGGCAACTTATTAAACTCTGATCCACTCTGGCAAAGCAAGTATGCATACAGCTAAGTAAGAAAAAAGAAAAAAGCCAAAGTCCAGAAAAGGAGGACTTCCCTTGTTGCATCAGGAGTCCATTTAACAAATCTCCCTTTTCCTAAACTTTGCTTTGGTCTCTTTTTCATTTATCATCTGTAGAGGGACTGGTAAATTGCCTATATTTGGGGAGTGGTCCATCTTTTTTTGAAAAATGAACTCCTCCTCTGTTTAGAACATTCATTTTGACAGAATTATACCTCATACAGGTCAAATAATATTTGACGAATTACACTTTGGCTTGAATAAATACAGAGACAAAGCTTATTTTAAAATAAGTAATGTTATTTCTCAGTTTCACTGACCATCTCTGAATGAAATATTCTAATTAAATTAACGAAATACTCTAATTAAATACTAACCTTAGCCATACTAGCATCACCATCCAAATCATAACGTGGATGTACTTTAGGGAGTAAAACTAAAATTGGAAATAAATAATTATTCATACATTAAAAAATTAGTAATGAACATAACTTCTAAAATTATTTTATCCCCTGCAAAGTAAAAACTTTCAATCTAACTGATACTAACTACACTCAAGCTAACTTCCTCAGGAAAAACAATCATTTAAACAATGCTACATATACCATTATATGAATATAAATGTTGCTATTTATTTAAACATTTAATAGGCAGCTACACCGAGCAAGACACTGTGGTAGGCTGCCCATCAAAAGATAACATCCTCTTCAACATGTTTTCAAATTTATTTTTTCCAAAATTACTTTGTAACTTCATAAATATCTGAAGATAAAACACTCAATTCTACTGTTGAAAGGTTAAATAACTTTGAGTATTTTTTTTTACTTTTATTCCAGGAGGATGTTATTGTGAAAAAGGAAAAAAATAAAATTTATTAAA
Organism: Pseudocheirus occidentalis; assembly: GCA_028646575.1. Classification (NCBI taxonomy): domain Eukaryota; kingdom Metazoa; phylum Chordata; class Mammalia; order Diprotodontia; family Pseudocheiridae; genus Pseudocheirus; species Pseudocheirus occidentalis. The sequence goes on along the minus strand of CM053597.1, from coordinate 204,368,991 downwards.
TGCATTCAGTGACTAGGAGTTCTCTGCTTTAAAAAAAAAATGTCTTGTACAAAAGATAATGCTGATAAAATGTTTTGCCCTACTTTTCATGGAAAAAAAATAGTATTATGAGAGTTACACTTACAAACTATATTATGTTGCAGGATACACTTTAAACTGTATAATGTAAAAAAGTTTTAGCTCAAGACTAGTTTTTATCATAGAAACTTTACAATAATCATATATGAATTATTTACTTAAAGTTCTACCTATCATTACTTTTACAAAACACATGCGATAATTTTAAACATGAGCTCCCCCTGCCCATTATAAAATGCGAAATCAGCATACTTTTTTCATACATTAATCCTACAGTGCTCATAGGTTCCCGGCTTACTACAATGATAGGATTTTCTTCAGTAGTTTTAGGGAAATGCTGTGCCAGCCTTCCAGGTTCAAGCACTAATCGTCGTCCTTCATAGATCAGTTCTTGATTTGAAGACACAATTTTGGTCTGTTTATAAACCAAATCATGGAATACGCTAGCACTATGTGAAAGAAGCCACAAAGATAACATAGTTGGGGAAATGAAAACTAGTAATATTTCAGCAATAATCATATAACATCTGGCTCTATATAATGAGGCTATTTTCGTGTACCGATAAGCATATACTAATACTATTCTGATATAAACAGAATAAATTCTATTTTAAAAATCTTCACAGATAGTCACAAGATCCCATTCATTCATTCATCAGTCAATTTTGTAAGATATCTGAATACTGACACAATACAAAATAATCTTAATAAAATTTGTCATAAAGTACATGCCCACCAATTAGGGAGTGTTTAATGAAATGGTATATTACTGTACTTTAAGAAATGACAAATATGAAGAATATAGAGAAGGGAAAACTGTTATGAGCTGATACAGAACGAAGTAAACAAAACCAAGAAATAATACAAACAATGACAATAATGGAAAAGTTAAAAAGAAACAGCCAATCCCACCTAATGCTTGAAAAAAGACTGTTATTAGAATGTGAGCTCTGTGAGGGCAGGAACAGTGGTTTTGCCTTCATTTGCATATCTACTGCTTAGCAGTGTCTGGTATCATTTAATAAATGGCAAGCACTTAATAAAGGCTTGCTGACTGAAAAAAGAGAAATGAAGTAAAACTTGCTAAAAATTCAAGTATAATTTGTCTATTTTTTAATCATTAAATAAATGTTTTTATTTCTCTGTTCTCCTTTACAAGAAAAATAACTTTTCTACTAGCCTGCTTATTTGGCCTAAAGAACATACTATACATATAACAACATATAAGAATGCAAAGTAAGTACTTACGTATTACAACTATGAATATAAATTTTGTGGGCTGTCATTTGTTGTAAAGAAAAAACATGCACTATCATTCGGTGAAGGATGTCACTAGTTTCAGCAAAAAACTGGTCAAAACCCCAGCATTTTTCCTGATCAGCTTCAAGAATGTTCGCAAGAACAGGGGTTAGCAGTACTTGCAGACCCCTAAAATAACATTTAATTATAAGATCAGTATTTCATAGTTTGGCAATAATAATACTGTAACACATCTATAGAAGAAAAAACAATATTTTCAACATTTTATAAGTAATGGTTACTTAATGTGCTCAATATTTTATAAAATTCGCCATTTTTCAGAAAAAAAAACCCTATAGCTTCTGTCTAATGCAATTCACTACTACTAAGTGAGGTGTCATAGTATTCTATGATGATTCCATTATACAACTATTGATGGGATTCCTTCTCATCCCCGCCATGTTTTCTTATGTCCTCAAACACATTATAATACTATATATACAAGAAAGGGTTGGTTAGAATGGTCATGAAATTACCTTGACATTTAGAATTCAACATGTACGAAAATTATTTAATAGTCTCTGACCAAAGAATGTGATTTACTTCGGCTCAATATTAACTTATGACATGCTCATGCTCAAGGATGTTTACTTTAGTGATTAGCCACGGAACAATTGTATGAGAAGGCAGATCAAAATGAGTTTTTGTGGCCAATTCTATTTCTGGAACATATTTTCAGTTCATTTGAACTCTAAGACCCCAGTGTTAGATTCATTATGCGTGTTCCTTGGTCGCTGAGATGTTCCAATTTTGATCACAGGACACTTAAAATATCCAGTGCTAGATAGACTAATTTAGATAAGGTCCTAAAGAAGGTTTCTATATATGCTTTGCACACCAGATTGTAAAATTACTTAGGAAGGCAGCCAACTATGTATATTAAAAAGCAAGTTTCAACACTCTATTTTTCAAGTTTGTGGATTCTTTACTGGACAACCATAATTGACCTAACTCAGATGTTCTTTTCTAACATATTTGTAAAGTGGTGACCTGTTGGGATCCTAGTAGAAAACAACCTAGAGTTGGAAGCCAGAAAATAAATCTTAAGCACCAACACTCTACACAGTAAACAGCATATATTAATTTCTGAGGCATTAATATTCTATTAGCCTTCTTAAAGTCCCAGAAATTAATATTTCTCAAATCACCTCTGTGCATGTGTGTGCACATGAGCAAGAGAGAGATAAAGACAAGCACTGCTTAGAGCTATAATTTTTAATCTGGGAATTGTAACCTTTAAAAAAAAAACCTTCATTTCAAAATGTTTTTCTGAGGAGTCTTTATCAGACTGACAAAGGGGTCCATGACTCAAAAAAAGGTTAGGAGTCCTTGGTCTGGAATAAAGTGGATAGCTGAGAAAATTAACTTTTTGGTTGCTAGTTTTTAACTGGTCAATTTTATACACTGGAATACAAATTCTCTGAGAGTTGTTCTGGAAGAGGCTGGCTGATATTCATTTTAGTTATTAAAGGTAGCTAAATATAACAGCTTACATTTTTATATTTCTTTATAGGGGCAGAATTTTTCATACATCTCATTTAATCCCCACAAAAAAACTTGTAAGGGAGAACAGGGATTACCACTCTCCATTTTATAAATGGGGAAAGGCGGTTCAGAAAGCTAAACAACTATTCAAGATCACACAGCATAGCAGCCCATGGTTTAGACAGACAGAAAGGCAGCTAACTAAAGATTACATCAAACAAGGTTTCCTGTAGCTCTTGGATTACTAGTTTAAAGCTGGCAGAGATCTGGAAAACTGCCTAGTCCAATCCTTGTCACTATATCCAGGTGGAAAGTGAAGTCCAGACAAAGTTCAGAAAACCTACTAAAGGCCACAGAGGCAGTACTAGAAGCAGTGGAGGAAGTCAGGTCTTCTGGCTCTAGCATAATTGCTTCTTCTACTGTACCAGGCTGCCTTCATTAGAAAGGAATGAACTTGAGTTCAGGGGACTCGTCTAACTTCTGCCAGAGAACTACTTAGTTCTTGAACCTAATTCTTCAAGAAAATCCTGTTCCAAATTAATGAACCCACCAGGTAGTAGGTGTAAAGATGTCCCTTCTTCTGGACCAATCACAAGTCAATATTTCCTATGTTCCTTATCCCACTTCTTTAAAAAAAAATGTCTGATGTTCTTAATGAACAACTTTAAACACTGAAGGGAAATCCTGGGAGGAAGAACTGAGAAAGAAGAGCTCCGGATATACTAAAATGTGCTGAAGTCTTATTGTGTTGAAGAAAGATGTTAAACCACAAATCCCAGTAATTAAAATATTGTCTTGGCTCTAACAACTGAGGAAAATGTAATGAAATTCTTTATCATTTGTAAATTTTCTTCAACCTAGTGTTCTGTTTAATAGGATTTTCATCTCACAAAACAATTTTTCTACTTGTGGCAGCTCAATGATTACCAGAATATGTGAATTGTTGAGGGGATAAAGTACTAGAAATAATAAGGGCTTTATAATTTTTTAGCCTTCACAAGACCTGGTATAGGGTTTTGGACAAATATTTCAAAAAATAAAAACAGTGTCACAATCCTTCAATTCCTGTTCTTTGGGAGACTTCTATTTCTTTCTCGGAATCCTTAGCCAAGGGCCTGGTATCTCAGTCTATTCAGCACACAGATGTTTATGGCAGGTACTGTACTGGGGGCTCCCCATTTTTATTGGACTTTGGATTTCATTGGTGTTGGATACTCTTATGGAAGGATTCTTCGACCCTGGCCTCTTTCTCTGAAACTTACAGATTTAGAGAGTTGCCTGGGGGCACTGAGAAGTGACTTTCTAGGGTTACATGATCAGTAGGTGGCAGAGGTCTGCCTTGAACTCAGGTTTTTCTGAATCTGAGGCTAGCTCTCCATTCACTATACCATTCTGCTTCATGGGCTGGGGATAAAAAGATAAAAAACCTTCAAAGAATCTCTCCCTTAATGGGAAAAGAACATGAACACAGGCAAATACAAATTAATTTGACAAGTTTTTTTTTTTTTTGGTGTGGGTGAGAGAACAGTAATTGGAGGGACTGATCATAGAAGACATACATGATGTAGCACTTGAGCTGAGCTTTGAAGAGAGCTAAGGTCACATAAGAGCTTAATAAATATTGAACAGCTGTACTGAATTGAGTAATTTTATCTGTAACCAGTCAACTCAGGTGGAGCATGATTCTATCTAGATCAGCATTCTGGGCTACATTTCCACATGTTTTAAGGTCAGAAAATGTACTTCAACCTCTGACTAATCATCTCAGAAATATATGCCATCAGGCTTAAGAATAAGTAATAATTTGCAGGATTACTTAAATTCTATTATAAATAGAAAAAAAGAACAATTTGAAGCAAATACCCTATGAATGGTAGGTCAGTAGCAATATCTCTGTATAGGAAATACTGTTCAATAGAGAGTATCTCTAGTGTTAAGAGAACTTGGAAAATTATGGTGTTAACCAATTATGATGTTAAGAGATCAGGCAAATACAATACACTTACCTAGAAAGGCTACAAGAAACAGGCATGTCTGCACTCCAGTCAATTGGCCCATTTTCTGCTTTTTGTACTCCTGATATTGCACCAGAAGGTTTTCCAGTAATTATTTTATACCTTTGAAATAGCAAAAACAGACAAAAAGAAACAGTTCATTAAGTCATGGCTATTAATCAGTTTTGTAAAAGTCTTTTTTTCTATGTACAACTCTAATAATTTCCTGACACTTGGTAATATATACAGAAATCCCCACAAAGGGGTCAATATATATTGACTGTGACCAGAGTACAGGGAAGCTATAATGTTTCCATTAATGTTATCTGAGAAAATCTGAGCTTCTGCTAGCACACTTGGAGGGAGAGAAAAAAGAAGGCTTTAGCAGGTGGTAAGTACTGCACTTTGCCTGGGGCATGCTGCCTCCTCTGAGACACATCCAATGTCTCTCTCCTCTTGCTTCTTTCTTTTAATTTAGTTTTGATTTTGACCTCCACAGTTTGCTGCAAATAGTGCTTTGTTGTCCATTAACAACAACTTTACTTTGATGTTCAGATAATTTAGATTTAGTCCTAGAAGGAAACTTAGAGCCTCTCTCATTCAACCACTTTCACTTTTCGGATGAAGAAGTTGGGCTCAATGAAGTTACTCGACCAAGGTCACAGAAGTCACAAGCTGCAGAGGCAGGTATGAACCCAAGTCCTCTAAATGAAAGTTCACTGCATTCACTATTCTACAAATTGGTGTTTGCCACATCCAATGCCTTCCAGCTTCCTTCTTAAAGCGTTCCTGATACACAGGCATAAGCTTTCTCAGTAATCTATAAACCTGTGCTGTTTTAAGGCATAATGAAGTACTTTGGGAGAATTTTGCCATGGAATTTCTTTGCTTCTTCATCCTTTGCAGTAGAGATTGGTTCATGTTCTTGTTAAGTCTTTTTAACTGTGTCCAACTCTTTGTTGGACCCCATTTGGGGTTTTCTTGGCAGAAATAGTAGAGTGGTTTGCCATTTCCTTCTCCAGCTAATTTTATAGATGGGGAAACTGAGGCAAACTGGGTTGACTTGCCCAGGTCATACAGTTATTAAGTGTCTGAGGACAGATTTGAACTCACGTCTTCCTGACCTGATATCTGATGCTCCATCCACTCTGTCACCCAGCCGCCAGATGCTGATTTATGCGTTGCAATTATCTTTATGGTCTTTTTGTTCATTTACTGACCACTGAAAGGTCATAAGACCCAGTGCATTAAATATTTTTTGTCTAATTCTTGATAAAAGCAATGGTCAACTTGTTGATTTGCCTTTATGAAGTGAACCTGTGGGATGCCCTTTTACATGCAGTTGTAGCTTCTTGTTTCATTTACGACAAGTCTCAATACTGACATAATCAGTTTAGTAGGTGAGTCACCTAGTTGTTAACTGAATCCAGATAATACAACGAGTGCCAATGGTTATATGATTAATGTTAGATGGGCTAAGATCTCTCTAAGCATTCTGTGCTCCAAATACTGTGGAAGCAGAAAAGGCTTGTAAAGGGCAGAACGGTCCTCTTACATTTTCATGTTTCATGGGTCCCCATGATTAAAACCTTTTCACAAAGTTTCCAGCTTTTGGGCAAAGGTAGACTCTGAACTTAGTTAAGCTTGTATGTGGACAACACAGACTCACCAGATCCAGATTTAAAAATTTTCCTGGTTGGTAGAACCTGTCAGTGTTTGTTTTCTATCTGTATGAAAAGCCTTTAAAAAACCAGGGTAATCATCAGGCCATAACAAGAAATCAAAGTAACCATCCTATGGAAAATACACAGGGAGAGGGACAGGGACTGAACACATGATTTCTTCTGTGCAGGGAACTCCTGGGTAAAGAAGCTTCCTCTACCGTTCCAAGTTGGCACTTTCTCTACAACTATAACACTGCGTAGAGAACTGAAGGGTCACAGAGCCACTGTGTATGAGGGCTGGAATTCACACCTTTATACACACCTTTATACACAGTCTTTATACACACCTGGAAACAGCCCTTTTATTCCCATTCACTGTGTGGCTTATGCTAAGCATGCTATTTTTAAAAATTAAATTTTCCCTTTCTGCTGTTCAATTAACAAGCATTTTCCTCTTCCTTCCCCACTGGGGAAAAAAAAGGAAAAAAAAAAGCTGTTATGACAAACAGGCAGAGCTGAGCCTTCTTGGCCACGTCCAATGTCTCTCTCCTGCTGCCTACGCTGAGGGGGAGAGCATGTTTCATTGTTTCTCCTCCAGAACCAGGATCTGCGTTAATCAGCACCGTCAGATCATTCACAACTGTGTGCTTTTACAGCACTGCTGTAACATGTATGCTGTTCCCCTGGTTCTGCCTATTTCATTCTGTGTCCAAGTCTTGCGAGGTTTCTCTAGAACCACACTTTCCTCAGTGTTTCTTGGATCACAATCATATCTGAGTTCATTTAAGTCACCACTTGCTCAGCCATCCCCACATAATAGACTCTTCCTTACCTTCCAGTTTTTCTGCAACCACAAAACAAGTTGCTTTAAACATCCTTGTACATATACGACCTCTTACTTTGATCTCGTTGGAGCCTAGCTAGTACTGTCGGGTGATGGAATATATACAGAATTTGGCAACTTTCTGAGTATAGTTTCAAACTGCTTTCCAAAATGGCCAGACCAATTCACAACTCCATCAAAAATGCAATAGTGTGGCTCATTTTCTGAAGCCTAACATTTATCTTTGCCAAAAGGATAGGTACAGGATAGAACTTCCGAGCTGCTTAAATTTGCATTTCTCTAATTATAGATATTTGGAGCATTCTATAATTCAGATTTCTTCACTTAAAAAAAGATGTTTTTTTCTAACAATATAAACAATGGTGCCATATAAGGTTATGCTTTACTGGTAAACTGCAATTAGTCTGAAACAGCCTCTTTAGTACAAGAACCAAATGTTTAGCATTACATCTGTCAAAATATTCTTTTGGGAAATATTAAACAAATCAGTTCCTGGCATGACATTTTTGTCCAAATGGCTACATGTTCTAGCGCTGCAAAGCAGCTATGGTAAGATTTTTCGTGCTGGATAAAACAAACCCCTTCCCCCCACCCCACACAAAAAAACCCCAACAAAAACCCCTCTAAATAATATGAAGTCTACAAGGGTAGTGACCAGCATTAAAGTTAAATGAAATTCATGAAAATGGTGGTGAAAAGGATCTAGGATGAATAAGTGAAATAGCTAAAAAGGTTGGAAAACAATCCCTGCCATTTAAAATTTGCGTACAAAGAAACTTTAGTGTATTAAGTTTTGAAATGTTTACATAATGCATATTTACATATTCTATACAAACATGTCAGTTTTATATTACGTGCATTAAGTTGTGTCTGCGTGTATCAGCTAAGATATTCCTTGATAAAAAATGGATGAAATGACTAGCTTATTTTTTCAGCACTCTACATGAAACAACTACCCACATCACTTCTTTGTTTCGCCTGGGTCCTTCAAAGGGGCGAAAGGGCAGTGCCCCCGTTGCGGCGTGGTAAAATGTTACTCCGATGCTCCAAAGATCAACTGTTGCACCGTATTTCTTCTGATGGTCTTTCCTTAGCACCGCTCGTTCATACATATCAGGATGCTGAGAGAAAAATGCATAAATACATATGAAACACGTAGCAATCTGTACCCCACAGATGAAAATGTTCTGTGTACTCATACAAAGGATCACCAAATATGTTCAAAAGTTACAGGCATTCACAAACATACAATATACTATAGGTCTACGACAGGTACATACTATATACCACTGCTATTCCTAAACACACTATATCCTGAGGGAATAAAAAACTAAACACCTGGTTTGTTCAAGGCACTGAGAATACCAAGATAAAGATAGTCTCTAATCTCAAATAGCTTCCAATCCACTTGGGAATATAGCACATACACAGGTAAATAATGCCAAGGTAATCTGTGCAGAAAGAGAACACTAACAACAGGAGATTCAGGACGACTTTGGGAAGGCGGCACCTCAGAAGAAAGTAAGAATACAGAACGAGATAACAAGGGAGCAGTGTTTTTCGGGTACGTGGCCTGGCTTGATCAAAAGCATGGATAAAGGAGATGGAATTCTGAATCTGAGGAATAACTGGTAATCTAGCTGTGCTGAAATCTGGAGTGTTAAACTGCGTTTTTAAAATAAAACTGAAAAAGAAGGTAGAAGCTGGATGTTAGAGAAACTTAAAAACATGTCTGGGCATTTGTATTTGATCTTAAGAGGGAACTAGGTTCTTGAGTTGAAGTCAGGCCTAGTCAGACACAATGTGACATGTGAAGTTACCTAATAGAATTAAAGAGGCTATTTAGATAATAGCTAAATGGTAAAATGTACATAAAAGAAATTTGTCCTTTTATGTTTCAAGGTATAGTTATCAGATACAGGAAGGTGACCAATTAAAAAAAATCGGATCTTTGGAATGGGAAAACTCACAACCTACCCAATGTGTTTTATTATTTAGTAAACCTATTCACTCTCAATTTTGATCATCTAATATATGTTTTCCTCTACGACATCTTCATTATGGCATATAAATGATTCTGGATGAAGAGTATAAGCTTAACTAGGTCCTACAAAGTGGCCAAGTTCAAGATGATGGTCCAGGATGTCATCCAAAAACCATGCTGAGACAATGTGGTACAATGGCAAACAAAGGCACCAATGTTGGAGTCAGAGGATCTGTGTTCAAATTTAGCCTATCACTTACTACCTGTATAACTCTGGGCAAAAGACTTAACCTCTCCGGCCTCAGTTTCTTCAACTGCAAAATGAATGAGCATGACTAGATAATCACTAAGGTGCCTTCCAGCTCTAACTCCATCATCCTCTAAGAGTCAATGACCAGCTAAGTTTGGAGAACTTCAGCATCACTAGTTTAGGCACAGAATAATGAGCTTCTCAGCCATCTTGGGAAGACTCCCAAGCAAACTATAGGCAGGTTTATAATCTGAGTCAAAGGAGGAAATACACATGTCAGTGAAACCAGATAAAGGTCAAGTAAAGTTCAATAGTTTCTAACTTCATAAAGAAAAAATTCATCAAGTTCTTCAGCTGGAAAGCTATTCAACACTACCCAAGACAGGTCTTTCCAATGTGGCTTTGCTTATTGTGTGTTTCCAGAAAATATCCTCTCACATTCAAATATTTGTCTGAAATAAATCAGAACTTTGGTTTGACAATGTTCTCATTAAGCATAATTTGAAAGGCGATTCTTTTTAGTAAATTCCCTTGGATGAGGTCCAAGACTAACTTAATAATGAATTCTTCTCTACAGCAAATGTTTTAGGTAGGGTATGACTGTGTACAAACATAAACTGAATACTTTATTAAAATGGTAAGGTAATTGAGAACAAGGCTTTTGGGATTTAATCTAATAAGAGTTGGGATTTTTTTAAATAGCAACCATAGTAGAAGACAATTTATGGTTAATGAATCTCCTTTTCCAACCTTCCACTGTGGGTTCATTCTCCCAGTTGATGAATTATGTTTTAGATGAATTTCTTCAGCCAACTACCAAATATTCTTACCAAATATTCTTCTGTGCCGTACAAAGAAACAAATTGCTCATCATCTTCTAACACTCTTGCAGCACCAAAATCTGTCAGTTTGTAAACAGATTGTCCATCTTCCCCAATAACACGCATGATATTGCCCGGCTTGATGTCACGGTGCACAATTCCATTTTCTCGGAGGTGATTCATTCCACCCACTTTAGCACCAAATACAAAACAAAACAAAGAAAGTCGTGTAGCAATCTGTATATTCCCATGTGCGAGTTTATTTAATTTATATATATGACCATTCAATATTAAGAATCCATTGAAACTGAAGTTTTCCCAGGATTTTAAGACAAGACAGGAATAATGAATGCTATTTTATATTAACATCTTATACTTTGCTGAGGGTTTATAATATGATCTCGACCAATTTACTCTTGGTGTGATTCAAATGTCTTAAGTATGGGAAGAAAAATATAGCCGAGCAGAAGGAAGAATATCTTAATAGTGTATTATTATTGTTCCAGGGAAATATGTGACAAAAATATACCTAAATCTAAGACTTGAGGGCCCTTCCTAGGGTTATAACTTCTAACCTCAGTCTTATATCTCTCTTATGTGCCCCAAAGTAACCAATAAATGACATGAAATTGTTAAGACAGTAGAGTACCAGAACTACAGTTATCCCTTCCACATCATGGAGTTTAGGAGCGTGGAACACCCACAATCCATGTAAAATTTTTTGGCCCTCCCTTCATACCACAAGTCTGAATTATTTCTTTTTCTTTTCTGGGGTATTTACCATATCTTATTGTAAAATCTGGGTTGATATACAATAATACATATAGATATTTTAAGGATTTATGAGTTTCTAAACTTTTTCTGTGTTGTCTGCTGGCCTTTGCATGCCATTAGTGGCTTCTGCAAAACTCCCCAAAAGTTCAATGAAATTGGGATGGGCAAAGTCACAAGGTGGAAGGGATAACTAACTGTACTATTACTGAGAATCTATTTGCCCTAGAACCAATCAATTAAAAAGCATTTATTAAGCACCAGGTACTTTGCTGGGGATACAAATACAAAAAAGAAATAGAACAATTCCTACTCTCAAGGAGCTTACATTCGATCAGAAAAAGCAGTGTGTGTGTGTGTGTGTGTGTGTATACAAAATAAATTTTAAAATACCAAATATTTATGGAAAGAAGATGCTAGGATGTGAATAGGATCAGGAATAAAAAAGTAACCCATTGGCCAGCACTACTTTAAAAATGGTCTAAGACTCCTGAATGGAAGAGATATAAGAATATCCAAATCTGAAAGGAATTAAGATTAAATTTTAAAAATTGATTCAACATACCCACATCTCTCAACACAATTAAAAACTCCGATTCTGGTAGTCCATAGGCATTAGATGGTTCTTCTAAAACTGTATATAAACTACCACATGGGCAAAATTCCATAACAAGTACTTTATGTCTTGTAGTAGTCTGAGAAAAACAAACAAATAACCAGTGGCTGAGACACAGATATATGAAACACAGCAACTTCATCCATATTCCTAGGACTTGTTGTAATAATTTTAAGAAAAGAATTTCCTACAATAACTTTGGTGCTTAGTTCTGCTTAAGATTTTCTAAAATTCTACTGAACTGGGAAGATGAACTGCTAAAAACAAGGACTAAATTTAGAGATACTCATCACTTTTAAAATTTCATAAATAGTTCCCCTAAATTATAACTCTTAATAAATAGTACCTAAAAAGGCAAAATACTACAAAGAAAGCAATTTTTAACAAAAAACATTTAAGTTTAAATACTCTTATTTACAAACCTACCCTTAAACTGACTGCGTGGTACACATGCTGAATAACCCCTATCTGTCTAGTCTGTCTAGCCTGCCCAGGGAGATGATAAATGATAAATTTTAAAAAGTAATTTTGCTTTCTTATCTTTTAACACTTTTAAAATTTTCATTGCTTCTAAAAGTACACAGTACAGAATAAAGCTATAAAATACTTAGTTTCTATACCACAGAATCAGAGATTTTTAACTTAAAGCTACCTTAGAGATCATGTCATCTTAAAGATGGAATAACTGAGCTCCATAAAGTTTCAGTGACTTGCCTAAGATCATATAACAAGCAAGTGGCAGAGGTGACATTAGAATCCAAGCCTCTGACTCCAAAGTCAGTACTCTTTGAAATGTAAGGTGCTTCCAGCAGTTGGAAAAATGTATGCTGAAAACTTAAGGTAAGTAAAAGTTCTGAACAGAAATTAATGTTGTCTCTATAAGAAATTACAAAAATTTTACCAGCACACAATGCTGTTCCTACCTACATAAAGTTTTACTCATTAACAGATAGTAAATAAAATAAATTAAGCCACTACTCTGTACCATACGTTGTTTACTCTGACATTACAAAGGCTCGATATACTATACTTCAAGAAATCATAAATGAAAACTGTCTAAATCTGTCCAGAGAACAAAGTAAAGACAGAAAGAAAATGCCAATTACATTCTGGAAGAATCCCCAAATGAAAAAAGTTCCAGGAAAGGCATAATCCAAATCCTGAACCTCCATATCAAACAAAAAAACAATCCAAGCAGCCAGAAAGAAATATATCAAGTACCAAGGAACTACAGTCAGAACTACACAAGACCTAGTAGCTTCTACTATAAAAAAAGGGAAGAACTTGGGAAATAATATGCCAAAATATAAAGGAAGAAAAAGAGGCTTACAAACAAGGTTGAGTGTAATCGTAAACATAAGACTTTTATTGGAATAGAGAACTTGTAATTATTTCTGATGAAAAGACCAGAGCTGATTCAGAACTCTGAAATGCAAACACAAAAGCCCAGACACACACACACACACACACACACACACACACACACACACACACACACACACACACACACACACTCTCTCTCTCTCTCTCTCTCTCTCTCTCTCTCTCTCTCTCTCTCTCTCTCTCAAGGCTAAGGATACTTTAAAAGAGCGTCACGCTTTCCTAGATAATCCTTTTTCTGTTCTTTGTATAGGGAAATGGTCATGTTTGTTCATGCCTACGAAGTCCATAACAACAAAAAACAGTTGTTTAAATTATCCTCGTTTCTGTTACTATTTCCTTTTGGTAAGTCCCATTCTTCTTGTCTGATCTCCAAATTTTGCTTTTCTCTTTTCTTCTCCACTGGCTTCTTGTACGTGACTGACTTTCCTCTATATTTAATTCATATGTGCATTTAGCTGTTTTCCTCCTGGTATTATACCATGTATTTAGAATTCTAACCTCTATCATTAATGGTTTATTTTTAGGAGATCTTTTTTCTGATTGCCTTTCTATAATGGTTCGTATTCATTTAAACTCCTGTTAGCAGTGTAGTACACTGGAAAGCGCTTTGGGCTAGAAGCCAGAACACTAGATTCTGCCCCTTATGAGCTGTGTATACTGGACAGTCATTTACCTTCTTTGAAACTCAGGCTCTTCATCTATCAACTGGCAGTAACAATATCTGCCTCAGAGGACTGCTGTGAGGATCAAATGAAACTGCTATGAAAACTGTAAAGCACTCCAGAAATATAAAATAGTGCTAAAATTATTTTTAAAACACTTAAGTATATACCTAATAATACCCAGAACTTACATAACTACAAACACACACAAGATATAGTTGACTGAAACACAACAAACACTTACCTCCTCTTCAATAGCAAACAATTTGACAATATTCTTGTGGTTTAATTTTTTCAAGACTTCAAATTCTCTCATCTGAACATCCACAGGACGAAGGAAACTTATGCTATTAAAAACCTTGACTGCAAATAAATCACCCGTTTTCTAAAGAGAAAGACATATAATTAGACATATTGCATGGAAAATTTAAATCATTACCAATATTCATGTTTTTATAAATTATTTGGTACAAAGGCTACTTACATTTAAACAAAAGTGTAAGAACCACGTCACACAAACACTTTTAGTTTCTATTATAACTGTCATGGCTTAGGAAGTACTTAATCTATACATGAGGAAGACTGAACAAAATCTACATTTAAATGTGACACATGCTTAATACAAGTAAGAGCACTGTGGAGCTAATGTGGGACGCTAAAGGCTCTTGTACCAGTAGAAACTTTGCTGTGACTTCAGAAAGAGGTATTATTTTGAGTACCTAAATATCTAAATTACTGTGCACTGAAACATTGCACACAACAATAAAATAAATGGTCTGGGGAATGCTAAACAGATTGTGATATATGACTGTAATGGAATATTATTATATAAAAAGTGATGAATCTGATAAATACAGAAAAGCACAGGAAGATTTATATAATTTGATATAAAGTAATATAAGAAAAATCAGGCAAAGAACAAACACAATGACTACAACAATGTAAATGGAAAAATTAATGACAAAATAAACGAAACAGAATGTCATAAGATTATAATGACCAACTTGGCCCTCAAGAACAGCTATGAGAAGGTACCTTCTCTGCCCACTTTTTTTGCAAAGCTCAAAGGTATCACTGAGGTACAATGGCTGTAATGTTGGACTTCTTCAATGCTGGTTAGTTTGACTAAACTACTTTTGCCCCTTTTACTCTTTGTTATAATGGATGGCTTTCTGAAAAGGGACTATCCTAGAAAATATAGGTGAAGTAAAACCAAAAAATTTATTTTTATTTAAATTCACTAAAAATTTATTTTTATTTAAAAACAATAAGAGATCATGATGAGCTCTTTGAAAAAGCAGCGAATCTATAAAGTCAAAGTAACAACACAAGAATTACAAGTTTCAGAGTTGTAAGGGTCCTTGGAAACCATATAGTCTCAACCCACTACTGAGCAGTAATTTCCTTATGGTCACTGAGGTTCTTGTTATGTCAATACCTTTCAGTGGTGGGGAACCCATTACATATCAAGAAAAATTTCACCTGGCAGCAGCTATTTAATGGTGACAATATGTATTCTTCTCCCTACTTCATCTGCATCTTTAATTTGCATTTCCTAGTGCTGCCTTTTGGAGCTAACTAAAATAAATCTCATCTCTTCCACATGATAGGCGTTAATTCAAGTACACGAAAAGAGTCATCGTATGTCTCCCCTACCAAGTCTTTTCTTTTCCAAGATAAATAACAACTACTACTTAATATTCATTTATATCTTCATCTTATAGAAAGTCTTAATTTTCAGATTAGACCACTTCTACAGGATTACAACTTTTTTTTAAGCTACAGTGAATCAGAGTTTCTTTCTTATTCAATGGTTACTCAAGTTTGTTCATATATGACTGAAGTTACTTAAATTTGCCTAAGTTTTTGTTACTAAAGTTAAATTTACGGTTTTCAAAATCTTCTGTTAAATTTCAAAGAAAACATATTAACACACTCCTGGCACAGGTGGCAGAAGAGTTACTGCTCTAAATAAACACTAAATCAAAAGGAAACAGAAAGTGACATTTATTTCACTCGCAAGCCCAAGGGAAACCTTAACTGTAAGTAGCAATGGCTGCAATCTAATTCGTTTCCTTTGTAATTCTATGTATTTCATTTTATGCATTTACATACATTCTTCTGAGAAGGGCGCTCCATTGGTTATACCAGACTGATGGCTATAGGGGTCCCTAACACACACAGAAGTTAAAAACTCCTATAATAGAGATTTAAAAATACATTCAAAATGGGAGCAGAAGGCCCAAAAACATTAATTTTAAACAAAGACAATTCAATCAACTAAAAAGAAACCTTCCAAATCAATGGCCAAAAGCAGCCTTCATGATAGCCTTAAACAGTATATTCTGGAGTCTGGTTTAATTACTGCTTAAGTCCCTTTTCTGCTATCATCCTGGATCTGTGAAGGTGGTTCCTCCTTCCATCTGCTACCTCTCCCTTTTTTTTTTTCATTCTGCAGGTCAATCCCATATAGTGTCCACTGCAAAACCAAACACAAAGTGCCTTGACAGGTTCTGCTATATAATGGGACAAAACACTGACTGTGGAGTTGAGCAACCTGGGGAGCATATCCCATGTCTGAGATAGTACAGGTACAATCACTTAACCTTTCTGAGCCTCAGCTTCCTCATTTGTAAAATGGGGTAATACCTGTATTCACAGAACTACTGTCAGACTCAAATGAGATCTGACAGTACTTCAACTTTCCTTTTATGCATGTATGCATGCATGTGGGTGTATATATGTATGTAGTTATTTTAAACATGTTTTAACATGTCTCTCCCCATGTGTATGTGTGTACATATGTATGTTTATGAAGTGAGTTACCATACTATTTATCTCCTCCTTTTCTCAAACTCCTAGAAAAAGCTGTATTATACCTTACCCTCCACCACGGTTTCTGGCCTCTGATCTCATCACTGACTGAGCTGAAGGGCCTTTCTCTGAATTTACCAAGGATCTTTTAATTGCCAAATATGATAGCTCTTTTTCAGTCCTCATACCTCTTGATCCCTCTACCGCATTTGACTCTAATAACCACCCTCTCCTTCTAGACCAGTGGTTCTCAACCTGCCTAATTCTGTGAGCCTTTAATACTTGTATGTGGGCATATCTGCATGTGGGCAGACCTGCCTGGAGACAGACGGAGGAGCAGTGTTTCGGTTCCTAAGACCATAGAAATATGTGTTTTCTGATGGTCTTAGGCAACCCCTGTGAAAGGGTCGTTTGACCCCTTGCAACCCACAGGTTGAGAACCGCTGTAACAGACTCTCTCCATTCTGGGTTTTTGTGACATTATTCTCTCTTGGTCCTCCTGCTACCTGTTTGTCCCTTCTCAGGTTCTTTGGGGTCATCATCTTTATTACACCCTCTGTGAGTGTTCCTCTAGGCTTTGTTCTTGGGTCTCTTCTCCCTCTATACGATCTTGGTAACATCATCAGCACCTATGAATTTAAGTGTCACCTCTATGCAGATGATTCTTCCTTGAAAGCCCTGGTCTCTCCACAAGCATGAGAACTGCATCATCAGAAATATACATTATACACACTTCCTTTTATTCATTTATCTCAATTTGACTTAAAGTCTCGATCAATTACTTCCTGCTTCACATCCATTCTCATTTTCAATCTATTTCAAATTAGATGACTCTTCGTCTTATCCAAGGGCTTGGCATCACCTTCTATGCCACACTGGTTTGTACCACTAGTCCCAAGTCCAAAGTCTCTTTCTTGAGTTCTCTGATCATGAAACCAATCTAGATACATCTCTCATCTTCAGGGAGAAAAAAATCATTCTCTTTACAGTTACCGGAACCCTCCAAAATGTCAGTCTTCCTTTGACAGTGCCCACAGAACTTTATAGCTGATCTTGCTCCCCTGCTCTCTAAGCATAATGCCATCTTGTCTCTTAAAATGATAAAATTTGTTACTGCTAGTTTGGGGATGGGGTACGGAGTCCCAGAAAAGTACTTGAGATAAAGGAGGGTTCAGTGTAAAAACAAGTGAATTTTATCAGTAAGACTGAAATTATCCCTATTCATTTATGTTCATTTATGTGTGTTTTCCCTAGTTTGGGCAACATTGCTCTAACCACGAATTCGATTCTTTGCTCAAAAAGCAATCAATCTTTTTACAACTTTGCTTCTCAATATCACAATCTTAGGCTCTCAATCCTTTAAATCAGAGGTTTTTCACTTGGTATCCATGAACTTAAAAAAAAAAAGGTCATTGTATTTCAATATAATTGTTTTCCTTAGTCTATCTTATTTATGCATTTAAAGTCATTATTCTGGGGGGTTCATGTTACAATTTTTACCACACTGCCAAAGAAGTACGATACAAAAAGTTTAAGAACACCTGTTTTAGGATCACATCATTGCATGTCCATTATGTCCATTCATTTTTCAGTTATCAAAGCCTCATGACAAACTTGCTGAGAGCAGTTAGTTACTTATTGCCTCACTAATCTTTGGTTTCGATTCCTTCTTACCGAGATGGCTTACTTGTGACCAAAAGCATAAAAGGCCTAGCCACTAGGAAGTTGGTGTTCATTCAGGTTCAGCATAATTTCTACTTCTCCACAGCGATGCCTTTCTGACCTAACACTATAGGTGCCATGATCAATGTGGAAATGTGAAGGGAGTAGTGTTATATTTTTATTAATTAGGGATTGTAGCCTTTTAAAACCTGTTTCCTGGCTGTTTACCTAAGGCCTAGACCTTGCTTCCTCCTTATCACCAGCTCTTAGATTCCCTCAAATCTGTTACAACTCCACCTTCTACAAGAAGCCTCTCCCAGGCCTCTTAATCTCAGTGTCGCCCTCTGAATTATCTCTACTTTATCTTATATACAGCTTATTTGCACCTGTTGTTTGCATGTCCTCTCTGCCGTTACACTGTAAGATCCACAAGAGCAGGAACTGGTTTTTGCCTTTCTTGGCATCCCCAGAATTTAAGCACAACTTAGCCAAACAGTCAGGTGCTTAATAAGTGATTGCTGACTTCTTGCTATTGACTTTATGGGTTGCATTATATTCTAATCCTCTACCTGAATGACTAGACTGGCCTCAACTAGGTCCAGAAGAGTACCTCACAGTTCTTCCAAGGTTTCCTTCAACTCTCCTTTTGTACTCAGCTCTTCCTTGATTGCCTAAATCAGGTCCAAATTAAAAGCTCCTTTTGCTGGTTTTTCCATCTGCATAGAACGTCTCTGAGCTCAGCTTTACTGAAGGGAAATCTCCAGCAGAAGTAAAGGAGATATAGTCCACCCTCATGACTGTAACAGGACCTCAAGTCCTTTTACCTTCTACTCTGATAAACCAGCATCCCTTTCTGCCTCCTACAATCTATTCTTGCCTGCCACTGATCCTTATCCAGATAGCCTGTGCCATGCTTCCCCCTCAAGCTGATGTATTTCCACACAGAATAACTTCCTGATATATAATCCCAATTAGAGCTGCTCCACTACCCCTATTGTATAATCTGTGCCTTCTGAATAAAATATACCCCTCTACAGAGTAAGTCATAATTTAACTAAGCTTCAATATGAAGTTACATCTACCTCCTTGGGTTAAGAACTCTAGTTCACTTTAATATTCATGTTCTGCACACTGATGTAAAGATACCCGAGGTCAATCAATCAACAAGCATTTATTAAAGACCAAGTATGTTCTTGGCCCTATACTAGGAACATTGAAGAACAAAAATCAAACTGTATTTGGCTACAAAAAGTTTATATTGGGGCAGCTAGGTAGCACAGTGAATAGAGCACCAGCCCTGGAGTCAGGAGGACCTGAGTTCAAATATGATATGACACTTGACATACTTACTAGCTGTGTTACCTTGGGCAAGTCATTTAACCCCAACTGCCCTGCCTTCCCCACTCCAAAAGAAAAAAAAAACAAACAAACCCAACTACAAATAAATAAAAAGCATGTACACAATCAACACAAAGTAATTTGAGGGAGAGGAGGCATTAGCAGCTACAGAAATCAGAAAAGGCTTCATGTGCTAGGTGAATTCACTTGAGCTGAGCTTGTAAGGAAACTAGGGATTCTAAAGAATGAATGAAAAAGCATTTAATTACAGGTGTCGAACACTACATATAATGTTAGTTTTGCCAAACTTTTTTCCTTCTTATTCTTTGGGAGGGAGAATGATACAATGAGAAATGTAGATAATGTAAAACAAAAGACAAACGTAAATAGAAATTTATTTTTAAAAATATATTAAATGTTTAGCCACTATGTTAAGATGTGAGAAATACAAACAGAAAAGAAAGGCAGTTCCTTCTTTCAAAGGAGATCACATTTTAGGAGGGAAAGGGGAAACACACAACTGGCGGGTCTAGCTATAGGACTACTGGAAAGGCTCAGGGATTGTTAAAGTATGGTAGCAGGATGGATGGTAAGTGCCAGGACTCCTTAGTATGTTTTTGCAGAACAGCTGGTAAAGCTGGGAAGTCTGAAGAAGTCAACAGCAGTGGGGCAGATGGAGATGACCAAAGTCACTGATTGTGCTGAATTCAATGTCATCTGACTCCAAATCTGGCACTCTTTTCACTGCACCACACTATCCCTGGTCTTTGATTTGTACACTAACCAAGCCATTAATTCCTGAAAGTAGTCCCCCTACGTTACAAGATTATGTAGAAGTGAGAAGGAATGCCTTCCAAGAATAGTCAGACCATGCAAAGGCACAGAGATTGCAGATGGAAAGTTGTGTGTGAGGAATGGTAATAAGGTCAGTTTGGTTGGACTCATAGACTGTATGAAGGAGAGTAACATATAATAAGGCTGAGAAAGTAGGTGAAGGGCTTTAAATAACAAACGGCTAGGTATCACACTGCATAGAACACTGGCCCTAGAGTAAGGAAGACCCGAGTTCAAATCCACTCTTGCACACTTAGCAGGTGTAACTTTTGGGCAAGTCACTTAATCTCCATTTGCCTCAATTTTCTCAGCTGTAAGATGAGATAATAAGTGCACCTACCTACCTCCCAGGGTCTTTGTAGGGATCAAACACAGTATTTATAAAGTGCTTAGCCTGGCACACAGTGGATACTACATAAATGCTAGTTACTATGCTAGAGAAAGTAAGAGTCACTGGAATTTAATGACTAGAAGATTGCAAGGTCAGACCTAGGCTATAAGAAAAACACTCAGGCAGTTATATGGAGGATAAACCGAAGAAGAGAAAGGCTTCAGATAGAGAGACTAATTAAGAGACTATTACAATAGATTAGTGGCCATATAAATCAAGATGTGAAATGAGGTTAATTCTAAGGTTGTGAATATGGTTGACTAGAAGGGTGGTGTTGTCTTAAACAGAACCAGAAAAGGTCATACATAAGAGGACAGATTTAATGGGCAAGATAGCGAGTTTGTTTTTGGACTTGTAGGGGCTAGGAGACATCTAGTTTAAAATATCCAACAGGCAGTTGGTGATGTGAGACTGGAGCTCAGGAAAAAGTCTAGTGTGAATATATGGATCTGGGCATCATCTGCTTAGAGATGACAATTATGAGGGGCAGATGAGGTTAACAGTAAAGAGTACTGAGTAGAGAAAATCACCCAGGACTCAGCCCTTAGGAGATATCAATACTCTCCCAACCCTTGGATATTGTTTTCTTCGAATCAATGGCACCTCCACTATTATTCTTTCTATACCACGTTACCCTCTATGGCATTTGCCTTGGCAGTTCATAAGTACAGATTTCTCTCTTCTCTTCCATATTCATTTAAAAGCCCTTTTGATCTGATCTGTAAATGTCCAAATTTTCTTTTGCATCTCTCAGATGCGTTCCATCCCTAGCCTTTATCTTGAGCCTAGGCCCACAATTCCGAGTCTTGTTTTAACACCAGCTGCTCTTTCCCTATCTTTTGTTCTCTTTAAAACCTATGCTTTCAATCAACAGCAGTGATGAAAATATTGCCTCTGCCTCGAAGGTCTTCAAAATTCACTGCCTAAGGACCTTATTACTCTTAGAGATGCTTAACAGGTTTCTTCTGACAGAATCACATGTTCCTTCATCAATCACCACGAATGGTAGTCATTGGATGTCAGTCAAATGGTGGTCAATCCTGGATGTCAGATTTAACAAGTCTTATGAGGACTCAGTCACATCCCAGATAAGCACCTGGGGAAGAGAGAATACCACCAGTGCATTCACATTAAGTGGACAAAAGGCCCTCAGCAGACAGCTGACAACTGTGTTGTTTTTTTCCTTGTGGCCAGCACAAGATGTCTTTCTTCCTGGTGACATTTATAAGTTCTCTCATAATTCTTCTGCTTTCTCTTCAATGCAGAGGATCAAACCTATTACATAACTGTACCAGTTCAGCGTTCCTCGTTTCCTTCTTTTTTCGGACAACATCCTTTTACTCTCTAATCTCCTGACAATGGTTCAGAACTCTCTGTCTTCTTTGTTTTCTTCTTAAAGTACTTTTTCCGTTCTTAATGGAACACTTCATCCTCCCTGGTAATTAAGAGAAGAGAAATGTATTTCTCCAGCCATTCCACCTTCCCAAAAGGAGAGCAACCTGCATTTCCTATACACGGAGCCATTAACTGGCTTTAGAAGAAACATTTATAATCTCTGCAAGTCAAGAAAACATTTCTTTCATCTTCCACACCCAAGGAAATGGAGACCTGGAGTCCCCTGTGACTTTTACTGGGAACTTTTTCAGTCAGGTGCTACGACAAACTGCCTGTTCCCTCAAAAAAAAAAAAAAAAAAAGAATTATGGGAGGAAAATATAATTTTAAAATATCTGAAAACCTGGCACAGGGTTTGGACATCAGATCTGGGTTTTTTTGGTTCCAACAGACAGAATTAAGAAGAAAAGGCAGAAATTGTGGAGATTTTAAACAAATAATAGAGCTAGATTTTGACTCAAGATGTGAAAGAATTTCTCAACAATTAAGTGTCCAAAAATACAATGGACTGCTTTAGGAGGCATGATTTCTATAGTACTGGAGGCCCTCAAACACAGCAACAATGCTGTTAGAGATATTGTAGAAAGGATTCTTGTTCTGGAATGAATCTAACTAGGATGATTTCTAAAAGCCCTTCCAACCAACCCTAAGATTTTATGAGTTTTCGACTATCCATCTCTTTCTGAATACCATTTCTAGCTGAGTTAGCAAGAACATGGTGGGTTACTCTATGAGTGCCAAATTCTATGACACTGTCGTGTCTTTCCCTTGACATGCAAGAGCTCAAGCACATATACACAATCAGTTTTGGAACAGAAACAACCAATTTGTTGCCCAGTTTATACTCATGTTATTAATGAATCTTTGATTTACAAAGAACTAAAAGCTAATTTCCTACATTCTTATACTATGGTAGCACGTTTTTCCACGCTAGAAATCTGTAAGCCATCATCATATCTTCCTCTCAGCTTTGAAGTATCCAAAAACTACAACAGTGACCTTCAGTTCTAACTCTCCCTGAGGAAATGTCTGGTTTGTCAGCCAACTCCATATTCCTCAAGGCTTATGATAAATAAAAAATAGTTCATAATACTATAGATCAAAATGGTCTTCTCTGTTCTTCATACATGGTACAGAATATTTCAGCCCTGTGTCTTTTGACTGCCAATCCCCTTTGCCTGAACTGTACCACTTTCCTCCTCAAATCCCTTTTTTCCTTCAAAACATAGCTCAAGCAATACCTTTTACATGAATATTTTCCTGATTCCAACTCCCAGTGCCATTCCTACCAGACTAACTTGTCCTTATTTATATTTATTCTTTTCATGTTTGTTCTTCATATGCTTATATACATATGCACTGTCTCCTCTGTTCATCCTCTGAATTTGTATCCCCAGCCCTCATACTGTGCCTGACTTCAGAAATCACCCAGTCCAACGCCTTCATCTAGCAGACCAGGAAATCCCTCCCATACAAAAAAAGCTAGATTTCAAATTTAAGGGATGATGATTTAAAAGGTTCTAAATACAAACTAGCATACTACAAGTCGTTATGACAGTTTTGCTATACTTTTTAAAAGACGTATGTACAAAATTCCAAACACTCAAAATTGACAGAGGTTGATTTTAGCATTACAATTCTTTGATTTACAAAATGAATGATTCCAGTTTACATATACTATCATTATTAATACATACATATACACACACACACACACACACACACACACACACACACACACACACACACACACACGTATTCTCTTTCCTGTTTTCCAGAGTTAGGAACCCTGAAATTATCTTTATTTCTTGTCTTTCTTTTATCCCTTTTATCTAATGTCACCAAGTCCTGTTATTTTTCCTTTCAAATCTCTGATTCATGCTGTGTTCTTTCCTAATCCAACCACTATATTCCAAATTCTTCTAGATTACTCCTTGAACCTTCCCAGTTGGTTTCCCTACTTCTTTCTACTTCTCATCTATCCTGTACACGGCTGCCAGCTAATCTTTCCAATTCTAGCTTCCTCATTTCACTACCCAGTTCAACAACTGATGAAAGGTCTTTTATTGCCTAAAACAAAATCCAAATTTCTATTCTGATTTTAAAGGTTCTCCACCTATCCACTTTTATGTCCCAACAACCCTCAATATTAACCCTCCCCTGTGAGGCAGACTTTTGTCCTTATTCTCATTCTGAAAAAAAGTATCTTTTAAGATATTTTTTTATTGTTTAACATCACTTTAAATAATGAAACTTTCTTATTTTTGAATGAGTGGGGTCCTTTTACAAATATTTATAAAAAAATAAGTTATACATCATTGAGAATATTTTATAATGCTCTCAAATTCTAAAATTATTCTCCACACTAACCTTATGTCTTCCACGAAAGACATTTGCAGTGGCTCCTTGCCCTAGGATATCAGACAAGAGCCACAGATGATTAGAAGTACTCTGCATTTCTGCTTGATAAGAGGATCCTCTTCAAATACTGAGGGGAAAGAGATTTAAGATATATGTATTTACAAACACCTATAAAATATATACACATAATTAAGGTATATTAAATTATTATTTCTTCAAAGCATACAGAGTTCAATTTCAAATGAGTTTTCAATAACTACCTGAATTGTTAAAATGCTAAATGAACTATGAAGAAACATTAAATGATAGTGCCTTAACAACCTGTAGACTCAAAGTGACCTATCAAAGGTACTAATCTATTAACTCTAACATTACATGGCAATTCCAAAGAAAACCACAATTACTCTTAGATTTTCTTTCCATAAAATAGGTTAAAGGTATATTATTTCCCAGCTTTCTTGGCCAATATTTTTGTAAAGAATAATTTAAAAATTATTTACTTGTAGAATCCTCAGAAGATAAAAGCAAGTTGTGTAAATTTTCAGAAAAAGATTTAAGAAATTACTGTTTCCTCCTAGGCCAAGGTAAATGCAAAGTGTATCAAAGAGCAAAATATCAATTTAAATTCCTTAGCTGCAACCATATATGTATATTAAAAATATAACCACTACTGAAAGGTGTGAAAAATGTAATCCTTCAAAGATTCTTGGCTTTTTTTTTTTTTTGGAGCAACCTGAAGTCTGCTTCCTCAGACATGCCACAATTTACTATGTATCTATACACAACCTTTTAAAATTAAATATGATGCCTAAATTTAGGGAACTCCCCATTCAAAGAGAAGTCATGCACTGTAACTTACATACTTAATGCCCTGTGGTCCCTGAGAGGTCAAATGATCTCTCCATAGTCACAAAGTCAATTCATGTCATAGGCAGGACTTAAATTCAGAACTTTTTGCCTCTAAGACTGGGCCTCTATTCCTAAATGCATTCTGCTTTTCAGAATAAATTAGTATGGGCATTAAAATATTTGAACTCAGGCTAGACTAAGGGAAAATTGGGGTGCCACTATTGTAGTACCTCCAATTTAATTTAAATAAACATTTATGAAGCTTCTACTACTTGCAGTACACTAAGAAAGGAACTGTGAAAGACAATTTAAATTAAGATGCACCTCTATATCCATAATCTTAAAATCTGGTAGGAGAAAGTACCACATACAAAGAAGTGGAGACAATATGAAACCGTAGCTAAGACACTAGGCTTGGAATAGGAAATACCTGAGTTCAGTCCTGCCTTAGATACTTTCTGGTTGTAAGACCTAATGGCTTAACTTCTCTGTGTGAGGAGGTTGGTGCTGATGGCCTCTAAAGTCTCTTCCAATCCTAAATCTATGGTCCTACGAATATAATACAATATGATAAATCTAAGTGTAGGTAACTATTAAGTCTAAATAAAGATTATTTCTGAGTCTTGAGAGTTTCATGGAGTAGGTGGTTAAAATAGTGTTTTAAAGAATGAGTAAAATTTCAATGGATGACTGAGGGCAAGAGAGAGGTTAAACTATCAAGCCTAAAGTAGTCAGATCTACCAAAAGAGAAGTCCTGTTAGCTTGTTGCTTTCAGAATGGACCAGCAAGTTAGTGAACTAGACATAAACATGAATCAAACCCCTACACAAATGTGCCCTTAGGAACTCTATAAACAAGATATGCAAAACCATGATGGCACAAAACCATTATCCACTTCAAGATGATGGAATTCTGCCAGTTACCACTTTGTACATATCTAATACAAAGTGAAAGAGTTTCATTGGAAGAGGTGGGGGAGGAAGGACCAAATTTCCTTCCTATGACTAAGGACTATTTTTTCCCACAAGCCCTCTAGGAGAAAAAAAAAAAGGTGCTCAAAATCTGGTGAGATCTCTCACTTAAACCCTGCTTGTTGCTTTATGAAAAGCAAGCTTAGTCAACACCATCACCAAGTAGTATTAGGCATCTAACTGTATACTACATATATTATTGGGCACAATGCTACAGCATCCTACACAGTGGATAACTATACCATGTGTATGTGTGTGTGTATAAAAAAATCAGGCATTATACTATAGTATACTATACAGGTGTAACTGTGTGTGTGTGTGTGTGTGTGTGTGTATGAATAGAAAACAGGCAGTATTCCATAGTGCACGACCGCACCACAAAACATGCCATGGGCACTCTGCTGTAATACACAATGTACACACAATGTAGCATCTAACTACACCGTACACTTATGATGTTACGTTACCATTCGGCACTACACTACACTACATTACATTACCGGGAGGGGAGAGGGTGGTTACGCACAAAAGACAGGCATTACGGGGCACGCGTTCCGAGGCTCCCACAGACTCAGGACCCGCCGGTCCGCGGGGCTGGGCGTGATTCAGCAGCCCCGGTCCCGGACGCTGTCGCTGCCGCTGTACTCATGGGCAGTGCTGGGGGCGGAGTGTCAAGCCCCCCTGCACGCGTGGGGGGCACACAAAGCCCCTCATGAAGGGGGCCGGGGCGGAAGGTACCTGACAGTGGGCGGCGATCCACAGGTAGAGAGAAGGTTAGAGGGAGAGCTCCGGAAGATGGACTCCCATGTTCACCCGGGCGCCGGACAGACACGGGGTGCACCGAACCAGCTGAAAGGGCCAACAGGACTAATTAGGGAAGGAGCAGAAAGAAACCCGAGGAGAGGCAGACCCCCGCGGGGGGAAACCGGCTCCAGCTTCCGGGCTCGGCCAAGTTCACAACATGCCCCACGGAGGACCCCCTAACCCCTGCTCCCGAACCCCGTTGGTTTTAAGTTTGCCCGGCTGCAGACTTCTCCCGGCTGTCCGCGGGGCCGGACCGCCCGAACGGGGTGGGTGGGGCTGGCTCCCGACGCTTGGTCCGGGGGAGAGGATGGAGGCTCTGGCCGCCCAGCCCCGCCCCCCGCTCGGCTTCTGCCCGGCTCTGACTCAGCATTCCCTCCTCGGCCTCTGTCCCGGGCCTCGCTCCGGGGAGCCCTCCGGGGCCCGGCCTGAGGCTGCCCGTCCGCCCCCGCCGGCCGTCGCCCCCGCCGCCTCACTCACCGGTTCAGGGTCTCAAGCGCCGCTCGGCTTCCTCGGGCCTCCTCCTCACGCCCTGGGACACTTCCTGTTAGGCGAGCGCGGCCCGGACAGCCACGTGACTGGCCCGAGCGTGCGCCTGTGCGCGCCCTCCCTCCGGGCCGGCCGTCCGACGTACCGCAGCTCCGCACCTCCCCTCCCCCCTTCCTTCCTCTCCCATGGTTCCGCCCCTCTAGTCCACCCTCCCTTCCGCCCCCTCCGAACCACTCCTCCCCTTTGCCCCGCCCTCTATGGCTCACCCCTCGCCTTCGCCCCGCCCCCGCTGCACCTCCTCTCCCTGCCCACCGCCCCCGCAGTTCCTCCGAACTCTCCCGTCGCCCCTCCCTACCGGTCGCCCCTTTCCTGGATGGGGAGTCCGAGCCTCCAGCTTCCCGGGGTAGGGGTGGGCGGGCCGGAGGGTTGCGTAGCTGGGGCACGCCGAGACCACGGAGCAGACAGAAATGGGGAGGGGGTGTGTGGTTGGCCAAGATGCTGCCCCAACCACCACGCCCACGGCCAAGTGACTTGTCCCTCTCCTAGGTTCGGCCAAGCGAAGCCGCAGGCATCATTCGCAAATGTAGACAGAAGGAGCCAATCTGCACAAAAAGAACGGGGTGGGGGCGGGCGTAGAAGGCAGACCCCCACCCAGCCCGGGGCTCCCGGGGAGCTTAGGGTCCAGGCCCATTCTGAAGCAGGGGCCACACCAAGAGCACGGCAGGGCTTTCCCGGGCATCCTCCGTTTAGACGGCGGGGAGCTGAGTCTTCATCCTTCTCTGCCAGGTGTTCAATGAGAGTCGTTTGCTGAATGGATGCTGGGAAAACTCTCCTCCCCACCCCCATCCCAGCAGCCACTCCTTGGGGTGCGGTGGTAAGAAATCTCCGGGGACTCCTAGAACCAGTGTAAACTCTATACATGGATCCTTTTCCATTCAACAGTAAGATTATTACAATGAGACCTGGGACCATGAGGAAGCTGGACCAGATCTCTAAGTTTCTTTTTGGTTCTAAAGACTACAATTCAACCTCCCCTCTCCCTTTTTCAAAAGTTAAGTCTTATTTTACCCATGCCTAAGTCTGTAGGTGGTGTTGAGTGTTAGCACATTCTCCTGGGCAGCATCTAGGGAATTCCTTCTATGGCCTTCCTCTCGGATTTTAATCAGATGGTTAGACTAGTCAAGCTCTCATCAGGCAGCTAGACAACTCATTCAGCTAATTAGCTTAAATTCTAGACTTTAGAGGGAGACTTACTAAACTCATTTAACTAATTCATAAACTAGTTAAATTCATCCGCTGGGGTGCCTGGTCCGAGAGCCACTGCACCAGCCCTAGTAAATGTTAAATACTGCTATTCAGCCCAGTTAAAGCCCAGAATTACGGAGTCTGGGTTCCTGGATGTTGAGCCTTATCTTGTTTCTCAAAACTGTCATCAAAGGTTGATAAGTCCTGAAGGGATAAGGCATATCTATGTGCATCCTCTAGCACATAGATACTCATAATATCTAGGTGGGATAGAGTCCTGGACTTAGGTCAGGAAGATCTGCAGTTCCAATCCAGGTAGCAAGCAGGAAAGGAAGAAGCCTCAGATACTACCTAGCCGTGTGCCTCTGGGCAAGTCACTTAACTGAGGTCTACTTCAGTTTGCCTATCTGTAAGATGTGAATAATGATAGCACCTATCTCCCAGAGTTGTGAGAATAAGATGACATTTATAAATCACTTCACAAACATTAAAGCACTCTATAAATGCTATTATTATTATATGGGGAATGAGAAAATACTAAAACAGTAACTCATTCTTGTCCGATTGCATCCATCCGGATTTGGGACACAGATCCACAGAAGGAAGGCCTGGGTACCCAGATGTTTTCTATAATTAATCTATTTTCTACACAGCTGACAGCTCCTTCCTTTGTTGATTTTGATTTGTTGAATTCTTACCATCTGGCAAAGCCCACAGTAAATTTTTTTTAGCTTCTAGTAATAACACATCCTGCTTAACTCCAGTACCAATACTCTACTATAGAAAAATTTTAATTTCTTAAAATTTCACTAACTTTTTCACATAAATATAATGAAAACCTTTTCATTAGTAAGGAATTTTACAAATACGTGAAAACAAATGAAAACTTTATATTTGTATGAATTTTACAAAAGCATATTCCTCAAAATATACCTATGGGACAGATAATATAAGAATCATTACCATCATCATAAAGACAAGAAAACTGAGTACTGATAACCAAGTCTCTTGGATTAAAAAAAAAAAAAGTCCAGGTCTTTCCAGTGGCTCTTAAGCTGGGGAGTCTGTGAACTTTAAAAAAATTTATTGACTGAATATCAGCGCAATTGATTTCCCTTATAAGCTCAAATATTTTATTTTATGCATCTGAAAACATGATTCTGAGTAGTCCATAGGCTTCCTCAGACTATCCAGAACACACCAAAGAAAAAATTAAGATCCTCAAAAGGGTTAAGGAAAGCTTTCAATAAAGCTATGTGCTGAAAACATTTTCAAAGTCCAGTAATGAATTCATTCTGTAATATAACATTCCAAAATGGTATGGAGAAAAATTGTTGCCTGGCATTTAACCAATCAATAGAAACTGTCAGAAAGACACTGATTAAATGATAGACATCAAAGTTTCTTACAGGTTTCAGAGTAAACTACCCACCTCATCTACTGTGCTTCCACTTCCATATTGTGACTAAATTCTCTCGTCAAATCAACTTGATGGATTTAAATTACCCAAAGCAATGCAATTTACTGGGAAATTGGATAGTGCCAGCTCTGAATGCCCTCCAAGTAGGAATTTCATGTTAGCCAAAAAAGGGCACTTATCTGACTTTTAAATCAAACAATTTATTGAATCAAGTTTCTATGACTATAATCCCTTATTTTCTTCTTTCCAGACGTGCCTGTGGGAACATAGGTTTTTTTCCCCCACATGTAATTTGAATGAGTCAGAAGTGTTGAGGGAAGTCTAGGAGAGAAATATCCTCACATATATGGAAAATCCAAGTGATTCTGCCAGTCGCTACCCTACTCATAGGACTCAGAGCTGAAAGGCGCCTCAGGCCATCTAATCCAACTTTCTCACTTTAGAAATAAGAAAACAAGCTCAGAGAAGCTGTGGCCTGCCCAGAGCTACCAAGTGTCAAGGGCAGGATTTAAAACAGGTGCTAGTGAATGCCAAGTGCAGCACTCTATCTACTTGACATTCAACAGGCATTTGTTAGATTTTTTATTATGTGCCTGGCAGTCTAGAACCTTTACTCTAGGTACTATGGATACAAAGGTAAAATGAACCAGTCCATGTCCTCAAAGATATTCTTTTAGTTGGGGGATTTGTACGTGGAACATCAAATACAAAAATATACAAAGCGATTTCTGGGGAGAGAAGAGGGCACTAGCACCTGGAAGGATCAGGAAGGGCTTCCTGAAGGACAATCTAAGGCAGTGGTTCTCAACCTTCCTAATGTCCCGACCCTTTAATACAGCTCTTCATGTTGTGGTGACCCCCTACCATAAAATTATTTTCGTGGCTACTTCGTAACTGTAATTTTGCTGTTATGAATCATAATGTAAATATCTGATGCGCAGGATGTATTTTCATTGTTACAAACTTAACATAACCCACAGGATGAGAACCACTGATCCAAGAGATTCTACAAAGTGAAACTGAGGAGGGAGGGCAAGTAGAGCAAAGAAAATAGTCTGTGCAGAGGCACCAACAGGGGGATGGAATGTTGGGAGGGAATGCACAGTGTAAACATCAGAATAATAGGCAATTACCCTAGAAAGGTAGATTAAGGTTAGATTATAAAGGGTTTGAAAAGCCAAGTACTGGAGTTTGTCTTTTATCCTAAAAGGAAAGGAAGCCACTGGGGTTTATGGGGCAGGAAAAGGGCATGATGAGACCTGCACTTTAGAAAGATCCCTTTAACAGTAGGGTGGGTAGAATGGAGAAGGGAGAATTTGGAGACAGGAGTTGCTGTTTGTCCTACGTTCTCAAAGAGGACCATGACATCAGAGAAATGATGCTGTGACATACAAGTGAATTGGATTTAAGTGAGGAAGGGCTGTGCAAAGTCACCAGCCTCACTTTCTCCTCTGAAGCCATCTGGGTCCAGTGGCCAGATATGGATCAGGACAACTGGAGATGGACTAGGACACAGTTGGTCCGGGACCTTGGCCTTTTCTTTAACAGGTCTCACTTTGACTGAGGCAACATCCATACAGTGATTAAGGCTTAATAAAAAAAAAAAAAATAAGACAGGGAGACAATTGGACAAATTGCAAACTGGAAGGTAGGCAAGGGAATAAGTATTTATTAAGCACCAGCTGATGGGGTGATGGGACCTGGATCCCTAAACAGAAAAGACCACGTCTATGAAAGCAATGCAGTCTCTCAATTTTCCCAAGCATTTCAAGAGCCCAGATCACTGGCACCTCTGCCCTTGGCATCTGGCCCAGCCCAGCCCACCTAGATACTCAATAGTCCTTTAACCCCAGACCACTGAACTCCTTTCACTGGTGAACTTGAGCCACCCCAGGCTATTTAACAGATACAGATTAAGTGACTCGTTCAGCGTCATGCAGACAGCATAAGCATCTGAGGCTGGATTTGAACTCAGGTCTTCTTGACTCCTGGCCCAATGCTCTATTCACTTAGCTAGCTGAGCTAATAATTTCATTGTTACAAACTGAGCCACCTAGCTGAGCCTAGTGGAC
The DNA here is from genome assembly GCA_028646575.1 of Pseudocheirus occidentalis. Taxonomy (NCBI): domain Eukaryota; kingdom Metazoa; phylum Chordata; class Mammalia; order Diprotodontia; family Pseudocheiridae; genus Pseudocheirus; species Pseudocheirus occidentalis. The sequence goes on along the minus strand of CM053597.1, from coordinate 204,336,499 downwards.
AAAAATTAGAAGACAATTGCAGGTAATTGAGGGCCCAGGAGAGCACCACAGAGAGCAACTGCAGCCATGAAATTAAAAGACCTTCATCCTTGGTAGGAAAACTACAGCAAATCTGGACAGCATACTAAAAAGCAGAGATGCCGTCACCTTGCCAACAAAGGTCTGTATAGTCAAAGCTATGGCTTTTCGAGTAGCGATGCACAGCTGTTATAAGGTGAGCTGAGTGCCACAGACTCGACGGTGTCAAACTGTGATTCTGGAGAAGACGTGAGAGTCCCCGGGACAGCAAGGGGATCAAGCCAGTCAATATTTAATGAAATTAATTCAAGGTATTCCCTGGCAGGTCAAATATTGAAGCTGAAGGTTAAATACTCAGACCACATAAGAAGATGGGACTCACTGGAAAAAACCCCGATGTTGGGAAAGACCGAAGACAAAAGGAAAAAGAGACAGCGGAGGATGAGATGAACAGAGAATCTCATGCAAACAACAAACAACTTGGACAGTCTTTGGGAGATAGAAGGATCTGGTGTACCTTTTTTCTTTTCCCTTCCCCTTCTTTTTGGAAGGGGGAAGGCAAGGCAATTGGGGTTAAGTGACTTGCCCAAGGGCACACAGCTAGTTAAGAATCAAGTGTCTGAGGCTGGATTTGAATTCAAGTCCTCCTAATTTCAGGGCCCTGGTTCATGGCCATGACTGAACTACAACAGTAGAGCAGTGGCTGAATGAGTGGATAGTATAGCATAAATATGAGATATGCTGTCAAAGTACAATTGAGAATACTTAACAGTAACAATAAATACTGTTAATAGAATATTTGTTGTTTCAACATCTCTCGTGATGTTCCCTTTTCCCCTAATAGACACCATCGTGGAGCAGATACTCATCAGGTACTTCACTCTTAGACTATTGCAATAGCCTGCTGGTTGGTCTCCCTTCTCCAGTCTATTCTCCACTAAGCTACCACAGTGATCTTACTAAAGAGCAGGTTTGACCACGCCACTACTCCACACTCAGTACATCTGAGCAAGTCCCTGTTACTGCCAGGAACAAATATAAATTCCTTTTTGATTTTTAAAGCCCTTCACAACCTGACCCCTTCCAACCTTCCCAGACTTTTTATACTTTACAGCCCTCTATGTACTACCAGCCTTCTTGCTGCTCCTGGCACAAGACACTCAATGTCTGGATTGCATTTTCATTATGCCTGGAATGCTCTTCCAACTCATTGCCATTTCAAGGCTTCCCTGGTTTCCTTCAAGGCACAGTTCAAACCCTACATTCTGTAGGAGGCCTGTTGGGTTTTACACCACCCCTCCTACCACTCCCAAGCCAGTGCCTTTTCTGAGCTTAACTCTCAATTTATTTTGTATAGATTTTATATGCACAAAGTTGTAAAGTATCTCTCCTTAGAAGATGCGTTCCTTGAGGGCAGGGACCATTAACATTTTTTAAGTTTCTCCTTTTCTTTGTACCTCCAGTCTGCAGCACCTGGCACATAATACACTATATGCTTAATAAATGCTAGTGGACTTGTTAGGTTTTAAGACATATTCAATCTATGCCCCAACAAAGCAGTACTTTGTTATTTTAGTGATAGTTATCAAAAAATTTTAGAGCTGGAAGAAATCTTACAAGTTATCTAGTTCAACTCAATACTCCAATGAACCTCACTTTATAACAAATCTTCAACGTAGTCATCCACAAGTCATCCACACTCTGCTTACAAGTCTCCCAGTAATATGGAAATTGCTATTACCTTGAGCTGTTCAATTTGTTTTTAATTTTTCAAACACCTTTCAATTGTTAAGGTGGTCTTATATTAAGCAGACACTTCCTCTGCCACCCATTGTTTCTGCTTCTGTTCTATGCAGTCATCTATTTTAATGTGATTGCCAAGTATTCGAAAACAGGTATATAGCCATCCCCTTCTTCACTGTCATTTCCCTCTTGCCCTTCAAGTCTTTTCCTTTGCAGGTCTTTTAAGTCATCCTTCACAATTTGGGATTTGGTTAAGATCTCTCACCATGCTGACCACTGTCCTCTAGAATTCTGTGTTTGGTTTCTGTTTCTGCTTAAACTGACTTAATCCTGAACATAACTCTTTAGCTGTGATCTGGCCAGCACAGGTAGACTGGAAACCTCCTTAGTCTTGTAGATTGCTGATACAGCCCCCAATTACAACTTTTATGGTAGCCACATTACACTGCTAACAAGCCCAGACCATAAAAACCTTTCCACATATCCTGCTTATCTAGCCATGCATCTCTTCCATCTTGTAATTTTCCTTTAAAACAAAAGCTTAATTCACTATTTTATGTTTATCCCTGTAAAACTTAGTTTTCCTCAATCTAACCCATTGTTCCTAGCTAGACCAGGTATTTTTGGATCCTAACTCTGTTACTAAACTACTAATACTGGGAAAGTAGTTAAAAACTATAAAATTGCAAACTGTTTTTGTGCAATGCAATATATTAGTTAGCCTTCTAGGCTTTATATTATTCACCAGTTTCCATCCTCATCACTTAATTTTAAAAAATGCTGGGCATAAAAGGAACAAGGTAAAGCCTCATGGTTCACCTATAAACCTTAAACAGGCTGACACTGATGCATAAATCAACAGCCTTTGGTAATAATCAAATTCATTTGATTATACTTTCATCTAGCTCCTATCTCTTGTGCAGATCTATGATTTCATTGGCATGGACACTCCTCCAAAAAGTCCTACTTAGGTAGACCAGCAATTCATCTGTAACTTGTAAAGTCCATACAAATATTCTCAATGTATGTTCAATGTCTTGTGTTAGTAGGCTAAATAAACAATAGTGTTTTCTTGATCTGCTAAAAGGGAAAAAAAGACTAGTTTTTCATTACTTTTCAGGTTAGAAATGGAAGATCAAACCCTCTTGACAGATGAGGAATCAAGTGCCATGTCTCAGGTCACAAAAGCAAGGAAGTAGCAGTGCCAACACCAGAACTAGAGGCTGACTCCTCCAGTCCTGTGCTACTTCCCTGCTATGTAGATTAGTGATGGGGTGATGGGACTTGGACCCCTAAAAGTAAAAGACCATTTCTTTGAAAGCAACCCAGTGCCTCAATTTTCTCACACACTGCAGCAGCCCACCTCACTGGCACTGGCACAGCAACCCAAGGCTCCTGGCCTACCCCAACCCATCTAGATCACTTAATTAGCTTAATATTCCTTGCACTGTGGTACCTGGCCCACCCCAGATTACTTATCACTGTCCCTTTTGTCTTTTAAGTATCAGTCTCATCCTCATTAGTTACCAGATTCACTAGAAACTTTGCACACTCCTACTGTGTGTTACAATAAACTTTACCACTTGACTAGGAGATGGTTTGTGTGTGAATTTCTTCCGGGCAATTCTGCCTTATACCCTGACATTTCCAGGCTCCCAGGAGCCCTAAACTACATCACTAGGAAAGACTGTTATCCATCATCAGTAAATCCAGGCTAATTCCCAATGATAACAGCTTTCTTTACTGTTAGTCCTCACAGACAATATCCATTTGATAATTCATTCTAGAATGTTACCAGAGATGAACATCCAAGATCATTGATCCACCTTGTCTTCTAGGGGCCATTATGATATAGATTTGGAAGGGACCTTGGAGGTTGCATGGTCCAACCCCATCCCCTTTTAGAGACAAAGAAAATGAAACACAGAAAAGTGTGATTTGTCCAAGGTCATGCTGCTTAGGGAGGAATAGGAGCAGATAAAAACATGCAGCTTTTTCTAGTTGATCCCACTTGTAGGACCTGACCTGGAGACTGACAGGAATCCATAAAGCCCATCTCTCACTCTTCTCCACCTTGATTCTGAACAGAGGTAGAATTACTCAGTTTTCCAAAACAGGCTAAGTCCCCCAAATAATAATGACTTAAATTGCATCTTATGAGTACTAACCACTTTAAGGTCATTGTTTCATTTGACCCTTATGACACTGTGAAACAGATATTTAACTATGAGGAAAATGACACTTAGGGATCAAGTGAATTTAACTAATGTTTTCCTTTTTTTTTGTGATGCTGCTCTCTTGGTTCTGCTACTCTGGCCTCAGTCTTTTCTCCTGAATTATCATTTATGTTATACTTCCTAGCTGTCCCAGGCCTTCTTTCTTTACTATCCCTACACTCACTCAGTGATCTCATTAGTTCCCATGAGTTTACTGACTGTCTTTATGCTGGTGACTCACAGATTTCCAGCCTTAGTTTCTTTCCCAAACTCTTATCTCACCTCCCCAACTGGACAGCCTATAGACATTTCAAATTTAACATGCCCCAAACTGAGTTCATTATCTTTCCCCCCAGACCCACCCCTCTTCCAAACTCCCGTTTGTGGCAAGGTTATCACCATCCTTCCAATTACCCAAATTCATAAACTTAGCATTAGCCCCAACTTCTCTATTCACTTGGCTGCCAAGTATTACAATTCCTGCTCCAACATCTTAGCAAAGATATTGGAGTCATCTGCAGTTTCCTCCTCCAGCTCATTTTACAAATGAACCACTGAGGCAGACAGAATTAAGTGATTTGCCCAGGATCCTACAGCTACTAAGTGTCTGAGGTTAGATCTGAATGTCTTCCTGACTGCAGGTGCAGCACCCTATCCACAGAGTCCCCTCGCTGTCCAGACTACCTATGCACTATTATAACAGCCTCCTGATTGGCTTTTTGGCCTCATTTTTCTCTGAGCCAAACTACAAAAAGTTGGTGGTGATCTTCCTAAAGTGCAAGGGTATGTTACTCAGCCCGCACGACAAGGTCCTTTGATGTCATACAACTTCGGAAGCCCCTTACAGCATTGGCCCAACCTCTTTCCATGCTTATTACACACCATAGCCCTCCATACATGCTATGGTCTGGCTCAATGGCTTTTTTGTCTACACCCAAACAAGGTGATCCACTGTTGGCATGTGTGCTGTCCCCCAGGTGGAATGTATTCCCTACTTGCCTACGTTTCAACATTCCTAGTTTTCTTCAAGATTCACATGTGCTCCCTCCCTACACCTCCCCCACCTTCACCCTATTTCTACTGAGTCTATAACTATCACATACATGAGGGCAGGGGCTGTTTTTGTCTCATATGCCCAGTCAGTGTCAGGCACAAAACCTACTTGGTGATTTTCTGGAGCTTCATCTATACCCATAATTCCTTCAAGATGATTGATATCAGTTCAACAATTGCATCTGAGGGGCAGCTAGGTGGCACAGTGAATAGAGCACCGGCCCTGGGGTCAGGAGGACCTGAGGTCAAGTCCAGCCTCGGACACTTGACACATTTACTAGCTGTGGGACCTTGGGCAAGTCACTTAACCCCAATGGCCCTGCCTTTTCCCACCTCCAAAAAAACCCAAACCAAACCAAACCCAACTGCACCTGAGTTTGCTTTCTTTCAGCACCTTGGGGTGTATTTGTTTTGGTAGAGTGATGTGGTTTAAATTTAGTGAAACTGCCCCCAAATCCTGAGATTCTGCTCAGGCAGGGGAATAAAAAGCAGGTTTAAGTCTATTCTGGTAAGGTCCCTTGACTGGTAACCTGGCTGGGGTGTGAGACACTCCACAGCTCTGAACATACCATTTCTTTCTCTTCCTTGGCTTCATTCCCGCTATTTCTGCCATCACCACCACCGCTCCCCTCATACAAAATGCCACAAGTCTGACGCAAGGAGCTGAAAGAGCTGGAGAGAAAGACAGGGCAGACTGGAAAGAAGGAAACAAGAATGTGAAGGCTGAAGGCTTTATCTTAGATGGCTGTAGTCATTGTTTCAGGTCAATTGAAGAAGGTCTGGTTGAAAATTATTGCTATGTGGAAAAAAACACGGCTCCTTGGAAGGCCCGTGAACAAAATGAAAACACCAGCATAGCTGCCTCGACTGAAGTCCCATGCCAAAAAAGATGGTGCTAAGTTAAAGTAGGGCTGGCTTTACAAGCATTCACATAACATTTCCTAAAACAGAAACACCTCTAGTGCTTAAAATTTTGCCAAATATAGATTTATATACAACTTTTAGGGAAAACAGTCCCTGAATATGGAAGGACAGACACCACTTCCAAGAATCACATCTAAAGAAGAACTTTATATTTTACTGCTTCCCTCGGAATGACTGTACCTTTTTTCCCCCGCTTTTTTCTGGAGGGGGGGGGAAGGCAGGGCAATTGGAGTTAAGCAACTTGCCCAAGGTCACATGGCTAGTAAGTGTTAAGTGTCTGAAGCCACATTTGAACTCAGATCCTCCTGACTCCAGGCCCAGTGCTCTCTTCACTGCACTACCTAGCTGCCCCGACCCTACCTTTTGAGGTTCACAGTAAAACAGTCATCATTCTAATTCTGTAGATTAAGGTGCACCATTAAGAGCAGGCAGCAGTAAATGACGGTCAGGATCTGAATCCAGACTCTGAGACTGGAACCTTTCCCCACAAATCTAACACACACACACACACACACACACACACACACACACACACACACACACACACACACACACACACACACACACACACACACACCCAACTACAAAAGTTTTTGAACATACAGAGAGACAAGCTAGACACACGAGAAGATACAGCTAATATAAAGTATAAGTAATGACTTAAAAAGAAACTCGGCAGAATTCACTACATAAAATTTATTTTTTTATATAAAAATGTATAACCAGCACCTACTTTTAAATCAATTAATTTATGAAATCACTGTGTTCTGTAGGAAACACATGTTAGCATTAAAACAGCTTAAAGAAATGTCATGGCTATCTACAAAAAAAAAAAAAATCAGTTTTGATTCTTTTTTTCTTCCATATTTTAATATTGGCATACATGAGGGAAAATTAAATTCTTATGTCAAACGTGTTATAGTCGATAATTTTTTTTTAGAATATACACTGCTTAATCACTGCTATGGTCTTTAAAGACTTCAATTATATTTCAAATAAAAAATTAAAGATACCATGACAGCTTTGCTGTATTTTTTTCTATACAACAATCTGAGTAGGCATGCAGGTCAACTTTTCATACATACCTGTATTTAAGCCAACTCAGTCAAACCCCTTTTATACAGAAAAATGCCAAAATACATATTGCAGGTAAGCACAGAGTAACTTTAAAAAGATCACCAGTATGAATGGCACGAAAAAAAAATACCATCTGTATAAATTATTAACTGGAGTTTCTGATCACGGAAATTGATATAGGGATTTCCAGTATGATCCTTAGGGCTTTGCTCTCTGAAAGAATACCTGTTTAAAAAAAAAAAAAAAGTATTAGTACAATACCTTACAAGGTAAATGGGTGGTCCCTGGTACTGGTCTCAGACACAACTACTTCAAAGAGAACACTTCTCCCCGTAACACTTATTGCTTATAAGTGGAATGTACTCATTCCTCTGTACTGAAAGACGGCATCTTTCTAAAGTCAATCCTTCACATAATCCACAAACAGGTAAATTAAAGCCAAACAGTAGCTTTACATATTGGTGATTACCAGAGACCATAGACAAGTTAAAAAAAAAAAAAAAAAAAAAAAGACGACACGAATGAAGGAAGGAATACTGCCAGTGATGCAGAATGTCCCATTGGATAGTTATCTTTTGCTCCTTTTAATGCAGACCAGGAGCTTGTCTGTCACTTCTCTCTTCCTAGAGCTGCCGTGGGTGCTGAGCAGTGAAATCAAGCGAATAAGCTAACAGCACCAAGATGTGCCAGAGACAGCCCTGGCTGGCACTCTCCCAACAAGGCTGTGGTGCTTAACACAATGCAAAATACCCAAACAACAAATAGCATCATCACCACTAGACAAACATTTTGAGCACATATCATAAAAAGGGCCCTCAGCTAGCCACTGAATACAAAAAAGTCCAGGACAAGATGTGTGGGGTTTACAGTGTGGCTGTATTTACTACACTGCAGTGTTGGTCAAGTGTCAAATGAGATGCCCATTAACCGTTCTCAGAGCCCAACAGCAGAAGAGGGTAGTCTGGCAAAACATCACAGAGAAGGCGCTTACTATGGCTGAAACCTGAAGGACAGCCAGGAACAAATTTGGGGGAGGGAACAGCACACAGACACAATGCCACAAACACTCCAGTTATGTTCTGGAAACAGCGAAGAAAAACATCCTGTTGGGAGAGGATTGTCTCAGAGAAGAACACACTTATGTTGTCCCTGAATCCTTTTAATGTACCTTCCCCTGAAAAACTGAAATGGAGGGTGGCGACTAGGTGGTGGTAACTTAGTGTCTGCCCCTCCAGCACGCCTCTAGCTTCTCACAAAGCAAGTATAGCTGGGTTGGCTCAGACTTCACCCCGACCCTAATGACCTAGCTCATAAACTGTCCTGTTGTTCACAAAGGGGACCCCAGGTTTGGAGAGGCAAGCAGATGTCCCATCACCTCTATAAGAATGACCCCAAGCCTACGGTCATCTTTATGTATGAGGGACTGTACATCTTACTTTTTACTCAACACGAGTCTTATTCATATTTCTTTAGCTCTCCTACGCAGCAAGAAATAAAGAGAGCAGTGAAACTAAAGCATCAGGTACCAGAGTGATGTTTGTAAAATCTTCACAGGGCACACTGATTTCAAAGTTTTGCAAACCAGAACCTGGCTCCCTTCCCGTTCTTCCTGAGTGGTAGGCAGCAGGTCAGGGGCAGGGGCAGGTGGTGGTGATCCTCCAACAGGACAGACCCCATCACTGGGGCTATGCACAGAGTGGTTCTGGCTAGTCTACCTGAGCTTATGAGGTCTCTCTTGGCCTAGATTTCAGGGATCAGTTACCTCCATACCATGATAAAATACTGAACTAATAAGACTTTAGTGGAGGTAGAATAACACTATTTAAAATGAAAATTACTGCTTTACTTCCATGCTGAGATTAACATTTCAATTAAGCTTATAAACAAATCACTAAATAGAAAACATACTATGGTCAGTTTTCAGGACCCTACCATTCTACATAATTTTAGTATTTCCAAGAATGTAAAAAGGATCATTTGTAGATCTCAACAAAAACATTTGTTTCACATCACAAGAAAGAATGTTTTATACGTAGAATAAACACAAAACTTCATTCCCTTTTACTTGCCTTCTTAGATTCTTCCTAATCCTTCTCCAGGCCAGGTCTAGGCCAGCTCTCTCTCCTCACTGGATGCTTTCACTCAGCTCTTCTCCTCTACGTATTGTTGACTGCAGGTGGTTAAGGCAGTCAATACAAAGCTGCTAACCTGAACTGCCACTTTACCAGAATTATCTTTTGAAAAAACTATTCACATGGACACACAAATTCTACTTGTTTTATTCCTTTTCTCTGCCATTTCTGCCAAATTTGGAAGCCAAATGGCCTTTACCAAAAGCTTTATAGGACATCCTACCACGTGCATCTTGTCAGTACTTCAGTGAAGGATGGTCATTTCAACAGTAAAGTTTTAAAATATTCCTCCAAATTGTTTTTCTTTTTACTCTTAAACATGGTTTCATGACAAGTCTATGTGAAGTATTAACCACCTTCAAAAACTTACCTTTAGGTAATTTTTAAACACTTTAGCATCCGGCTGCTGAAGGGCTTGACAGAATTCCTAAGGGGAAAATGGAACCTCTGTGAATACCACCATAAAATTCAAGAAAGCTCACTTGTAGAAACCGTATTCAAGATCACGTTCACCTGTAAAGGCAGTAAATCTAGCAGTTCCCTGTTGTCAAACACTATGCAACACAAAATTATTCATTCACAAATTCTTAAAAGTACAGTTCTCATGGTTAACAGGTGCTCCTCACTGACCAGGGGTGGGGCGGAAAGCGTTGTTGGAACTTTTCTCTCTCATTCCTCAGAGACAAGAACCAAGAAGCTGAAAATCTGTACCTTTATAGCAGCAGCTTGGCCCAAAGGATAAACCCTACCAGAAACTGATCAGGAAGGGACAGGAAAAAGAAACAATGACCAGGAAAGGGTGGAGATCCTGACCTCCACTTGATATCTTGTCAAGCATTTTTAAAAAGGGTCACTTGATTCTACTTTGTTTCTTAGTCAAACTTACACTTGGCTAAGAAAACTAATAGCATGAGCACAAAAGTCAAGATTAATTGAAAATGTAAAGGCAAATTCCAGGTATATCATAACATGTGTCCACATTTCTCTGCAATTACAAGTAGTACTAAACATGAAACCTTAGTTTTACTAACCTTTAAAAAAACCACAACAAAAAAGCCAAATCCCAAACCAATTTCAAGAATGGCAGGATCCACACACAACTTTTACATAATGGATACATTGAAAACTCAATTTGTTTGGATGAACAGATCAGACATTCTATTTACTGAGGGTCATCACAAGCATGGTATTACTCAGCCTCCCTACGTACATGTTAGGCATTTAACTGAACTGCTCTAACTGGTCAGGCAGATCCTTCAGTTAGGCATGTAAAAAAATTTAGAAATCAAATGTGAAGTATTTCCATTAATTTCCACTTTTCTAAATCAAAGTCTGAACAGATAAAAATATTTTTGTTCCCATAATTAAATAAAAAAAATAAGTAAGATTTTTACCTGTATTATTTCTGGAGCTACCTGTAGAGAAGGGAGGTATTCTTGTTGAAGATACTGGATACATTCTGGGCCCTGAAAATTTAATCAAAAGTAAATACAACCAAACTACAACTTTGTTGTTTAGACAGCAATTGAATTCTTAAAAATAAAAACAAAACATTCCTCATCCCTTTTACACATCAGAGGAAAAACCTGAGTTTAGTGTTCTAGAATAATTCTTGAAAAAAAGATTCCCGCCTGTAGGCAGAAGCTATGGAAATTTTATTAATTCTGCTTCTGCTACTGCGCTAATCAGTGGCAGCAGCAGTGACCAGAGTCCTAGGAGAGTCAAAAGCAGTAACGCACGGTCACAGTGTCCAGAGCGGTGTCTTCTTTATATTATCATCCCAAATTTATTCAGTGAGTGATCACAGAATAAGAGAATCTTAACCCTAAATGGAACCTCACTTAATCCGAATCTTCACTTTAAAGGTAAAGAAAGATTAAATGGCTCTGTCCACGGTGAATCAGTGGCTGGGTTCTAGAGCAAGGACTTACACGTGATTAGTTATTGACACAACACTTTCCTCCCACATCTCTCTGAATCATGGAGCAGTGGTGAGCACCGTTCACAACTCACAAATGAAGCCGACATACTTGGCCTACTCACACTTTATGAAAATATTTGACTCTTTTTATTTCCAATCATTCTTGATGTTCTCTGTAAGTCAGATAATACTAAATTCCAAGCGGCTGATTGCTGGTTGAGATCTATGTATCCCTCCTCAAGAGAATGAGGGGGCATCTTATTTTGCAGGGTTATGTTTTATAACATGGGGGCCACACATATCTGTAGCTACTTTTCATCTTCCCTAGAAACCAGTGACATAAAGTTGTCCAATCAACACTTTAAAAAGGTTTGCAATAGAACAAATTAGATTCAATTATGATTAAAATGCGTATCCTTATACAAATAAATGTCTAAATACCATACCCAAGAAAACATCTGCAAAACTTACCCTTTTGAGATGAATTGTTTTTAGAGTCACTGCACACTCAGATAAAGCCTGTTGAAAAACAAAGCTTAATGGTCAATTTCTGCTTATTTCTTTTCAAATTAGATAAAATGGCCCCTGGTCTGTAGATACTTCCCCCTTTCTGTGTCTTTCTCACTGTTTTCATCTGGATCAAAAGGAGGCAATTTAGCATGGAAAAAGTAATAGGCCAGAAGTAGGACAGTAGACCAAGGAAAGGAGATGGAGCCTAATGGTTTATTCCTAGTAAAAGTTCACTCTTTCACAACTTCCTAGTCAACATTACAAGAAATTTGTAGAGAAATTGTAAGGAATTTTTTTTTAAGTATATCCATGTCGTTAGCCTTGATACAAAACACAAAAGGTTCCCTGAGATTTCTGACATAATATACATGTAAAATTCACTGTCTTCAATTACTATGAGAATGTATTTTTGTGATCTTTTGCTAAGCTGCTGTATATCAATGAAGACAGCAGGGCATAGTGAAGAGAGAGCTGGCGTTGGAGTCAGGAAAACCTAGGTTCAAGTGCTGATCCTGAGACCACAAATTATTAAGAAGAATTCTCTTTTGTTACAGGACTGCTAGGAAAGGCTGAAAGCAATTTGGAAGAACTGGACTTACTAATCATACCACCTACCACAGCCGGTGGACCTCACTATTAAGAGTCACAGCACAACAGGATAGGCAGCAGAAAATCAGGCACCTCTCTCAGATATGACTAGAGGGACAGTACTTAACTAAACCAGGAAGGGACGCAACTGCAAAAGATAAAAAGTCATTTTGCGATGAGATTAAGAGTTGTGAATTAGGAAAAAAAATCTTCACCAAAAATCTCTAAGGGACTGTAATGGTAATTTGAAGATCTTCCTTGCCCCTTAATAACTCTAAGGGAATTTGAAGACCTTTGAAAATAATCTCTGCCCCCTAATAGGCTGAATGTAATCATATGGAGCCTGTGGTGGAAGAAGTCTGCTGAGGGGTAGAGCAGAACCCACAGGAAGCTGGGAGTCAGAGCAGCAAGACTGGAGGGAGGAGAGACACTTCCCAAGGAGACAGACTGAGTAAATACTGGTCTTGTCTTGGTTTGTGGGAAAACTAACAGATGGTGTGGCTCTCTGCTACTTTGTGGTGTATTAACTTCTGTGTTGCTATGATGGATTCAGTTTCCTCATGTTGGGATTTGGTTTTCTGGCGTCTGAATAAATGTTTTGCTTCTGTCTTCTATGTGGAGTCTGTTGTATTTTGCAATCAAGCACTATGCTGGTATATTTATAGTGATTGTGGGTGCTGTGAATGTTGTATTGGTACTAAAGGGACCGATATAAAAGACATGCAAGGAACAAATTTACATACATAATATTGTTATGTATTTAAAAATACAATCTTCAGAGAAAAGGGATATTGCTTGAAAAATATTTGGAGTTACTTGGGCTACGTGCATTAGGAAGCATTAGGAAGAGAAGAGGCCTTTACACTGCATCTATCATGTACCAGGTTCAGTGCTAATCACTTTACCAGACATCATCTTCTCTGATCCTCACAAAAGCCCTGGGAATAGGGGAAGGTGCTATTATGACTCCCATTTTACAGCTGGGGAAGCTGAGGCAGAGGTGGGTCACATAGCCAGGATATATAAGAGGTCCCAGGTCCTTCCTGGTCCCAGGCCCAGGGCCCTATCCACTGCACCTCCATCTCCTCTCTATAGAGGATGGGTTTTAAAACAACTACAAATGAGGAAAACAGAACTTTAGAAACAAGAATGGTGAAACCGGGGTGAGGGGGCCCCGAGAAAGGAGTATACAGCTGATACTGGGAGAAGTGAACAGGTTTACAGTCAATGTTTAAATGTTTTGAGGTGGTGTTTTAGGGACACTAATATTGTTCTTTTCATTGGCACAGAAAACAGTCATGAGAGTTGATAGATTTTTAGTAACACAAAGGTTAGAGTCAACATGAATCAACATGTTTTAAAAATGAAACGAAACTGAATTTTAAAAAATCTTACAGCCAACTTGGCCTTTTGAAAAGACAACAACAATCTATATGATTTAAACAAAAATTTCTAGGTGCTTACCAAAACTGTCTGTGCATCCGCCAGGTCAAAAGTTTGTTTTAAAGGTGCTAAGAAACATGCAGGAACAATGTGTTTGTAGACAAAATCAGCAAATCCTACTGGTCCATCTTTGCCTCCTGTGAAGAGAACACAGATTTTCATTTTGTGTAAAGAAATTAATTATGAATGTATCACACTGGTAATTAACCGCTGACTAAGAGTCCTGATCACCAAAAGTTGTAAGAGAGGGAAGTTCAGATCAGGAGACAAAAAACCAGATGATTATTAACCACCATACTTACCCCAGAGGTCCACAAGCTTTGAGAGGATGATAAAGCATGTTTTCTGGGCAATAGGATCTGGATATTCTACTGCTCCTTGAATGATAGTCACCAATACTCTTTCAACATTCTCTGCACCTAAACAGGTAGAAATAAGTGTTACAATGTGGTTTCAACAGAACTATAACTCAGATTTTTTAAAGTTCCTATTTCAAATGTGACTCAAAATTCTCCAAAAATTCCTGTCTGAAAGTTGAAAACACTTTTCACTCCTATTTCAAGACAAAGAAAATGAAGTAATACTAGGCATATAATATGGTGTGCATGCTTTGAAAAGGTTCTAACCAAAAAATATGAAGTCACAGTATGACGGACACACTACTATTAAGGATGACACACGCCCACACCCAGAAGGGCCTTTCTTTTAGTCACACAAGGGATCTCCAAAATCTTAGTTTTAAGCTGTACTAACACTTTAGGGATATCATGTACTTAAAGACAGGCATACACATGCCCTGCAATTTATTATCATAATCTGACTGGCTGGATTTAACAATAATTGCAGCTAACACTCATGCAGGTATTACTATGCGCCAGGCACTGTGCTAAGCATGTTACAATTATCATCTCATTCAACCCTTACTACCCCTTGGGAGTTAGGTGCTAGTATGATCCCCATTTTACAGCTGCACAAATTAAGGAAAACGGATGCGGAGTGACTGTCCCAGGGGCAAACAACCAGTCAGTATTTGAAGTTGGATTTAAACTTGGGCCTTCCCGACTCCAGGGTCTGCACTCTATCTACTGCCCTGGCTGTATTTCTGTTAAAGTATGAAAATTATCAGCCAAATGTAGTTACTTCTTAATATTCTTTCCCTTCAAAACCAAATTCAAGAAATGAAGTTTGCCTATTGTCTTCCCATTCAAAACCGTGCCTGAGGAGGTGAGCTTTTGTTTTCAGGAAGGAGAAAGAAGAGGTAATAATATCAATCTTACGAAATTCTGTCAGCAAGAAAGGAGCGAATCTGCTTTCAGACAACCATGACAGAACCAAAAAGAAAAAAGTAGCTATTACCAGGCTAGGACTACAAAGTAGAGATTCCCAGTTCTTTAAAAAAAATGTTCTAAGAATACTCCTACCCCAATCTCTTGACCAACAATCTTGCATCTCCAGCAGCCTTTTAGACATGGAAGTCCAGTAGACAACTTACTCAGTCTGTCCCAAATAGAACTCATTAATTATCTTTCCCCCTACATTCCCTATTAGTGCAAGCTACTATCATCCTAGCAGACCCTCAGACTCGTATACCAGGTGTCATCCTGGACCCCTCACTGCCTTTCACCTTCTCCATAGCAAAGCTGCTGGCAAGGCTTGTCAGGTTCACTTTGGCAACCTCCTTCTCCCATCTGACACTGCCAACACCAGTGTAGGCCTTTGTCACCCCCAGGTGGATTACTGGAATATCCTGACGGCGGGCAAGGGTGGGATTTCAGCCAGGCTGGACTCTCTCCACTTTGGTCCACCTTCCATCCAGCCACCAGTGATTTTCCTCAAGCACAGGTGTGACCACATAACACTCCCTGTCGTCCGCTCCCTTAATAAACTCCCGTGTCTCCCTCTTACTTCCAAGATCAAATACAAAATGCTGTTTGGCATTCAAGGCCCATCATAACCAGCCCCCTCCCACGTCCTCTTTGATCCAGGGACAGCAGTCTCCTGCCTCTATGAACAAAATGCTCTCTTCACCTCCAGGCACTCTGGCTGTGCTCCCACGCCCAGAGCACTCTCTCTCCTCCATTCCCACTACTGACCTCCCAGTCTTCCTTTAAGTCAAAACTAAAATCCCAGCTCTTAATTCCAGGCCTCCCCTCTGTCAAATACCTCCTCTTTATCCTGCATAGGTCTTGCATTGTCTGTATCTGCTTGCATATTGTCTCCTTCATGAACCTATAAGCTACTTGAGAGCGAGGTCTGTCTTTTGCCTCTTTTTTGTAACCCCAAGACTTAGCACAAAGAGTGCCTGAGCCCCTTAATATAGGCTTACTGAATTGAATTTGAACAGGTGTGAGAAATAATTCATTTGGACCTCTACTCCAGTCAGGAGGAATCAGTCTGATATGATTCCATGGGATAGTGATGACAAGTCCTGAAGATCAGGCCCCAGAGCTGAGATTGTAATTTCACCTGCTTAATCACAGGAAGCTGGGGGTGGGGGTGGGGGTGGAGCTGAGATGGCGGGCGTAGAAGCAGCAAGGACCCACAGCTCCCACACCGCCACCCTAATCAACCATAAAATATGAGCCCAGACAAAGCCTAGGACTCTCAGACTCACAAAAATACAGAAAACACATCTCTTGCTGAAGGCAGCTGGGCAGCAGGGGCTCATCGTGGTGGCAGGAAGTGGAGGCTGGCCCAGCCTGAAGCTGAGACCCGGGGTAGTAGGAAGGAGCTGAGCTCAGCCAAGCCAAGCAGCCAGTCTGCAGGAGAGATCTACAGCCTCCAGCACCTCCACATTTACCAAAGCTGAGGAACGGGGACTGCAGAGGGGCAGCTCGGCAGGAGGGGCTCGTGCTCAGCAGACTGGGAGCAGAGAACAGCCTCACCCCAAACCGAAGCCACGGCCAGGCCCCAGGGCAGCCAGGAGGACCCCAGTCTCACAAGCTGCAGCTGGAGTCTACTTCAGAGAAGATCTATTACACCTGAGGGAATCTTCACATCCACCAAACCAGGATTAGAAGGTCAGTGAAAGTGAAAGTGAAACTTTTGAAACTTAATTTGGGGTAGGAAAAGAAGTTCCACCAATCTGCCAGCAGGGCAAGGAAGCTGTGGGGGAAGGGAACTGCTGCCACAGTCCCCACTAGGCTGCTTCAGAGGCCCTAGCCTGCAGTCTCAGCAGGGGGGCTGAATCAATTGATCAGGGCCAAGTGCTCTTGCATTGAGCTGCCTGGATCCAGATCGTGGTCTTGGGTAGTGGTCCTG
>CM053597.1:204300720-204319113 GCA_028646575.1 Pseudocheirus occidentalis | reverse complement strand
CCTGCATTGCACCCCTGGGGCTGCGGCGGGCGGAGGGTTCCCTGCTGGCCCGGCCTCGCCGCCGGGTCGATGACGTGGACCAGCAGCATGAGCAGTGGGTACAGCAGCCTGGAGGAGGACACGGAGGACTTCTTCTTCACCGCCAGGACCTCCTTCTTCCGAAGACCTCCCCAGGGCAAGCTCCGCACCGGCCAGCAAGTGAGTGGCGCCGCGGGGGGCCCCTAGGGCTCTGGAGGTTGCTGGGGAGGCGCCGTGAGTGGGGCGCGCATGTGCTTCACATGGACAGAGAGCATGCATGGACCGTAGGACGGGGAACCGGGGCTGGAGGGGCCTCGTGGACCTCTCCGGTCCTGGGCTTCTTCCTAGGACTCCGTGAACTTGGACGGGGGAAAAAGTGACACCGTGATTGTCACTAACCTTAGGTCTTCTCTGCATTTTGTGCATTTAAAGAATCTTGAGAAGGTCCACAGGCTCCCCCAGATTGCTCAAGGGTTCTAGGACCTAGAGTTGAGAACCTTTGACCTGGTTCCCTTTTCTCTGTCTTGCAGATGAGGAAACTGAGGTCCACAGATAGGAAAAGGACCGTGCTTTTTTTTTTGCTTTTCTTTGCACAAACCCGTAGTGTCTGGCACACCGTAAGCGCCTAATCATTGCTCACCGATCGGCCAAAATGTTGTAGAGCGCTTTGAAAATCTTTAGAAAAGCTGGCTGATTGGGGGGTGGGGAGATGGAGGAAAAGGCTCTGCTGTTACTCTCTGGGTCACACTCACCATATGCTAACTACCGCTCCTTGCCCTGGGGCAATGGGCTTAGGCTGCTGCTCGCTCTCTTCTGGATGCACATGTCCTGTGCTTGCAGCTGGAGGTTGGAGGCGGGGATGGGGGAAGGGAGTTAACCCAAAGTGGCAAGCTTCCTAGGCCGGGGTGAGGAACCGAGGGTTAGGGGCAGAAGCTCCCTCGGTTGCCCCAGCTCTCCTAATGCACCCGGAGTATTCACATCAGTCCTTTTCACAAATGCCAGGCTACTCTTTGGGAGCTAAGAAATCCTGTTACCTGTCTCTTACTGGCAGATCGGCCAGTGGCTGAGCAGCTGGGACTTTTCTCTTTGTACTGTGACGTCCCTCTTTGTCCCACCTTGTGAGTTCAAGTGTCATAACTGATATGTCACTGACCTTTTGTGCCTGCATGCAAGGGCAGGATGGTTGTTCTCCAATATAACTCCATTTGTATAGATCCACATTTTCAGAAGTTCTTCCCTGGGTAAATTAGCCCATTAATTAGAGCCAATTTAATTGGGAGGAAAAATATTTCCAGACTTTGGCAAGTCCTGCCTACAGGCAGAGTATCAGGGGACTCATTATTTCTGGAAGAGATAGGCAGAAGGGATCTTTAGGTCAGATTAACCAACCGTGACAATATTTCACTGAGTGCTTTTCCCATAACTGAACTGACTTTGGGTTGGGTTTCCAAGGCTGAGGCTTGAACTCATGCCGCCCTGGGCTCTGGGAGGGGCTGGGAAAAGCCCTACCAGCTGAACCATGCTGACAGCAATCACATTAAAAAAGGTTGTCATGGAACAAATTTGTTGTTCCCCTTGGGAAAAAAAATAACATTTATAACCAGACTTACTCCTGGAGGTTATTAGGAGGGAGAAAATAGTTTGGGGGCTTGGGTGGTGAGATAAAAGTCACATTTTTTTGGTGCCCTGTAACCTCACTATCAGGTTTCAGAGTTTGTTTTCATCCAGTGCCTTCTAAATGCATGCCTTTGCTCCATGCTGAGACTCACCTTCCAGGGGGAAGTATTGTATAGAAAGTGCTTTAGGATGGTACTGTATAAACGTGGGCTAGTTCTATGTAAGGTGAAGAGGACTGCTTAAGGTCCATCTAGGCAGCATTTTCTCCTTTTAGATTTGGAGCTTCTAGAGAGCAGAGACTGCCTTCCCAAGTTGTTTGCAGAGTGCCTGGTGCTTAATGTTTATAGAATGACTTTTCAAGCCTTGTTGTCAGATCCTGGAGATGCTCATAAATAATGAGTCAGATGTGTGTTAAAGGAATAAGAATATTGGGAAGGTTGAGGCCAAGTGCAAGCATCTCCTTCACAGTTTAGAAATTCCTAAAAAAGCCAGGCAGTGAGTGTTTCATCACTGAGGAGGAAAAAAAAAAGCATGGGTGGGTCCCAGTCTTACGTTTGATTTCTTCTGGGGTCAGATGACCCGTTTCTTTGATAACTATCTTTTGTTTTAGGTTTCAAACTGTCTTGGTTCCATTTGCCACCGAAGGACACACTTGGGTTGGGAGGGACTTTTCAGTGCTTTCCCCATGTTGATTTTCCCCTCTTTTTTTCCACATCTTTTTCACTTGACCAATTTCTCTCCAGTATCTCCCTTCTCCCTTTTCTTTCCCGTCTCCTTCCTCTTCTGGTACATTTAACATCTATGTACAGCTGTTACGAGTGGTTTGTGGTGTAATGATTTAAGGAAGATCTAATTCCAGAAGCAGTCAGGAAATCCCTAGGGAACAAAGGAAGGGAAAGCAAGCATTTATGAAGTGCCTACTGTTTCTAGGCCTTGTGCTAAGTGCTTTACGAATACCTCATTTGATCTCTCACAAAAACCCTGGAAGGTAGGTGGGTGCTATTATAATTCCTCATTTGACAGTTGAGGACACTGAGGCACGTGGAGGTTAAGTGACTTTCAAAGGGTCCCACAACTAAGTGGATTTGAACAGTGTTTTCTACCCAGTGCACCACCTCACTGACCACCTTTCAGTGGTCGTGGGTTTGAGAGGAGAGATGGGGAAGGAGAGCTAGCCTCTTAGTTTGAGCTTGTATGGCCAAGCATTTAAAAGGCATATTGTCAGAACCATGCACCGTAATCAGCTACCGGGAACATATAGACAAGCGTCCTGACTGAAAAGCTATGCAGTAGGACTGAGGAAGTAAACATGTTTGTTCTGAAACCTATTTGGCGGCTCCCTTTGTTTATTTCCCATTGCAAAATTGAGACTAAAAGGGGAAGTTTAGCGCAGTCATGTGTGACTGCTGATAGGTTTTTTCCCCCCCTTTGCTTAGAGAATTACTCAACTCTGGCCGGATATCTCTATTTCATGAATTCATTACTGCCTGCTTTGTGCAAGGTGTACTGTGTTTAGATGCTGAGGATTAAAAAAAACAACAACCCTTAAAATAGTGAATTTAATATTAATAATTTAATTTTAATGTTTAATATTAATAATTAAAACGAGATAGTTAATTGAAGGGGTTAAAGTTTTTACTAAAGAGAGAAGAATGTGATAAGCCTATGCCAATGCAATGACTTGGAGTCAGCAGGACCTGGGTGTGTGTTCTGGCCCTGCCTCAGTTTACCTCGTCTATAAAATTAGGATTTGAGATTAAATAATCTTTTAAGGTCTTTACCAGCTTTAGAACTATCATATATAATGATGAGAATACAGTGCTTTGGGGAAATTTGAGGGATTTTTTTCAGACATGGGGTATGAACAAAGCCTTGAAGGAAGAAAGCTTTTATGCGATGCCTTTGTACTGTTGTAGGAGCTGCTGGGTGGCTCAGTGGATAGAGGATAGATCTTCTGGGGGCAGAAATGTCTTTGGGTTTCTTTTCTTTGGCCAGGTGAGTCATTTGTACTGGACCAAGGTGACCTGCATATTGTATCCTGGCAGATTTTTTCACATGATGGTTGAGTCTTAGGAGATCACATGGTGCCTTATTCTTTTAACTGCATCTTCTGGAGAGAATAGTCACTGATCACATAAATGAGTAATGATTTTTTTCTCTTGCTTTTTTTTTTTTTTTTTAAAATCCAGGAGGTAATGTGGGCCGAGTGGATGGAGAAGGGCCTTTAATGGAGGAAGACATGGCTTCAGGTCTCCCCTCTGACAAATACTGATCTGATGACCCTGGGCAAGTCATTCAACCTTTATTAAGTGCCTGGCAAATCCCAGTGC
This sequence comes from Pseudocheirus occidentalis, assembly GCA_028646575.1. Taxonomy (NCBI): domain Eukaryota; kingdom Metazoa; phylum Chordata; class Mammalia; order Diprotodontia; family Pseudocheiridae; genus Pseudocheirus; species Pseudocheirus occidentalis. The sequence goes on along the minus strand of CM053597.1, from coordinate 204,315,148 downwards.
ACTTGGGTTGTAGAGAAAGATGCCCGTTGATAGAGGGAGTCCCCTTACCTGGGCATTTCCAGTACCAATGAAATCACAGGCCTGATCTCTGTCTAAATCCAGGAAGACTTAGAATTGTTTGGAAAGGGGTAGCTACGTGGCACAGTGAATAGAGCACCGGCCCTGGAGTCAGGAGGACCTGAGTTCAAGTTTGGCCTCAGATACTTAACCCTTACCTAGCCATGTGACCTTGGGCAAGTCACTTAACCCCAATTGCCCTGCCTTTCCCCTTCCAAAAAAAAAAAGCCAAAAAAAAATTGTTTGGAAAGCAGTGACATGCAGAGCTTATGAAAAGAGCTAAAAATATCCGGTAGTTACTGGGTTTCTTTTTTAGAAATTTTTCATCAGTGTATTCTGTACTATAAACATTATTTTCTGGGAGAAAAACATGACGCCTACCAAATGCTGTTAGGGTAGCAATGCCCTCTTGCATCAAGCCCCAACTGTCTCCTTGGATTTTTTTTTTAAGTATGGGATGTTTGTTGTTGTTGTTGTTGTTGTTGTTGTTGTTGTTTTTTAATAAAAGGACCCGTTTCCATGTTGACTTGGTCAGAAGCTATTTATTAGACAGTTCCACTTCAGGGGAACATGAAAGAAGAGCTTGGAAGATGGGGCAATAACCCTGAAAACTGTCTGTTCTTGAATGAAGCCAGGCACCCGTAGCTGTAGTTTGCATTTTTGTCTTATTGAGGGAAAATATAACTAGAAAACAAGCACTATTTTTATTCCCATCTCTTGGTCTAACATCTTACCCTTATTTCAGCCATGCCCATTGATAGAGAGAGTCCCCTTCCCTGGGGGTTCCCAATGCCAATGAAATCACAGGCCTTATCTCAAACCCCAACCCTTTTCTAAACGCCTACGTCCCTCATGCTACCTTGTGCCAATACCGGTGTTCAACTACTCCTGTGGAATAACAGTAGTTAGCATTCATATTATGCTCTAAGGTTGGGGGAAAAAATGACTTATCATGGGTTTAGCTCATTTGACTCCCACAGCCAGCCCTGTGTGGTAGAGGCTATTATTCTCCTAATTTGACAGAGGAGAAAACTGGGGGTGGGAGGTGAAGAGTGACGGCAGGGATCCCAAAGGTCTTAGCGCAGTTTTAACATTTGTATTTCTTTGTATTTTAAGGTTTGTATTTTAGAGTAGAAATCTGTAAGAACTGGAAAATTCTCGATGAAAATTATGCGGCTGGTCGGATGCCACATAGCTACACCAAATCTATCACTTGATACATTATTTCATTAGCTGCCATGGACTGATACCCCCTTGATAAACGAGGTGGCCGGAAAGTCAGCCTCGGAGCTATTGGAGACCATTTCAGGCCAACTCTCTTAGACCAAGGAAGGGAGCCACAGGTTTTCCACCTGTCTCAGACTATATACATCTCTTGAAGGATGGGGACTCCCATCTTAGACATTTCTATGTACATTCTGCTCTGTATGGTGCCCAGTTTGGAGTAAGTGGTCAGCAGATTTACTAAAGAGAGAGGGATGTGATAAGCCTATGTCAGGGCAGTGACTTAGGCTTCTGATGCACTTTAATGAATTATGAACCTAAGAATATTGCTTAGACCAGTGGTTCTCAACCTTCCTAATGCTGCGACCCTTTAATATTTTATATATACTTTAATAATAAATATTAATACTTTTAATATGTGGATGTATCTGCATGTGGGCAGACCTGCCTGGAGATGGATAGAGGAGTGGTGGCTCGGTTCCTAAGACCATCGGAAATGTGTGTATTTTGATGGTCTTAGGTGATCCCTGTGAAAGGGTCATTGGTCATGACCCACAGGTTGAGAACTGCTGGCTTAGACAAATATACTTTGCTGGCTTCCCTTGTTTTAAAGCAACCTAGCTTAAAAAAAAAATCTTTTCTTGCCAAACACAATACTCTATACAAACAATAACTCTATACAAAAAGATAGCTTACTTTTTGGCAAAAAGATTCAGCATAGGTTTTCTTTAAAGAACTGGTTCCTCATGGGCATTTATTTTTAAAAGATTCAATTTATCTCTTTAATTTTTTTGTGTGTGCAAAATGAAGTATGCCTGTGATGGATATGTTAAGTTGGAAAAGGTGGGTCTAAGGTAAATTTATGTAAGCTAGATAGCATTTTTTTTCCTGTTAATTTCCATCCCAAAATGTAACGAGTTCCAGAAGTTTTTATACCACACAAAGACTTTTGGGACATCCATAGCAGTTATTCACCCCCTGCACATTGTAGGAAATAAACGCATGTGTGTTAAATTGAGATCTGTTGACCTTTATTCACATCACAATACTGAAAGGAAAAATCTTTGAGATAAAATATTGGGGGGATCCAGGTGCTGATACAAAACCCCAGAAACCTGGGATGGTACACCCACCCCTACCCCGACTGGATGCAGAGTCCTGCCTTGACAGGGCCTTACAAAGTCAAGTAAAAGTCAGAATCATCTTACTTTGGTGACAAAGAAGATCAAAACATAGAACCAGAAGATGACAAGGTCAAAGCTCCTACATCCAGAGCCTGCCAAGAAAAATATGAATTGGTCACAGGCCATGGAAGAGCTCAGAAAGGATTTTGAAAATCAAGCAAGGGAAGTGGAGGAAAATTTGGGAAGAGAAATCAGAGTGATGCAAGAACATCATGACAAATGCTAAAATATCACCAATCCATGAAGAGTTTGCTATTTCAGACCCTTATGTGGGTAGTCCCTTCACCTAGCCTAGTCCTAGGGAGTCATGTTGCCTGAGGAATACCAGAAGTTAAAAGGGCCTTGGCCCAATGGTCAAAGAGCTAATAAATGGCAGAGGTGGACTTTGAACATTGGGATTCTTTCCAAGCCCAACGATCTATCCACATTATATGCCAAGCAGCCTCAAAATTTCATCTCTCGAACTCAAAAAATAAAGTATACAATTCAATAAGATGGCAAAAGTGCCAGAAAAATATAAAAATATAAAATTGAACCTGAAAGTTTATTCTCCACATGCTCAGGAGAGGAAGATTTCTCTGGGGTTTTCCCAGGTTTTAAAAATTAGGCTGCATCTCTGGCTATGTGTCAGGTTACACAGGAACCTCAAAATAATGCTATTTCCTGGTCATATACTTGGAGTTTGTGTTAGAGAATGCATACTTATGACACAATCCTAGTAGGTTTGGAGTTGGACCCTTCCTTGGGTATGACCTGGGATGAACATAACCAGCCCTGGTCCTTTTTCTCCAGGAGTCTGTGGGATCCCTTTAAAAACCAGCCTTTTAGCTGTAGCATCTAAAGGGTTAATCTTTTGGTTCCTCTGAATTGTTTGTTTAGCACTTCTGATTAGGGCTGCTCCACTGATTCTGAATGTATTTTGTATCCTTGGTTTTTTGTTTTATGAGGAAGGTTGGGTATTGACAGAGAAGAAAGACATCAAGTCCCAGTAGCATAGTGATTGTCAATATTTATCTAAATAAAGATTTCTGCAGAGTGGGTTTCCATTTCATCAGGGTCATCATGCCATATATTTGTAGATCCTAGGTGTTAGGATTTCTATAATACTTTCACATTTATGTGAGAGGCTGGGCAAATATTAGCCCCATTTTATACACCGGAAAACAGGCTGAGACCTTGCTTGTGGCTAAAACCAAGGGAAGAGATGGGACTCACACCTATTTCTTGTGTCTTAGGATCAGAGATTTAGACCTCATAGGAAATCTGGAAGTCATCTTTATTTACTGAGGAAATTGAATTGAAGCGACTTGAAAAAGTCAGGATTTGAACGTGGGTCCCCTAACTGCAAATCCAGCTTTCTTTGCCATACTCCCTTTCTTTGCAGGCTATATTGAGAGAGTTTAAGAGTGACTGGGAGGTACTAGCACATAGCATTTCTAAATTCTGACTTCCAGGAAATAAGTCACATCCCCTTTGTTTGTCCAGATACCATGGAACTGGCACCCAGTCATTCCACTGAGGAGAACAGGATTCTTTCTGTCCTCTTGGGGAGATACAGAATGGTGGGTTTGCCTGAGATTCTGCAGAATCTTCCCTTCGCAGTAGGGGAAATCAATGCTTTCCAGCCCGTAACCAGTTTTTAAAAGTTGTTCAGAAAGTGGTGAAATGTGGATCCTGGAGAAACTGGGGAGCCCTGGAAGACTTTTTGTCCTAAAGACAAAGATACTGCCCTTTGCTTAATGCCTGGGGAAAGGAAGGAAAGGGAGTAAGCATTTATGTAGCACCTACTATGTACTTTACAAATATTACCTCATTTGGTCCTCAAAACAAGAGTGGGAAGTAGGTGCTATTATTATGAGGTAAACAGCGATTTGAGTGCTATGCCCCTAGGGTCACCTAGATAGTAAATGACTGGTATGCAGTAGGCACTTAAGAAATGCTTATTGACTGATAGGCATAGCTGGGATCAGTGTGTTGGGGGATAATGGTTGAAAGGGGAGGGAAGCTTTCTTTCCTCTCCTTCCCCAGCTCCCCCTCCCAGATGAACCATTACAGTAGAAGGCGTCCTTGGAGACCCACCAACTGTCTCTTCAAACCTCCAGTAAATGAAAAGAATGTGAGGCTCATTGTATCTTAGAATATTATCAAAGGAACATGCCTTTTGTGAACTCTTAAAAGATCTTTTGCCTCCTGATGCAGTCAGCTAAGGGTCATTTAGTGGTTATTCATGCCTCACTTTTGATCTTTTTCCAAATGTTATACAAAAGGAAATAATGAGAGGGGGAGGAAAGAAGATGGATTTGTGAATCATAGACTCAGAAGAATAGATTTAGCAAACCAGACCTTGAGGGTGATTAATAACAGTGATAGTCTACCATAATACAGTCACTGAAGTGTTAAAGTGAAAAGGATTACTTGCAATTGTTTTTAAATGTAGGGTTGTGAAAATAATTTTCTAATTGTATCACATTTTCTTTTTTAACTTCCTGGGCATATGAAACAAAGCCTCTGCTAAAGTGCTGTCTCAAGAGTCTCAGCATGGCATGTGAAAGACCTTGGGTAACCCAAGCACAAGCCTGACTGGTTCACCAAGTGGGAAAGGCTGGGAAAGCTAATTGGGGGAAAAGTCTTTGAGGCAATAAAGATCTGAAATTTAATATTTATGGAATAGAAATGAGCCAGAACCATTCCCCAATATATAAATTGTCAAAGGGTATATAAACAGGCAGCTTGCAAAAGAGGACATGTTATCTATCCACAGACATGAAAGAATGTTTTAAAGAATAAAGGAAAAGTAAAGTAAAATAATTGAGGTTTCATGTCCCACCCAATCCATTGGCTAAGATGTCAGAAGATAAAAATGATAAATATTGGAAATGCTATGAGGAAAAAGGTAAACTAATGTGCTGTTGGATCAATGAATAAATCTGTTGTGGAACACAGTTTGGAATTATCCTCCATAAGTCACTAAACTGTACATACTCTTTGGTGCATAAATAGCACTATTGGGTAGATATATACCCTATGATTGTGAAAGACAGAGGGAACAGTTGATACAGATATGGATATATGTATATGCACACATATTTATGGTGATGTATTTATATATTATATGTGTAGATAAGGTGTGTATGGGGTGTTCAGGGAGGACTAGCACCTCTGGTGTAAAGGCACATAAGGACCTTGGGTAACCCAAGCACAAGCCTGACTGGTTCACCAAGTGGGAAAGGCTGGGAAATCGTAACTGGGGGAAAAATCTTTGAGGCAATAAAGGTGTGAAATGTTTAGATTGCTCATTCACCTTTGGTGTCCAGTGGGTCACCTAACCTGTGGCTCTGAGGAGCTGTAACATGTGCGGTGTCCACAGCCATCTCAGATGGGCTTTAGAGTGAGGGTAACCAACTGGTCTGAAAGCCATCAGTGAATTAGAGGAGGGTCTACCCCAAGTGAAGACTTCCCCTGGTGGAATGGGCAAATGAGACCACTTAGTTCCAATGGCTATGAAGGCAGCCGAAGCAGGTGCTGTGGAGCACTTAAAGCTTGGTCAGGCATTGAAAACACCAACGTTGGGGCAGATGTATGGCACAGTGGATAGAACACTGGTCCTGGAGTCAGGAAGACCTGAGTTCAAATCTAACCTCAGACACTTAACACTTACTAGCCGTGTGATGTTGGGCAAGTCCACTTAACCTCAATTGCCCCTCCAAAAAACAAAACAAAAACAAAAAACCGCGCCAAGGTCATCCACTGCATCCTGGGCCATCACCAGTCACCCCAACTTTACTTTTGCCACTGTATGTACTTCAGTGATGCTGGAAGAGAGAGGCTGACAACTTTGTGTAACTCTGCCTCTCTTAAATCCAATTCACTCATAGGTTAAGACATCAACCTGTGTCATTGGTCCTCTTTGAAAAGGAAGGCTGAACAAGAGCAATAATAATATTACACATTTTTGTAATGTATATGTACGTTTTAAAATATCTGTATTACACATCTAAAATGTATTTACATATAGATATTAAATATAATGTTTTAAATATATAAGATGTGTGTATATGTACACACATGTATGTATGCATTTATATATGTATATATTATGTGCTATATACATGTAATGTATATATAAAGCTTTTAATAGAAAATACATATCTAAAACATATTTATAAAATATATTTATATATACATACTATATAATATTCTAAATATAGAATATATAAACTGTTAATACACATGTATATGTGATGCTTTAAATATATAACACATTTAATATATGCTTATTTATTCATTGGTATGTAAATGGAAATTATTATACCACAAGAAATGACAGGTATGAATATTCAGAGAAACTTTGGAAACATTTTTATGACTGATAAGTAACAAAGTAATCAATCACTCAGGGTGAGAGTTTATGCTGTGGCCATGAGAATGTGAAGGAATAACATCAGAAGAGACTCCAAGAACTCTGTGATCAACATAGGACTTGATTGTGAAACAGGCCTCTCCTCTGCTAGCACTGAGTTAATGGACAATAGATGTGGCGCTGGGTATGACCAAATAGAGGTAGTTATGTTGGAGAGTAGCCAACAGTCAGCGGTGGGAGAAGGGTCAGGTTTAGGATGTGACCCATTTTCCTACCTTCTGGTCACATACCCTTGGTGAGGGCGTTAATCCAGGAGCCTTTAAAATGGGTAATGTGTTGCAAGATGACTTTTAATGAAGGCTATTGAGTTGTTATCCTTCCAATGATCACATTACAAAGACATTACTAAGGAAAAAAACCACCTTTTCCCTTTCCTAATAAAAGAATCATCTGACTCGGTAGGGGTGGGTAATTGGATTTCTTCTAATCTATGAATTTCATCACATTCAGGTCAAATTCCTTACTAACCTAGAATTCTCAGAGATCTAATTCATAATCCTAATAGTCAGGAGCACTGAAATCAGAGCAGCACATATTGTATCTACAAAGGCGACACTCTTCTTACAGCATATGCAACATGATTGAATATTGTCTTTTGTTGAAAATTTGCCGCAAGAAACTGGTATTGAAATAAGTTGGCACCTCCATCTCGACCCCTTGTTTCAAATTTCTTTATGTTCTGACTCATTACAGCTTGGTTTGAGTTTTCTTTTCTTTTTTAAAAACCTTGCTCAATAGAGCTTAAAATAAAATGACGATTGAAGCATTCTTGTGGCTTTAGGAAAGGTGTCTTTTTTTACTTTCTATGCCTTTAAAGGATCCAAACAGACTTACTGTGGAAATTTTTTCAAGAAATTAGTCCTGGTGAGAGTTTCAGGCACGTGTGACATTTTCCCTTTCTCTTTCTTTCTTTCTCTTTCTTTCTTTCTTTCTTTCTTTCTTTCTTTCTTTCTTTCTTTCTTTCTTTCTTTCTTTCTTTCTTCCTTTCTTTCTTTCTTCCTTTCTTTCCTTCCTTCTTTCCTTCTGTGACTTGCCCAAGGTCACACGGCTAGTTTTGTGTTAAGTGTATGAGGTTGGATTTGAACTCAGGTCTTCCTGACTCCAGATCCGGTGCTCTACCCACTGCACCACCTAGCTGCCCCCAGCGTGTGACATTTTCTCCAAACAACCATATACGGAATTAGAAAATAGAGTGTATTCTAGTCAACCTTTTAATATTTCAGTGAATCTGTGGTACTTTGATATAGATCACAGTCCACATATTTAAATCTTTCATAGGGGGGCTACTTGTTCTAATTCAGAGGTACACTGCTTTGTGAGTTGAACCAGATTAAAAGGTAATTGAGAAATATTTAACAAAACAACTAAAAATATAAATGAACAAAAGACAGTGATAATGTGTAGTTTCCCAAGTCAGTATGCAGCCAGCGGGGATCCTTATGTGTGGGTTGGTGACCCCAACTCCTGTTTCTGAGTTTGACAGTGCCATTCTTGGTGGTGGTGGTTGGAGGGGCAAGGGGAGGGTTTCTCCAGTACTCTGTGTTAAACAGGTACCGGTGCAGGGCTTGAACTCAAGTCTGACAATGTTGATACCATTCAGTATCTTCTGAAAGTCTGTCACCTCATTCATCATTGAACGAATTCCTCTGAGTTTCAGTATTCTCATAGGGATAATACAGTTTTGTCCAATAGTGAATCCTTACCCCAGTAAGTAGGGTCTTTGACTTTATTGACCAAATTCTGCTACTATATTAATTTGCTTCTCAGTGTTGTATACCTAATCTTTTCTACAGATGAACTTTTCTGTTTTTTTTCTTTTTTACCAAATACTTTTGATTATTATTGGCACATAGTAGGTGCTTAATAAATGTGTGTTTCCTTCTCTCTTCATTTTGCAGGTGAGAATTCCTTCTAACAATAATTTGAAATTATTTGTAACAATAACTGAAGAATTAAAAACAAAGCTTCTAGGGGAATTAGAATTTATAAGGTGATAACTATCGTCAGTATCCTACCTTGCTGAATTCTAAATTAGGTACTTGCTCCATAACTAGTTATGTTGATCTTATGATAATTGTGAATATATTATTATGATTATTTTTACTATATATCTGTTTTATGCAAGGCTCTGCAGTGGGTTTCTTTTCCCGCCCTTTTTAGAGGGGGGAAGGCAGGGCAGTTGGGGTTAGGTGACTTGCCCAAGGTCACACAGTAAGTGTTAAGTGTCTGAGGCTGGATTTGAACTCAGGTCCTCCTGACTCCAGGGCTGGTGGTGTATTCACTTCACCACCTGGCCACCCCAAGTGAGATGTTCTTAAAGATGAAAATGGGTCAGGATAAAAACCTGAGCAGATCTGTTCTCTTTTGGCAGCATTTGTTGCCCCATTGCTTTCAACTGCTCATGTTTTTAGAATGATGTGGTTTAGTTTTTCCATAATTGCTTTTCCATGAACTAATCTTCTCACATCCTCTTCCTCTATAAAGTTTCACAAATGAGCTTGTGTTCTAGTCCATTGTTGCCTTTGGCGACCATTCCAGTTAGAATGTTAATATTTATTCCTAAAAGGGGTATTTCTTTATATGGCCAGACAGTTGTGTGCCATATTGCTTGCTCTCCTTGGAAGTTTATTGGGATTTCAAAGGGGAATTGAAGAGAGTTATTGAAAACAAAAAACACAGTAGAGTCATCACGTGGGCATAGTGGTTGCAATCTGGCCATAGTGCATGAAAAATGCCTGAAAATTAGATGTCTCCTCCAGGGCTTGTCTTGTAGAAGGGAGTTAGTGATCCATCTTCCTCTTCCTGGCATCATTAAATGATATCCCATTGACCGTCTTAGCATAGGAGAGCTAAGTATCCCATGAATGGCCCCTCAGAGACCGTTTGTGCTTCTCTCTATGCTGCCGTTGTTCTTTGTCCCTGATTAACCATAAGGTACCTATCACGAGTAATCTACTGACTTTTAAAAAGGAGAAGAAAAAGGTTTCCTGACCTTTGGAAAGTGAATTTGGCTTGAGGGCATCTAATAGTTTAAAGAACTGTACTGTGTTGGAAGATTTTTGTTTTCTTTCTTGTTTTCAAACCCTTTTATTTTGTGACAGTATTAGAGCCCCTTGACCCAATAACTCATTGACCCTTAGGCCTTTTCATTCAGATGAATTATTGAATATTAATAATACATATTAATAATAGTGTTTATTTTAGAATATTATTATTAATTTTTACATTATAATATCAACATGTAAGTATATTAGCTATTATAAAACATCAGGAATGTATTATCAGTTATTCAGATTAATTCCTGAAACTGTAGGCTAAGGGTTTATAATTTGGGTACTGACATTTTGGTTTTGTTCATGTCTTTCTTAGAGCCCACTCCAGTGCGGCTTTTTCCTGAGGCTGAGGCTGTGGCGTATCATGGTTTCTCTTTTTCACATTCACATTTTTAAAAGGATTTCTTGCTCCCTTGTGAATTGTAGCTGACTACACAGATTCAGCCTGGGAGCTGCCTTGTTCATTCACAACTAGAAAGCCAGTGTTAATGGTAGTCTTAGGCTCAGAGCTTAAGAGCTCAGAGAGAATTTAGGGGCCATCTAGCCCAGCTCCTTTGTTTATTAATAGGTGAGAAACCTGAGGCCCAGAGATGTTCTGCCATATAGGTAGTAATAAAAAGAACAATAATAATTCTGCTGTCATGGAGTCATTTTCTGGTGTGTCCAACGTTTATGATGCTGTTAGGGGTTTTCTTGTCAAAGATGCTAGAATGATTTGCCATTTCCTTCTCCATTTCATTTTATCAGACGAGAAACTGAGGCAAACAGGGTTAAGTGACTTGCCCAGGGTCACACAGCTAGTACATGTCCAGATTTGAATTCATAAAGATGAGTCTTCCTCATTCCAGACCTGCCACTCTATCCGCTGTACCATTTTCATGTATTAGTCTGCTCTTATAGGCTATCGCCATAGTCTAAGAAGGTGCCCTACATTAGGGGCACAGCCCTGTGCCCTAGCCTAGTAACCTGGCACACAGTAGGTGCTTAATAAATGTGTATTGACTGATTGGTAGCACTGGGAAAAGGGAAGAGGGGATGGATTCTAGAGATGATGCAATAGAATTGATTTAGTAATTGATTGGATTTGAAAGAAGTGAAAGGGAAGAGTCTTAGTATTACAGAATTTAGTCTTGGAAAGGATAAGGGGAAAGATCATTAAGTCTAACCTTTGGATGTTACAGAAGAAAAATACTGAGAGCCGGAAAGGTTAAGTGACCCGACGCTGGTTAAGTGACCATTGGGCAGCAGCAGGTCGGGGTTCAGGCAGGGGCCCTCTTCCCTCTAAATCTAGTTCTTCTCTTTTCCACTCTGTCCTGTCTCTGAAAAGATAAGCCCAAGATTTAAACACAGGAGACCAGGGTGTGACCGGAAGCTTAATGGGAAAGATAATAAGCTTGTTTCTGGATCCAGTGAATTTGACGGCAGTGGAGGCAGCTGGAAACCTGTGGGTCTGGAGCTCAGACTTTCATTGCTCATTGAATACTGTCAAATTCTTGAGCTGGTATTCAGTTCAGTAATGCTTTTCTTATTTTATTTTTTAAGCACATCCTTGTGCTAAGCTGTGGATAGAAAAGAGGCACAAGACAATTCCTGCTCTCAAGGAACTTAATCTAATAGGGGAAGACACAGGTGCAAAGGGATTCATACAAAGCATGCTACCTACAGGATAAATAGGAGATATTTAACAGAGAGGAGGCCGTGGAGTCACCAGTGAGTTGGGGAAGGCTTCCTGTACGAGGTGGGATTTTAGCAGGGGCTTAATGGAAGCCAAGAGATCGGTGGTTGGAGTGGAGGAAAGAAGGCAAAACTTGTCTCCCCAGTAAGACTTAAGTTTCTTGAGGGCAGCGAAGGGCACCATATCAAATGATTCCCTTGTATCCCTTAGGGGAAAGGTGTACCCAGTGCTGCCTGAATCAGATTAAAATGTGAATGGCTGGCACGGGAGAGAGCCAGAGAAAATGCCCAGTGATGAGAGATGGAGTGTCTTATTCACAGACTGGCCAGGAGGCCAGTGTCACTGGATCGTGGAACATGGGGGAATGAGGCCTAAGAAGGCCAGAAAGGAAGGAGAGAGCTAGGCTAGGAAAGGCTTTCAGTGCCAGACAGCTCCCAATGGATCCATGCTATCTCTACAGTTTTATCTCCCTGCTTCCCATCATGAACTAACTATATTCTGTTGAAATTTACTCTTCCCTTTCTTCATCCTGTGAGTTCTGGCCTCTGGCCCTTTTCTCAGGCAGTCCTTGGGAGGAAGGGAAGGCTCCTACTAGACCTGTTGATATCCTAGGGATCCTGGAATTTTGCTAAAATGCTCCCTCCTTCCTCCTAGAGATCCTGGAGCTTTTGCTGTAAAGTTCCCTCCTTCCTCCTAGGGATCCTGGAGGTTTTGTTGAAATTCTCTCTCTTCCATTTAGCCTCTGAAAATCTCCCTCCTCCCCTCCCAAGGACCTTATCTGACATCACTTGATTTTGTATTCTAATCTACCTATTATATTCCAAACTGGGTTGTATTCTATTTTGTGTTCTGCCTTATTACCCCTCCTGGGCCTTAAGTAACTTATCTTTGAATCTCTCCAGTCCCTCTCCCAGTATCTGGCACTACTTGGAACTTTAACGTTTGTTTAGAATGCAAGTAGGAATAATAAGGGGTCCAGGACCTTAAGAAATGGTAGACCCATCATCTCCATTTCTCTGAGGCAGGACACTGTGCATGATTGGCATCTGCTTACTCAAAGTCAGCAGACTTCAGGATTACCCTCAGTCACATTACTTCCTTAGTGGGGTGACTTGGTATTTGCTCCGTATTCATCTATGAGAGTTCCTTTCTGGGGCGAATTTTATCTTTTTCATCACTTCCTTATCTTTCTTGCTGTAACTCTTCTGAAGATGAGCCTTTTCAGATCACCCTGACTTTCTCATCACAAGAATTTACCTTAACATCTATGTTCTTTGAACAAATCTGTTTACTTACACAGTTTGTATATTTTATTTTTTAAAAATTTACATTTTTTTAACTTTATATTTTCTTGTTCCCTGTAATGTTTCACATGCACAAAATTTGTCTCCCCAGTAAGACTAAGTTTCTTGGGGGCAATGAGAGGGCACCATATCAGATTATTCCTTCCTATCCTATACCATTACGGGAAAAGTGTCAGATGTGCTTGTGGCCTGCAGGACTCCCCAGTACTGCCTGAACCAGATTAAAATGTAATTGAGAGATGTTTAACAAAAACAAATAAAAATACATTCAAATGTAGATAATAAAAATGTGAGGTTTTCTAAGTCAATACGTGGGCTGTTTCTGTTGTAGTCTAGGGGTGCTGGGAACCTTGAAATTCTATCACTTCCATATGAGTTTTACAACACTGCCTCATGGGATCTGGAATAGTATAGAATAAGTTTCCAGCACTGGTGGGAACAGTAGGGATAATTTGGGCCATCTCATTTAATTTACAGATTGGCAAACCAGTAGAGGGGAGTGTTCAAAAAATAGCTAATTTAATTCAAGTGAGTGCCTACTATGAGTGAGGCACTGTATTAGTCTGTAAAGAGAAAATATTGAAATAGTATTGATTAATTAGGATCATAAATAACTTTGTCATTAGTAATTTAAGTAAGCTTTCCCCACCAAATGTACCTTTTTTGGGGGGGGGTATTGAATCTTGGTCTGGGGAACTTGTGGTGTAGGGAATACTCAATGGGGAAACTTTCTCCAATTTCGATGGAGAGCTGAGGCTGTTCTGCAGGTGACTGGGCCATGGTCACAGAGCCAGTATGTGAATTTGAACTCAGATCTTTCTGACCCCCAAGATCAGCTTTGCTGCTACACAATAATACTGTTTTTCATCATGGTCATTGTCTTCTTGTTGTTCAGTCATTTCAGTCACGTCTGACTCTTTGTGACCCCATTTGGGTTTTTCTTGACAAAGATACTGGAGTGGTTTGTCATTTTTCTCTCTGGTTTACTTTACAAATGAAGAATTGAGGAAAATAAGAGTTAAGTGACTTGCCCAGGGTCACATAGTTTAGGCTGGATTTGAACTCAGGAAGATGAGTCTTCTTGACTCCAAGCCCTGGTGCTCCATCACCTGTGTACCTTAGCTATTCCATATTTCCTACAGCCCAATAATTTTCCATTTCATTCATATTTTATGGTCTAACTAGTCCTCAATAGACATCTACGTTTTGCTACTATGAAGTATGGCTGTAAGTATGTTGGTGTATGTTGTAGGCCAAGACTTTCAGGGTCCTTGGCCACATTAGCTCCCCAGTTCTACAAAGGTCATTAGGCAGATATGCAAGAAGAGTATAATCTTGTTGGGTGGATGCTCTCCTTGGTTTCATGAATATCTAAAGAAAGTACTGAGTTAATTTGCAAGTCTTGATTGTAACACCCTGTTTGTGCCTCTGGACATGGTCCCAGGATAAAGAGCTTAACGAGTGATTGGCTTTGGGCTGGGGTAAGAGAAAGATCGAGACCAAGGGTGGTT
>CM053597.1:204260878-204300220 GCA_028646575.1 Pseudocheirus occidentalis | reverse complement strand
TAGCCTCCAGTACTTGCTAGCTGTGTGATCCTGGGCAAGTCACTTAGCCCTCCTTCCTTCAGTTTCCTCATCTATAAAGTGAGCTGGAGAAGGAAATGACAAACCACTCTAGTGTCTTTGCCAGAAAACCCCAGATGGGATCACAGAATCAGACATGACTAAACAACAGCAAAAATTAGGATGTGAAAGCAATAAAAAAGACACATTCTCCTTCCCTCAAGGAGGTTAATTCTGTTTTTATTCTGTTCAGGGGAAACAACATTTAACCAGATAAAGAAATTACCAAATTGATGCAAAGTGAATATAGTGGGGGTAAGGTGGGGGAGGCCCTTGTTCAGAAGCTGGTGCTTGGACTGAGCCATATATTATCCCAAGTACAAGGTTACCCCAGCAGTGTGATGTCTTTTTAAAATACGGTTCTACTGATTAATCTGACTCGTGTTTTCTACTGGCTGGAATCCAGGTGTAAGACACTGTTGGGAGGGAGGGGGAGAGAATATAAATCTCTGCAGAAAGTTCTTTACTGTGCAGATTATTGGCAGCTGCATTTAGGAAAAATGCCAAGATTTAAAATTTCATCACTCCCTATAAACCTGCATGATCCCTAGGAAGGGGATGATGAGGAGATGAATGCTATGGTATCCTGCCCTCCTCTCTCCAACCACTCACAGGGCTGGTCTCCAAAACTTCCTCCTCTTTTCACCCTGGCCTCTGGTACCTGTGTAAGCTCCCAGGCCATTCTAGACTTGCTGCCTACCTCCTCCTTCCCCTGCCTCCCCTATAACTGAAATTAGGTTGACTTTTCACTTTAGTTTAATGCTCATGCAACCCCTAATAATTTAATGTTTTAATCATCTGTGTGCTTTATTCCCTTATTCAGTTACAATAGTGGTTTCATCTAATTTTTTTTTTTTTTTTTGCTTTTTGGAGGGCAGTTGGGGTTAAGTGACTTGCCCAAGGTCACACAGCCAGTTTTTGTGTCAAGTGTCTGAGGCCGGATATGAACTCAGGTCCTCCTGACTCCAGGGCCGGTGCTCTACTCACTGCACCACCTAGCCTCCCCTCATCTAATTTTTCTATTTCTTGCATCAGTCATTCAACGAAGTTTCTTTTGAATGGGTTTGCTACGTAGCTAGGCGACCCAGTGGATAGAGCTTGACCTGGACTCTGGAAGACCCAAATTCAGATTCTGCTCCAGGCACTTACTAGCTGTGTGGTCCTAAGTATAAGTAACTTAATTTCCTTCTACTTAATAATAATAATAATAATAATAATAATGACATAAAAATAATCACCCCTTCCTTTGGGTAGTTGCTAGGATCAGATGAGATATTTATCTAGCACTTTGCAAACTTTAAAACACAACTGTAAATGCTGTATGTTAGATTCTCATCATTTCTTCGTCTGGGAAAGTAAATAGGTATCCTATTAATTGGCTAAGACTAAGACATGTTGCATTCTCAATCATTCATTGCAGATGTTTCCTTTTAAAAGTTGCAGTTTAGGTGGTATGTTTGGGGAAAGGTCACAGGTCGTGAAAGATCTGTGGCTTTATATTTTGATACTGGCTGTATCCTGGGTAAAGGAAAAGAGGAGGCCAGAGGTGAAGGCCAGCTTCCTCTACCATTAACCAGCTCATAAACTCTGGATACAGCGGTTGAATTCAGTGAATGTTTATTAAAGGCTGGACTGTGCAAGGGGTACTACACTTTGGATCTAAAAGTCCTCGAGGGG
Source organism: Pseudocheirus occidentalis (assembly GCA_028646575.1). NCBI lineage: Eukaryota > Metazoa > Chordata > Mammalia > Diprotodontia > Pseudocheiridae > Pseudocheirus > Pseudocheirus occidentalis. Next base: position 204,298,486 of record CM053597.1, on the reverse strand, counting down.
TTTACAGATACTCACATCTTAGAACCCCAGCTATTCAGGTTTTCTGCCGAGCCAAAGCTGTCAGAACTCCTCGCTTGTCCAGTAGCAATATGACTCATTTCAGGAATAAATAAAATCCTTCTCTAGTGTGGAGTGGAGAGGGACAGAGGAAGACAGTTCAGAACTTAAAATGTAACCAAAAATATTTTTAAAGAGAATCAGTAAATTAATAATATTATAATAATAACTGGTACTTGTTGGTATTAAATTATTTTTGTTGTGCCTGACTCTTCAGGGTCTCTTTTTGGGGGTTTTCTTGGCAGGGACACTACAGTGGTTTGCCATTTCCTTCTTCGGGTCATTATAGATGTGGAAACTGAGGCAAACAGGGTTAAGTGACTTGCCTAGGGTCACACAGTTAGTAAGTACCCACGGCTAGATTTTAACTCAGGTTTTCCTGACTCCAGGCCTGATGCTCTATCTACTTTGCTATGTAGCCGCCCCCAGCTACTATTTATAAAAGGACTACCATGGTCCAAAGCAGAGGTGGGGAACCTGTGACCCTCTAAGTCCTCAACTGCGACCCTTTGACAGAAGCCAAACTTCACAGTCCAGTGGATTAAGACAAACAGAGGTTAAGTGACTTTCCCAGGGTCACACAGCTAGTGAGTGTCAGAGCCTGGATTTGAACTCAGGACTCCTTGAGGCCAGGTCTGGTACTTTATCCACTGTTCTACCTAGTTGTTTAAAACCTACTTTTCCTGGGATTTCTATAGAAACCTTATAGAAGTGCAGAAGAAAACTGTGCAGCAGCGTAGTTTTTCCCTGTTCTTTAGAATTCCTTCATGGAATAAGAATAAAGAGAAGTCCATGGAAGGATGGTAACACACACACACACACGTATATTCATCTGTGTGTGTGTGTGTGTGTGTGTGTGTGTGTGTGTGTGCATGTGTATATAGGTATAATTTCACCCTCATTTGTTGAATAGGCTTGTGAGGAAAGCAAAGGAATTGTAAGATTTCAAAGTTCTCTCCAAATGTGAGATATTATATTAAAGTGCTTTGCAAACCTTTTTAAAGCATTGTAGAAATGCTAGCTACTTATCACTATCATTATTGTTATTATTATAACCTATCACCCAGGCACCTGAATAGTTATACTTAAGTTATAACAAAAATCAGTTTGTGGGTAGCAGAGTAGTGGATTGTACACATGTTCATCCTTAACAGGTCACTGTGTTTTTCCCTGAAAGCTGCTGCTCTTATTAAGGCCTTTAATTTAATTTAATTTAATTAGTGTTAAATTCTATTGTGTCAGTGTTGCTAATCGTCCTTTTAAACACCTCTTTGGCTAGGTTAAAAACTCTTAAAAACTCAGTTCAGCAAATCGAGTTATCTGTTACTTACAAGACTTTGTACTATGCACCAAAAAACATAGGTGAGATGGGCAGAGGTGAATGAGATACAAAGTCTCTTTTGGGAAGATCTTCAAAATCTTGTCTAAGAGAAGATGAAACCTGTATGTAAATATGATGCAAATCAGGACAAGGAACGTGAAGTGAAAGTTCAAAGGGAGGGCTGCTTTTTTGTCTCTGGAAGATCAAGGTTCACGGGTTCGAAGAGGTGGCATTTAATCGGGTTCTTGGAAGAATCATCAGAACTTGTATGACTTAGTGGGAGGAGTATCTGACGGTCTTGAAGGAGAGAGATTTGGTAGCGTAGTACAGCGGTTCTCAACCTGTGGGTCGTGACCCCTTCACAGGGGTTGCCTAAGACCATTGAAAAACATATTGAAAAACACACAAGGAACCGAGACACCAGTCCTTTACTCATCTCCAGGTGGGTCCGCCCACATGCACATACACCCACATGTGAGTATTAAAGGGTCTCGGTGTTAGGAAGGTTGAGAACCACTGGTGTAGTACATAGAATGCTGGCCCGAGAGTCAGGAATACCTAAGTTCAATCTCATTTCAGATAGCCTCACTAATGTGACTCTGATGAAGTCACTTAACTTCTCCGGATCTTTGTCTTTAGAATGAGAGGTCTCTGCCCACATTCCATCTCTGATCCAACAACCCTAGGTTCAGATTCTCTCTCTAATGTTTATTAACCATCCAGCTGACCCTTCCTTGCCATGGGCAAAGTCACTTCAGTCTCCTCTCTTAAGCCCCACTTGTCTTATCCGTAATATGGGAATAATAGTCATACCAGCAATATGTACTTGCTGGGTTTTGGGGAGAAGCAAATACTTTAAAATGTGTGTGTGTGTGTGTGTGTGTGTGTGTGTGTGTGTGTGTGTGTGTGTGTGTGTGTGTGTTTAAAATAAAGCATTTTGTGGGCCTTTAAAGGCTTAAAGCTCAAATACTGTGATTTGGGTCCTAGCAAGGGAATCATTAAATTGAGCACAGGAGGACCACTATGGGCTTGGTCTGGATTTCCAGATTGGGGTTAGATGCTGAGATGTTTCTATTACTTATGGACTGTGTATGTCCTGCTTGGCAGAAACATCTCTCCTTTTTAGTTTCACATTTAGACTGTTCCCCTGGTAGCATCCTAAAGGGCTTTCAGTATGGGGAGAAAAAATACATGCTTGGTCTTTGGTCTTAAAGGAGCAAATAGCATGGAATTCCAGTTTATTTTTCCCCCTTGGGTTGTGAGGAATGGGAGAATAGGAAATAGTGTTTCGATTCTGCCTAGCTGGCCCGCACCAGGAGGTCAGTTTTGCTTTTCCTTCTCCTTTAGGAGTCTGTTTTGTGTTTAAGTAAACAGCTCTCACTGCACGAATTCAGGACCTCTCAGCATTCTTCCAAAGAGAAGAAAACAATATTTGTGGCTCTCTGTGTCACATCCTCACTGTGCTCTGCCTTGGAGAAAGGAGGGGAGGCCTGGGAAATGGAGAGGAGCCTGAGGAATAGCCAGGCATTAAGTATGTACTGTACTTGACAGTTTAGGGAGACCTTTGCCCTCTCTTACCTTGTTTGCTCTCAGGCATGAAGGAAGTAAACATAGGAAGGACTTGCCCATATGCCTGTTATAGGATTTGAGAGTCAGGGGTGTGATATACTGCACGTTACCACAAGAAATTTAATGAGAATTTTTGGGGAGTTCTGTGGAAGTTGCAGATGATGTGGGGGCTAGCTGACAATACAGAAAAAATTAAGAAACTCAGAAATGCATAAAATATATGTGTAACATTGTAAAATCAGCCCAAATTTTCAATAAATACTGTAAACACCCAATAAAAGAGAATAAATTCACACTTCTTTTCTGTTACAGAGGGGAGAGCCAAAAAATTTTAAGGGATTTTCCAGGCTGCCACACCCCTAACCCCCTTGATGGGAAAGGGAGAATTATATATATATATGTGTGTATCTGTATTCACACAAATGTGTGCATCTATGTATATACATACAGAACACTTTAAAGTTTAATTTGCACTATTCATGGTTTCTCTATTGCGTTCATAAGGCTAGAGAGTCAATAGAACAATTGGCAAAGTCCTGTTTTGTAGCACTTGCCAGATTCCGAAGTCTAAATGCTCACACTGAAATTTAACCTTTGAAGAGTCTGTTTGAGCTGACTCCAGAAGACTCTTGCCCCTAACCTAGTTTACCATGAAAAGAATTCCTCTATAACTTAACCTGTTAAGGGGTCATCTATGCTTCTTCTGGAAGACTTCCAAGGAGGGGGATCCCACGCCTCTTGAGGCAGCCCATCTTATTTAGGGAGTCCTCATCATTTTCCCTAGCATCAAACCTCCATTTGTTCCTTGGCAACTTAAATCCCTTGTTCCTTTTGTTATTGAGTTGTTTTTTTTTTTTCCTGTTGGGTCCGTCTCTTCCATTTAGGATTTTTTTTTTTTTGGCAAAGATACTGGAGTGGTTTGCCATTGCCTTCTCTAGCTAATTTTACAGATGGGAAAACGAAGGCAAAAGGGGTTAAGTGACTTGCCCAGGGTCACACGGCTAGGAAGCATCTGAGGTCTGATTGGAACTCCTCTGGGTGCTCTATCCACTGGGTCACCCGGCTGCTTTTCCATTATTCCTAGTTTTCCCCTTTGAGAACAAACCAGATGAATCTAATCCCTCTTCCGCAGGACAGCCCTTCAAATACTTGGAGATCCCTATCATTTTGTCCTGATCCTTCAGGTCTCCTAGAAACTCTTTGAGGTCTGGGAAGGTGTCTTACAGGTTTTATAATTCCTTCAGCGCTTTTAGAAAATGCTGGGTATAGTCTCACGTGCTCAGTAAAAGCATTCTCATCATCGCCACTGCATACTCTTGTCTGGTAATACTTAATGAACGTAAGTAGCGCCACATGGGGGAAGTTTGGGGCCTGAGGTAGATAGCAGAGGAGGTACCGAGGGGTGTTCCTGTATGTGGATTCTCTCCTGCCATGCTTTTTTTAATGGGTAGACCCTGTATACCTAGCTGGGTCATTGGGTGGCTTAGGGAAGAGGTGTCAAAGATTAGTTCGGAAATCAGATTAAAATGTAATTGAAAATATTGAACTAAATAAATAATAGAACAAAACACCAATAACTTTATTTTCTAATCAGTATCCTTTTATAGGGTTTGGTGCTTCTGTTGGCATTTGAGTTTGAGGATAGAGCACTGGATTTGGAATCCAGGAAACCCAAATTTGAAGACATTTAGTAGTTGTATGACTCTGAGGCAAGTAGTTTCCGACACTCTGTGACGCCACTTGGGGTTTTTTGGCAAAGATACCGGAATGGTTTAGCCATTTCCTTCTCCAGTTCATTTTATGGATGAGGAAACTGAGGCAGACAGAATCACATGACTAGCCCAAGGTCACATAGCTGGTGTCTGAGACCAGAGCCGAACTCAGGTCCCCCTGATGGCAGGCTGGGCACTCTCATCTCCACTGTTTAGCTGTCCCTCATTATCGGTAGAGTGGGGATAATGACCACCCTTAACTCATAGGTTATCTGGGAGAATCAATGAGGTAAGATTTACATGCATTAAAGTGCTGCATAAATATTAGTTGTGTGGTTGTTAATTTATTTAAGCTGTCCTCCTGTAGGTTATCTTAAGAACTTCCCTTCCCAAAGACTGAAACGTAGGATAGCGTTTGGTGGTACCCATTGTGGTCCTAACAGATAGAGAGGCAGTGTGTGTCTCTGATACAGAGTGACCTTGGACAGATTGCCTCAATCTCTCACTGTCCCAGGCAACTCTCAAAAATCATGAACGGAGAGAAGGTAGTGCTAGCAAAATCCCACATCCAGTCCCCATCGCTATCATCAATGTGGTGGCTCTCTATTTAAGTGAAGGGCCTAGGGGAGATATTTAGAAATGACGTCTGTAAATTTTTGGAAAATTCTGGATTCCTCTACCCCTCTTAGGTCCATTCTGTGTCGTTGTGAACAGCTGATGGTTGGGGAGACATCTGAGGTGGCAGAGGAAAGCCGGCCTAGCGTTGGAAATTTGCTGCAGAAATTCCATGACAAGGGCGGTCAGTAGGAATACATGATGCATTCCATGATTGGTATTTTGCTCAGTCTTTTCTCCCAGGAAGATGACCCATAGGTTCCTTTTCATTGTCTTCTTAGTGAACCCTTGACCAACACTTTACTGATGAAATGTGATTAAGCCATTCCAGCGAAGGATAGATGAGTCTTTGTCTTGTTATGCAGAGTAACATGTCAAACTAACTAACTAAATGAATAAATATGTAACTAAAGAAATAATGTTAAACTGAGGCCTCATAGTTATTTTGGTCTTAGATTTAAGCATTCCCTCCTCCCCTTTTTAAAAAAAGAGCTGTATAGATGTAGTTTGATATGGAAATGAATCTTGAATTAAATATATCCTCTTTATTTCATATCAGTTTGGAGAGGGTTTTTTCTCCTGCTCAGCTGTAAGGATAATTGGTTCCTGATTGTTGGCATCTCATGGTGTAGAAATAATTTGTCTGGAGCAGCCTCAGAAGTTAATAAAGTAATGGGAGAGAATGGGGGGGGGTCATTCATGTGGAAATGGAGGAGAGGGACGTTAGCCTGTGAACTGTTGCCAAATGGGAATTCTAGATTTGAGTGCCTATTCCTCTACAAAAAATTAAAAAAATATATTGTATGCATGGATGAGAGAATTAAAGGTGGCTGGGAACAAGGGCATATCTGGAGCTTTCCAAGTTTAAAATATTGATCTCACAAGGGAAATGGAGCCAGGGCCCCTAACTTTATCCTGAAAATCTACTTGGGGTTTTTGTGGGGAGGGAAGTACTAATTTGATCTGCTATCCTGAGCCAACCTCTTATCTGTTTTAAATGTTTTTTATTGGCATTTTAAAAATCGCTTCTTAATATCCCATCCCTCCCTCTTGTAGCAAAGAAAAACAGTTAAGCAAAGTAAATAACCAGATTTGGCAGTATTCCTCCCCGTTTATATGCTACTGTCTATCCACAGAGAAGAAGGAAGAGTATTTCATCAACTACCCTCCCAAGGTCCACAGAATTGTGAGTGTTTGAAGGGGGCCAGCTATGGCAGGATAATCAAGATAAACACTTGGCTGCTTGGTTCAGTTTGTAGCTTGGGGACTATACCATTAAAGTACACCTGTTACTCTCAATAAAAACCTCTTGATCAGCTGGGGCTTGAAAAAAGAATGAAAAATCACATTCAGAACCACACAGAAAAAGCATAAGCAAAGCTGTTGTGGTTTTTCATGTATGATCTCATTCTGTACTGTTCTTGTATTAGGGTAGGACAAGATATTTGTGATAGACACTTAGGATAGAACAATATAAATATAAAATATATAGATATATTATAATGCATGATATATTAGTATGTATTATTCATTATTAATATGTACTATATTATAAATATATAAATATATGTAAATATATATAAACAAATAGAATAAATAAATCATAAACCATAGATTTGGAAAGGAATTTACAGGCCGTTTAATCTAACTCCATAGGGTTGTGTGGTTTTTTGTTTTTTTTTTGGTAGGGAAAATGGGACCTGTGTTTTTATCTGTGTAGGAAACTCTGAGTGAGAAATTCCCATTTCTTATGCACACTCATAACTTCTCTGAAACGTAAACATCTTGGAGACTTTTGCTGGGAGTCAAGTGACTTGTCCAGGACCACTCAGGCATAGTCTGATGTGGGACTTTAATCTAGGCCTTTCTTGTTTCTGAGGCTAGCTCTAGTCTTATGTAACACTACTTCACCGAGAAAGAAGTAGGATTTGACCCAGACTTTTTGACTCCAAACCAAGGACTTAATGAGATTATGTATGTGAAGTATCATCATCATCATCATCATCATCATCATCATCATCATTATTATCATTAATTTCAAGATCACCTCCATGTAAAACAAGATTCTCAGAGTAGAAAATACATTTTCCCAGTCTTAATTTAGACTGTTCCATTGCTTTTACTTTTATGACAAAAAAATTCTAAAATCCTCCAGTCTGATCATAATTTCCTCTCTCTCTCTCTCTCTTCCTTAGTCCTTACTTGTCCTACAGTTGTCCCTGGTGTTCATTCTGACCACCAATCCTACACCTTTCAGTACTTTCTCAGACCTGATTTCTAAGCTGGTGTTGAGTAAGATCACCAATCCCCATCCATACCCAGGGCTGTGCTGGAACCAACTGGAACCCATCTGCCCCCTACCCTCTGAGCTGAGGAGCCTGCATTGTGCCTGAGCAGATTTGGGTTTGAGCTGCCTCCAGCACACCTCTGTCCTTATTACTTACTCCCTGGTCAATCTCTCTACACATATCCTTGAAACTTTGTTTTTCTTTTTCCCACCTGCAGATTGGCAACAAGGAAGAGTAGTGATAGGGTACCCCCCCCCAAAAAAAAAACAGAAAGAAAAGGTCACTCAACCATCCCTTTCCCCTTTCCCCTTCCCCCTTCCCTTCCCTTTTCCCTTCTTCTCTCCCCTTCTCCCCTCTTCTCCCCTTCCCTCCCTCCCTTCCCTTTCTCTCTCCTCCTTTCTCCTTCCCTTCCCTCCCCTCCCCTCATCTCCTCTTCATTTTTCTTAAATGGAGAGAAAAGAACCAGAAGGAATGCCAAACAAATAGGATAGCTTTGAAAGCTATCAGTTGCTCCTATTACATACTTAAAAAGAAAAGCAAATTGTATGTACATCAACAGAGATTTGAAATTTCATGTGAAATCCTTTTTTGTGCTTTTTTATGCAAATGCCAATCAGATTTGGTTTGTTAAATTCAGAATAAAAATTAAAAAGAAAATTTATCCTTAATCCTCCCTGACTTCTCTAACAATTTGCCCCATCAGTTATCTTCACCTTTCTCTAATCTTTAATCTGTTGTGTATCTCTCCTTAATCTACTGCTGGTTTCAAAGAAAAAAATCCCTTCCAACAATCATCTTTACCTCTCCTCTTCATAGTCACAGACTCCTAGAAAGAGGCGACCCCTCTCTTTGCCTCCTCTTCCTCTCCCCAGCCCTTAGCAATCTGGTTTTTGACCTCTTCATTCAACTGAAACTGCCCTCTACAAGTAACCAGTGATCTCTCAATTGCCAAATCTGATGGTCTTTTCTTGAAAGGCTGACCTCCTTGAACTTTCTGCCTCATTTGACACTGTTGACCAACATCTCAATCTCCAGGATGCTCTCTCTTTTTATGGATTTTTGATAAACTGTTCTTGTTTATTCTCATACTTGACCGACTTCTTTCTTAGTCTCCTTTGCTGGTTCGTTCATGTAATGTTCCTTATTGAAGATCTACCCCAGGGTTGTATCTTGGACGATTTTCTCTCTGTGTATTTTCCCACTCAGTGATCTCATTAGCTCCCATGGAGTTAATTATCATCCCTCTGCAGAAGATTCCCAGATCAGAATATGTAACCCTCATCTCTAGAATTTCTTCATGACCCCTTGGACCATAACAAGCCAATACGGTCCATGGAGTTTTCTTGACAAAGATAGAGGATGGTTTGCCTTTTCCTTCTCCAGTAGATTAAAGCAAACAGAGTTTAAATGACTTGCCCTGGGTCTGAGGCTGAATTTGAACTCAGGTATTCCTGACTCCAGGCATAGTGCTCTATCCATTGAGCCTTTCAGCTGTCTTTAACTGCATTACTAACTACTTATTAGACATTTTGAACTGTATATCCCAAAGACATCTTTTTTTGCTGTTGTCCCTTTATTTTAAAACTTACATTAATACATATGTGGAATAAAAATAAGCATTTCTGTAGCATAGTACAATAAAAAAAGATGATTGTATGTGAAACTGCAAATCTACTATGTACAATTTGCTGTTCCTTTCAAATATACAACAAAATTATCATATAAATTTTTTTCCTACCCTCTTCTTTCCTGCCCTAGAGATATGGCTACCATTTGACACCAATTGGTGTGTGTGTGTATAAAATTATTCAATGCATATTTCTATTTATCAGTTTTTTTTTCCTGGATGCAGGTAGTGTCTTTTTTTGTATGTCTTTTATGGCTAACTTGGGTATTTATAATAGAATAACCTATTCACACAGTTGTTCTTAAAACAGTATTGCCGTTACTATATACAGTATTCTCTTGGTTCTGCTCATTTTCCTCTTCGTTATTTCCATGTTTTTCTAAGACCATTGATAATCATTTCTTGTAGCACATATTCCATATACCGGTCATATACCACCAATTTGTTCAGCCATTCCCCAGTTGATGGGCGTCTCATAGACATCTCAGACACATCCAAAATAATTTGATATCTGCCCCTCTTCCTCCAACCAAACACCTTTCTGAATTTAGCTCTTCCCTAACTATTTCGACTCCCTTTTCTCTGGATTCTTACTCTTTCTTTTTTCACTATGGCATAGCAATATAGCATGACATTCATGTACTATAATTATTACCCCATTGAGAAGCATTTACTTTATGTCTAGTTTTTTCCTATTAAAAATGTTGGTATATTTTGTGCATATGTGTTTTTGTGTGTAGGTGTGAAGTCTTTTCATCAGTCCTTGACCTCTTTGATATATGCCCCATAGTTATATAAGATTTAAGTGTATGTACAGTTACAATGGCTTTTCTAGTACCGTTTCAGATGTTTCCCAGAATGGGTTGGACCAATTCACGGTTCTATGTTTTTCATCTGACAGCCCTTCTAGCATTTATCACTTTTGTTCTCTGTCATCATCAGTCAGAACCTTAGAGTTGTTTTAATTTAGATTTCTCTTATTACTGATATGGAACATTCTTTCATATGGCTCTTTATAACTTGCATTTCTTTTTTAGAAGTTGCTTGTTCCTATCCTTTGCGGAGTGTCTCTTGTTCATATATATTTGCATTAATGAAGTTTTTGTCCATAAGATAAATTATTCCGTATTTTCTTATCTTTAAAATGGGAATTAGAAAACGTAATGGAGATAGGTAAGTGATGCTTCTTTACTTTAGGGATCTCTAAGTTCATTAGGGAGGATATTCCCTCTGTAAAGTTGGATTTTGATGGATGAAGTGCCTTAATAAATGTTTTATTTATAAAGTGCACTAATAATTCACATAGAGTACTTTAAATTCATTAAAGTGCTTTCCACATAACCACCTTGTGAGGTTGTTATTCCCATTTCACAGATGATGAGACTGAGACTTGGAGCATTACATGATTTGCTTCTGTTCAATAGCTAGTAAAGTGTCAGAGGCAGGTCCCCTAACGCTGTGCCTGATGATGCTTTTTTACCATGCCACATTTAATTAAATCTCAATATTGGGTATGTAATTGAGAGAGTAAAGGGTTGAAGTAAGCTTGTCTCTCATTCTCTGCTTTTTTGTTCCATTGGAGGTTTATAATTTGTAGGACATCCCGGTTAAAGCCAAAGAGAAACTTGTGCTAGAACGATGGCAACAGGGATTGGGTTGAGTTCAAAGATGGCAGCCGTTTTAACCTTGTTACATGGAAGCCTTGTCAGGCGAGAAGTAGGCTTTCCCAGGCCATTCATTATCCCTTAGGGTGCTGCCAGGCTCTCAGTCCCACAACATCTGACTTTCTCTCTCTCTGTCTCTGATAGTGCCAGTGGTGGAACCATGTCCATCTGGGGACACAGGTGAAATCTGGGTAACTTTCCCAGAGAGTCCTTGACATTTTGCTTCTATGACTTTAAAACCTGACTTTTCACTTCATTTTTCTTTTGAATTTTTCCAAATTGTTGTGAGGAAAATAGAACTAAAAAAAAGGTAAACAAACAACATTGAAATTCCCTTTTGGGGAATTCCCTTTGGGACATAGTTTAGAGATCTTTAACAGAAAATTAGAAGTGACCGTATTGGAAAATCCCTCCATGGTGATAGTGGAGTTGGGAAGCACCTTGGCATAGGGACCAGATTTTGGTTATGATTAATCTTCTGTGGATGATGTCAGTTGAGTCTTATTGGCAATTGTTATCAGAGCATGGAAAAACATTTACTGTTTTGGGAGAGGAAAGAAATCAGAGATGTGTTTATCTCAACCAGCTTATAGTTTATAATGTGATGTGAAAAGAATAGTTGGGGGAGAAATGAGAGCTATACTCAAGTATTTGAAGGGCTGTCCTGTGAGAGAAAAAGATTAGATTTCTTCTGTTGGGCCCCAAAGGGTAAAGCCAGGAGCAGTGACTGGAAAATTGGGAAGAGCCATATTCAAGTTTGATTGATGTTAGAAAAAAACTTCCTGGTGATCACAGCTATCCAGGAGTTGAATGGATTATCTTAAAAAGTGTAGGGTACCCCTTCTTTCTAAGTCTTCAAACAGAATTTTTGACTATATGTCAAGTATTTTATGCCACCCAGTGTAGGTTAAACTAGATGCCCTAATGAGGTATCTCAGAATTCTGTTATTCCTATCTAGATCCCAGAGTGAAGTATTATATTGTTTCTGGAGGTGATAGGTTCTCTTTCCCCAGAGGTCTAAGCAGAAGACAGATGACCATTTACTCAGGATTTTGCAGAGGGCATTGCACAAATTGTCCTGGACCCTCTGGCAGTCTACAGAAACCTACAGACCCCTTTTTCAGAATCATGCCTTTAAATGCACCATAGGATTACAAAGGAAGCCAAAGGTTAGTGAAAATAAATTTATCGTATTTTCCTCCATTCAAGTTTTTGGGACCCTCAGAAATCTATCCATGGCCTTGCTTGAGGTATCTGTGAGCCCTAGGTTAAGAATCTTTGTTCTACAACAGTGGTTCTCAACCTTCTTAATGCCATGACCCTTTAATACAGTTCCTCATGTTGTGGTGACCCCCCCAACCATAAAATTATTTTTTTTGTTACTTCCTTACTGTAATTTTGCTACTGTTACTAATCTATGTGATATGCAGGATGTATGTTAATTGTTACAAATTGAACATAACCCACAAGTTGAGAACCACTGTTCTAGAAGGCCATTGGGAATCCCCTACTTTTCCAAAATATGGTGATCTTGTGAACGGTTACCTATCCTGTGAATAAATGTGTATCAACAGGACAAGAAAGTCAGCATGATGGGTTGGAATGGAGAGTAGACCTTGGAGTCAGGAAGACTAGCAGTGAAGGCAAACTTTTGGCACTTTACTGGCTGGGTAGCTCCAGTCAAGGCATAGCCTTTCAGTGCCCTCAGGGAACTGGAGGGTTAAGACGGAGTTCTCCATGCTGATGGAATCACAGATGTGGACCAAAAAGACTATTTTCTGAGCCTTGTATTGGGACATCTGATGTATGTTTCAGAAAGGATGCACCTTTTGAAGTCTCTGTCCTTTTGGGACTGTTTCCAGGATGTATGGTTGCTATAAGTCCATGGGTCAGTGAATGAGGACCTGGAAAGCTGGAGTTTGAAAGAAGAGAATTTTCAGGCACCTGTTAATGCTGTTCAAAGGGGGTTGATTATTCCCAGAAACGTTTTTTGGTTAAACCTTTTTTGGGGGGGAGTAGGAGAGAAGAAGGGAGAATTAAATAAAAGTGGACCAAGAGATAGTGGTCAAGGCTGTAGCATATGTATTAATTTAAGAGACATAAAACTTTCCCCGTTAGATTATTTACCATATAAACTAAAAATGGATTTTGGTCATTTGTTTACTACATAAATTCAGCCAGGTAAAGAGGGCCCAAAGTGGATTATTATGGTTGAACATCTGCTGATCTGAATTCATGCTTTTAATTTAAGCTCTGTATGAACTTGGGTCTCTTAAACACACTTAAAAAAAAAAAAACCCAAGCAGCTAATTTAAGTACGTAAAGGCTGCCAAAGCTGCCAGAGGCTTAATGGATGTTGCACCATGAAAAGAAACCCAGATATTGTTACTTTCTGGTTTGTTCTCTACTGTTAGCTCAGGCCATGAAAATCACAGTCCATAGAGAGGAAGTTTTAGGGAAATTAAAATGTTAAGAATGATTAACTTATCGGGACTTACAGGATACAGATCTTTTCTACCTCAAGAAAGAAAAATAGGAAAAAAAAATAATTCTGAAATTAAACCACTGTTTGTTTCCATATGTTTTGGCTTCACTTTTCCCTTGAAACTACTTTGGGGAATTATTTGTAATTTGCATTTTAAAAGGCAAAGAAGAGAGAAAGCCTTACTCTGCACTAGCTCCTTACTCCTAGTATGTATACAGAGAATGTATACAGGGCTCAGGAATGCTCTTGCTCATTGATTGATATGAGATAACCGCCCAGGGAAATCATCTGCTCCAATCTGGTTTGGTTTTGTTTTGTTTTTTCAAATCCTGATTAACTTTAAACTTGCATTCCATAAACACAGCTCATGCTGCCCTTAATCTAATTTCTTGGGCCCTTCTCCTGCTGGTACTGATTAAACATCAGGGTTTAACTTTTACCTTGGAAAAATTCTTGGCAGCATTTGAATCCTTTGGTCTTCAGAGAGGCATGTGAAGACAGAGGAAATAGTTTCTTGGCTTCCTAAAATTCCAGAAGCATTTTCTTGTCTCTTTTCCCCCACTGCCAAATCAGATATTAAGGGCAGCGAGATGGAGCGTCTGGAACGCCAGCATTTCTAGTTTCTGTTTTAGGTATGGTTCAGCTAAAAGTGATTAGATGTCTATCACCTGCCCATCACTCAAGCTCAAATGAGATTCTGTGTGAAAATGGGCTTTGCAAAGGTTGAAGTTCTATATAAAGATCAGTTATGAGGGATGGGTCAGGATGATCTGTGTTCTCAAACTCCCCTCCTCTCTGACACAGCCATTTTCTCTAGCTTATTTTACAGATGAGGAAACTGAGGTAAACAGGATTAAGTGACTTGTCCAGGGTCACACAGGTAGTAAGAGTCTGAGGCTGGATCTGAACTCATGAAGATAAATCTTCCTGATTCAGAGTCCAGTGCTCTGTCCACTGTGTTTGTCTGAGTCAGATTTGAGCTCAGGTTCTCCTGATTCCCGGCCCAGTGTTCTATCTACTGTGCCACCTGGCTGCCCATTTTTGGTCTAGGAATGTAGTGGGTAGTATGTAGGAATGCATGAGTTGGGAGAGGGCTGGGCAAGAAGGGAGAATGTCAGAAAGACAGGTGTGTGTGTGTGTGTGTGTGTGTGTGTGTGTGTGTGTGTGTGTGTGTGAGAGAGAGAGAGAGAGAGAGAGAGAGAGAGAAAGAGAAAGAAATATATGAAGAATAGTATGAGATAAAACCAGAGAAGTAAATTGTAGAGAGCCTGGAATGCCAGGATTTTGGAACCCCAAAGTTGGAAAGATTCCAAGGATTTCAGATAGGAGGGAACTTCATTGACCATGAGGTTCCGCCTCTTTTCAGAGCAGGATTCTTCTCCGAGTCCCAGCTAGCCGTCATTCAGCCTCTGTTTTAGACCTCTAGTGATGTGGCATGTACAGCCTCTTGAGCTAGGCCATATTACTTTGGGTCCTCTCTAAAGGTTCAGAGGTTTTAGATTGACCTGAAATTTGCCCCTTTGTACCTTCATAGATCCAGGGCTGGAAGAGACTTCAGAGGCTTTCTGGTTCCATCCACTCATTTTTTATAGAAATGAATCCTACCTTTATTCTTAAACCGACCGCTGTTCCAGACTTGCCAACGTCCTCTGAGAATAAATACCGTCATCATTCTAGTAGCCACATTTGTCCATCAAATGAACCTAATTCTGCCCTCTGAACAGGTCTTAAGTCTTCTGAATAATAGCTCTTCAGATACTTAAAAGACAAGGATGCTGTGTGCCCCCAGTCTTCTTTTAACACTTGGCTAACCATCTCCTGTTAATAATAATCATTTAAAAAATAGCTAACACTTATATCTCACTCTGTGTCAGGCATTATGCTAAACATTTTACAATTATTACTTCATTTGATCGTCATGATAATCCTGGGAGGTAAGTGCCATTAAAAAATTAATAGTATTTTTTCCAATTCCATGTAAAGACAGTTTTTAACATTAATTTTTTATAAAATTTAAACCTCCAAATTTTCTCCCCTCTACCAAGAAGGTAAGCAATTTGATGTGTGATCAAATTATATGTTATATATGTGTGATCATGTAAAACTTATTTCCACATCAGTCATGCTATGAAAGAAGAAACAGTTCGTAAAACAATTATAGTTTGCAAAAGGAAAAAAGAAACATGAAAAAAAATAAAATGAAACATAGTATGCTTTGTTCAGCCTTCAAACTAAACTCCCATCAGTTCTTTCTCTGGATGTGGGTGGAATTTATAAACATGAGTCTTTTGGAATTGTCTTGGATCATTCATTGTATTGTTGAGAAGAGCTAGGTAAATCCTAGTTGGTTATTGCACAGTGTTGCTGTTACTGTGTAAAATGTTTTCCTGGTTCTGCTCATTTCACTTTGCATCAGTTCACTAAAGTCTTTCCAGGTTTTTCTGAAATCTGGCTGCTCATTATTTCTCATAGCACAATAGTATTCCATTACATTCATATACTACAACTTGTTCAGCCATTCCCCAATTGATGGGTAGCCCTTCAACTTCCAATTCTTTGCTGTCACAAAAAGAGGTACTAGAAATATTTTTGTACATGTGGGTCCTTTTTCCTTTTGTTTATGATCTCTTTGGGATACAAATCTAGCGGTGTTGCTAGAACAAAGGGTATGCACAGTTGGATAGTAAATGCTATTATTATCATCCCCATTTTAGAGATGGAGAAATTGAGGCAAACAAGTCAAATGACTTTACCAGGGTCACACAGCTAAGACATACCTGAGGCTGGCTGGATTTGAGCTCAGATCTTCCTGACTCCAGACCTGGCACTGTATTTATGGGGCTATCTAGGTTTTAGAAGTTGAAGGACCCTTAGAAATCATCTTGTCTAACGATGCTCCTATGAACTGGTTTTTAGTCCTTTACCCAGCCTAGTTGCCTTCTCTGGATATATTCCATTTCTGTCCATACTTTACCTAAAATGTGGCATTTTAGATGCTGAGTTTGTGCTTTATTTATTTTAAATTTTATTTACTTATCCTGGAATTTGTGAAGAGTCGGTGAAGGTCTTTTGGAGCAAGGGAATAAGAAGCAACATGATTTCTTACCTGTGCCGTAAGAAGATGTTTTAGCTCTGCTATGTATGGAAGGATGAATTGGAAAAGTGGGTGGAGGCGGTAGGGTGGGAATTGGAGCAGAGAGACAGGAAGCTTGGCTAAGTGCCCCGCGATAAGGCTGCTAAAGATTAGGGGGACCCTCAAAGGGAAGAGGGAAAGATAAAAGGCATGCTGTCAGGGTAAAGAAGCTGAGCACTGGCCAGTGATCTTTCTGCTGCCTTGTCTGCTATAAAATTGAAGCGATAGCTAATACTGGGAGGAGACTGTTGGAGAATGTGATACTCCCAACATAGGTATGAGATGTTACCAAATATAGACTTTATACCTGCCAGATCTCTCTATTAAAGTTTTTTTTTCTCTCCCTGTTCCTCTCCTCTCAGTTCTACAGGGAAGAGAGAGAGAAAGAGAGTATTCCTCAAAACAAGAATTTGATTTCAAAATATATAGATGATATTTATACACTTCTGTGTATATATTTGTTAATTACACATCAGCTAGGGTATATATACATATATATGCATATATATTAGTCAGTAGCCTTATTTGATACATATAAAAGCTTTCTTCGTGCTCTTATTTCTCACAGCCAACAAAGAATAGAGGGAAACAAATTTCTTGAGATAGAAGTATCATGTTTCAAAGCAAATAGACTCGTGAAAAAAAGTAGTACATGGTGATAGTACACTATGTCGTATGCATAGGTGGTATGCATGTCTTCTCCACTGATGGGTTTGAGCTTTAGGAGGAAGAAGGTGGGAATCTGTTCAGGTGTGTCCTGTAGAAGGTGTTTATTTCTATAATTTCTGAGTACTAGTTTAGGGATTGTGGTCAGAGAACGTGGTGACTGTTGGTGGCGATTTAAATTGCTCTCCATTTGTAACCTGTCCTGGTAGTTTCTGGGTTTTTTTTTTTTTTCCTTTGGAAGGGGGAGGCAAAGCAATCAGGGTTATGTGATGTTAAGTGACTTGCCCAAGATCACACAGCTAACTAAATGTCTGAGGTCGGATTTGAACTTGGGTCCTCCTGACTCCAGGGCCAATGCTCTATTCACTGTGCCGCCTAGCTTCCCCTGTCCTGGTAGTTTTAAATGTGATGAGTCACTGGTACTGCACTGAACTTAGATAGTTTATCTTTTCTTTAGTTCACATTTGTTTAGGGTTAATGGATGTCATGGTGGTTGAGAATGATATTATCCTCTACATCTGAAAGAATGATCTCCAGGTTCCTAAAACAATTGGGTTCATAAGCTTTATCTTATTAAAACAGTTTGTTCTGAGAGAGTTCCAATCAGATGGCCTCCTTGAGAGAGTATATAACAGTCTCCAAGGAGCCATGATGAAAATTGTGGAAGGCCATTTTAGTTTTAAAAGATGGCTTACTGTTGGCAGAAAGGTAGCGAGTTGAAAAATCCACAGGGAAATCTTTTCAGAATCTTGTTACGTCGCCAGATTGCCACTGGACTTCAGTGACTGGAGGACTTGAGCGAGACTGACCTCACTCCAATGCAATTCATGTGCAAGTCAAGGCATTACATTGGTGATCTCATTGGTTTGCTTTGGAAATGAACAACAACCATGTAACCAGAAAGATTTCTTCTATTTTGAAATTTCTTTTAATTGTTTTTATCATAAATCTAAACTTTAAAGAAAATGAGCGTTTTCTTTTTAAAAAATAAATTTATTTTATTTGCTTTTAATTTACAGCATTCAGTTCCACAATTCCTTGAGTTCCAAATTTTCTGGCCCCTTTCTCCCCTCCTCCCCGCCAACGTGGTGGCATGCAGTCCTATATAGGTTCTACACAAATGCCTTCACATTAAACATTAGTCAAGTTGTGAAAAAGAGTTATAAACAGTGGAACCAACAACGAGAAAAGAAGGAACAAAACGAAAGAGAGAGAGAGCAAATATTTTGCTTCCATCTGCATTCAGACTCTGCAATTCTTTCTCTGGATGTGGATAGTCCCTTCCAACTTGAGTCTTTTGGAATTGTCATATAGCATTGCATTGCTGAGGGGAGCCCAGTCTATCAAAGTCAGTCATCACAGATATGATGTGTCTGTAATTGTATACAGTGTTCTCCTGGTTCTGCTCTCACTCAGCATCAGTCTATATAAGTCTCCAGGTTATTATGAAAGTGTCTGCTCCTCATTTCTCATAGCACAATAGTATTCCAATCACAATCATATACCACAGCTTGTTCAGCCATTCCCCAATTGATGGGCATCCCCTTGATTTCCAATTCTTTGCCACCACAAAAAGAGCTGCTATAAACATTTTTGTACATATGGGTCCTTTTCCCACTTACATGAACTCTTTGAGATACAGCCCTAGAAGTGATATTGTTGGTTCCAAGGGTCTGCACATTTTTATAGCTCTTTAGGTGTAGTTCCAGATTGCTCTCCAGAATGGTTGGGTCAGTTCACAACTCTGCCCGCAATGCATTAGTGTTCTAATTTTTCTCATATCTTCTCCAGCATTTATCAAAAAATGAGCATTTTCATTGTATATTATAGAAGAGAGGATAGAACATGAGACTTAAATTTTTTAAAGAAATATATCATAAATTGAACATGTAACTTTCAAAGCTGTCATGTGTATCTACAATAGCTTCTGGGCCTTTTGTTGTCCTTTCACTTTTTGCTGGGGGGGTGTGTGTGGGGGAGGGGGAGATAGGGCTGTCCGTCATCTTTCTCCCCACCCATCCATAATTGGGAGAAAAAAAAAGAAAAAAATTAACAAATACATATGCTAAAGCAAAACAAATTCCCACATTGGTTGCATCCAAAAATGTATACCAGAGAGATTTCCTTTGGAAATTCTGGTCAGTTGCTTTCCCAGCATCTCAATTATTTGTGACGTTGATTTGCTCACTTAATCAACAGCTGGATGATTGTAAATTTCTGGTTCCCATAGGCCAGTGTGAAAATTCTTGAGAAGCTAAGGAAGCTTATTTGGGAAAACTAGAAATACTCTATGCAGGCCATGATAGCCTAGGGATTTGAGGTCTGTATCCTGCTTTCTTTGAGAAATTCCTGATGTTGCCAGGAAAATAAAAGTGATAAACCCTAGAATGAATTGGATTATTAATTTGCCTTCATAAATCTGTTTCTGAACTGGTTTTCTCTTTCTCTGAATGTTGACATTTTAGTAGATACAAAAGTCATCTTAAAGGATCACGAGCAGGCCTTGAGAGCTTGTCCCTCACAGAGGTGCTTAACTTGTGGTCCATGAGCTTGGTTTTAAAAAATAGTTAGATAACTGAATTTAGGATAATTACTTTAGTTTTCTAATCTGATCATTTTACTTTGCACATATGAAAACATTGTTCTCACAATTATTATTGAGGTTTTTTTGGCAAGTTTTACCAGCCTGCCAAAGGGGTTCATTCATGTCACAGAAAAGGTTAAGAATCCCTGATCTTTCCAACCTTTGAAATGAAATGAATGAAAATTCATAGAATGAAAAGGCTCTGGACTTGAGGGTCAGACCAACAGTCTAATACTAAATACTACCACCTTGTTCTGGGACCCTGGGGCATTGACCTTGAATGGTGGACCTTCCTTTCTGCCTGCAAAATGTCTGCACAGACCTCACTGTCATGGCATATTAGATTTAGTTAGAAGGGACCTCATAGGTGATGTGATTGTGTTTCACTTAAGGGAACTGAGGCCCAGAGGGGTTTAATGGCCTACCCAAGGTGACACTGGTGTGGCAGGGTCAGCTAGGACCCTCTGATACCAAATCCCTCACTCTCCTGACCCAGGTTCTCGAGGTCATTTTCAGTTCTAACAAGTGTAGAAATTCTAGGATCATCCAGAAGCCAGCACGGTTTCTAGAGCAGCCCTCAGGCCAACTTCAATGGGCAGCTAAATAATTTGACATGAGCATGCTGACTTGTTCCTGGTCATCCATTTGTTGACTTGCCAATAGGAGCTACCCTAAAAGCAGTCGTCTTAAGTAGGTTAGACTTTCTGGCCGCAGTGTTGTCCCGGTCGAGTTATGCAGGGTGAAAATGCAGGTGTGAGTGAAATTGGGGATCTCTACCAACAAGATGATTTGGTAAACAAATCTTTTTCCGTAGGGCATAGAGAAACTTCTTCCCAGATGAGGTGAAATGAGCAAATAGGAAGCTGGGTCAGAAAGCTGATTGGGGACTTTAAATGTGTTATAGGTACATATATGTGTCTGTGTATGTGAGCATACACATAAAATATATGCAACAGTGGAATCGCTGTTTTGGAGCGGTGAGTAGGGGAAAGATGGGGAGAAGATTTTTAACTCAATTTTGTTGAAATGATGTAAACATTTAAAAATATGTATACACATAATCTATTTACACCTCTATATTCAAGCTTTAATAGTTAAAACAGCACTGAAACGTTTTTTTTTTTTTTGCTTTTTGGAAGGAGGAAGGCAGGGCATTTGGGGTTAAGTGACTTGCCCAAGGTCACATGGCTAGTAAGTGTTAAGTGTCTGAGTTTGCATTTGAACTCAGATCCTCCTGACTCCAGGTCCAGTGCTCTGTTCACTGTACCATGTAGCCACCCCAGTACTAAAACTTTTGGGATATCCTGTGTGTAGGTATATGTGTGTAAATATATAAAAATGCATAGAGGGGTAAAATTACACATATAAATACACATTATATATTTATTACATCATATTATATAATATAAAAAGTACCTTATAATTATACATATAACCGCATGTATGTACACAAACTTGTATGTGTATGCCTAAACATATATGCATATATACACATGCACATATACATATACCTAGGCATTCATAGATATATATTCTAGTATTATGCAAGAAGTGACCATTAGTATTTCCTTTACAGGTAGTCAACTGTAGGCCTTACAAAGAGAAGACATCTATTTTTTTTAAGTACTTGATAAATGCTTGCTTGCTGTTTGATTACAGCCCTCTGTGCTCCAGTTGGCTAGAAGGTTGAGAATGTTTGGCCTTAGGTGACAAGCCTAGCTCACCAAGAACGCCCAGCTTCAGGAACAGTGCATTATTTTGTGTTCTTGGTTTTGTAGCTGGATGGTGGTCTTCTCTTTCTGCCTTGGGGAACTATCACGGTGATCTGAGATCTTGCTGCTTAAAATTTACAAAAAAGAAAGTAAAGCATATGTCTTCTTCCTATAAGGTCCATAGTTTACTACCTATGAAGGAAATACTCTATAAGATCATCAATTAGTTTATCCTGGGCCTTCAAATCCTGCGATCATTTCTATGGAAATAGAATATGTTGTCTACAGTCTCAATATCATGTTCAAATTGCAGAACCACATTTACTGATGGAAACTGTTTATAAAGAGATTCTTCTGCTATGTCTAATAATAGATTGCTTTCCCCCCTCCCCTTCCCCACTTGGACCCACTCCCAGACAGACCAGGCTTATGTGGAATTTTGCTCTGTACCAAGTAGCAAGTCATTTATAGTGAGGGTCCCTCCAATATATGTTTCTTTTTAATGGAACACTTGCTTTAACTTTGGGGAACACGTGGAACCCTAATAGATACAAACACGAAAAATGGATCTCTCCTAGTTTAGAAATGATTGAATCTAAGCCATTTTCCCAAATTTTATTTTATTCTGTAATTCTTTGGTTTTATGAACCTCTTCTGTTTTTCCTTGTCCCTGGCATCCCTCCACTCTGGCGTGTTTTTCTCTTCATCCCACCTCTGAATCACTGCTCCTCCATTGTTAGCCTTCTCACTTAAGGGGGCTAAGGAGGTCTGGCCGGCTTCTTAGCACTATTTTCCATCCTCCTTTTTCCCTTGGTTATGGGAGCCCCAGTGGTTTTCTCTTTAGCCAGCTTTTCATTGCTGACTTTCAGGGACACCCTCCTTCCCTCCCCTCATCCCATTTTCATTCTCTTTACTTCTCCTACCTGGATAAAAACACTAGTGTTTTCTTCATTCTGCTTTTTGTGGGTTGGGAGTGCGATTTCAGATTTGAGGATTGCCATGGGAAGATCAGGAATAAACCTGCCATCTGGTCCCCAAGAAAAAGCCTGGAAGGTTGTTTGCATTGCAAGTGCCTGGTGTACAGGGTGGCTCAAGGTGGGGTTGCTGGTGGGGAGCGCCATGTATTTCATGCCATTGTAGGAGACTTTTAGCCCGTGCACTGCCTTTCTCTTTTTATCTTGTGGATTCAGCTTTAATCACTCTTGATGGACCTGTATATATATTCTCATATGTGTGTGTGGGGAGGGGGGACTTGGAGTGGTTTGCTGGAAACAATTGCCCTGCCATCTTGATGATCCTGTGAGCTCTTACATTTTTAACCTTTTCCTTTTTACTGATAGAGACACCAGTTATAAACACAGCTTCTGCCGGGAGAATTAGCATCGCACAGTGAAAAAATGTGTTGGAATCAAGAGAATGATTCCTTGAATATATAGTAGCTGTGTGACAAGTCAGTCAGTCAATCAGTTTGATTGATTGAATCTCAGTGGATCTTGTTTTTTTTAGTTTTGTTGGACTCTCCATGACCCTGTTAGGGGTTTTCTTGAAAGAGATACTGAATGGTTGGCCATTTCCTTCTTCAGCTCTTTTTAGAGATGAGGAAACCGAGGCACACAGGGTTAGGTGACTGTCCAGGGTCACACAGCTAGTATCTGGATTTGAACTCGGATCTTCCTGACTTCAGGCCCAGCTCTCTATCTACTATGTGTCTCAAAAGAACTGCAAGGAGGTGAATGACAGAGTACCTGACGGTCGGAAGGGGCAGGGTTATGAAGGGCTGTTAAAATCCAAACAGAATTTTGTATTGATCCTGGAAGTAGGGAGTCACTGAAGTTAAATTTTAAAAGGAGGGTGACACAGTCTGATCTGTCCTTAAGGCAGATTAATTTGTCAGCTGACTGAAGGGTGGATTAGAAAGGGGAGTGCATTGAGTCAGGGAGACCCACCAGCAGGCTTTGTAATAGTCGGGGTGTCCTCACACCTAGGTGAGGGCCTGTACCTGGGTGATGACAGCATGTAGGAGGGGAGGAAGGTGCAAGAGAAAGATGTTGGGAAGATGGGATTGGTAGGACTTGGCAGTGGGATTGGATATGGGGGTGAGGGAGAGTGAGGAGTCAGGGTACGTCTGCGTAATGACCCTGAAGGACTGCAGTAGGGAAAGTAGGAAGAGAGGAGGGTTTGGAGGGACAAGTCCCCCAAACTGTTTGAAACTTAGTTTCTTCATCTCAAAGAAACAGTAATACCTGTAGCACCTGCCTAACAGGAATAAATGTGTGTGTGTGTGTGTGTGTGTGTGTGTGTGAACTTGTAAAGTATTTTTTATTATGGTACCAATTTTAATTGTAAACTGTTTTTCAAACCTTAAAATAGTTTATTATTATCATTACAGAGGGAAAAGTTATGTTTTGGCTGATATATATTTTCTTTTTTTTTTTTAAAGATCAAAGTAATGATTTTTAATACAAAGAAGGACTAAAACCTCTTAAAATTTTAATCATTTTTTACAGGTTTACCTAGACCACTTTTTTTTTTTTTGAGGGCAGTTGGGGTTAAGTGACTTGCTCAAGGTCACACGGCTAGTTTTTGGGTTAAGTGTCTGAGGCCGGATTTGAACTCAGGTCCTTCTGACTCCAATAGCTGGTGCTCTATTGACTGTGCCACCTAGCTGCCCTCCTAGACCAGTTTTTATTAACAAAACTGTAGGAAATTAGTGACTGCCATAAATTAATACCACATTAGGGGTACCTTTTAGTTTTCCAAAGCCTTGCTTTGTGGGCTGTTTCAGACATACTGCTCTGGGACTGTTGTTACTGATTACAGTATTTCCCTGGTTCTGCTCACTTCACTTCGCATCAGTTCATATAAGTCTTCCCAGGTTTCTCTGAAAGCATTGTTTCTTATAGCACAGTAGTAGTGTCAGTTGTGTGCTGCTCTTTGTGACCCCACTTGGGGTTCTCTCGTTCATTTTACAGATAAGGAACTGAGGTAGACAGGGTTAAGTAACTTGCCCAGGGTCACACAATTATTACATGTCAGAGGCCAGATTTGAACACAGAAAGAGGAGTCTTTCTGACTCCAAGCCCAGCTCACTATCCACTGCGCCCGCCTAGCTGCCCATCACAATTCTGTACCACATCTTGTTTGGCCATTCCCCAATTGATGGGCATTCTCTCAATTTCTGATTCTTTGCCGTGGGATTGGTTTTTGTTGTCAAAGTGGTCCTAGTTTGTTTGAAGGAATATTCTTCTGGAAAGTTGATTTCTCTTTTCAAGGTTCACTTGTCATGTGGAAGATTGATATACACTTTCTTATAGGGAACTCCTAGAGATGATTTGAACATAACCTGGAGTTTGTTAGTAAATAGCTTGAAATTTACCCCATTGGGCCAGATCACTCTAAACTCAGTGATAGAGTAAAGCAGTCAGTATGATCAACATTTGAATAAAGCAATTTTTAAAAAAGTCTTCAGATAGATTATTTACAAAAGAGGTAAACTTGTTGATACCATCAGATATTCTAGGGCAGGGTGTATGTTTGTCTGACAGGTTATTCATGCTCCAGTGTTTTCAGTAAATGAGAAGGCCTAACACAGAACATCTGATCAAGGAGTGACATGACTTGGTGTACTCTGGCCTAATTCTCAGAGGCACCATAATATTTTCACTGAAAAGAAATGGGTGTAACAGTGGCATGTGGAAAATCATTTGGATATACTCATGATTTTCCTCCCTTACCCATTTAGGGATCCAGAAGTTTGGTGAGCCCAGAGTAGACTTTTGGATCTTTCCAAAGAGTTACCAGACATTCCAGGATGTTTAATGAGATACTTTTGTGTGGGTTGAAAAATACCCTTTATCCTTAATTTAGTAAGAAAAGTAAACACAGAGATGCCTTAGGGTAAGAACAGGAGTTTATTCTCTTCCCCGGGAGAAGGGGGCTATCTATCCCATGTTGGAGCATGAGGCAGAGAGTGTGTTTCAAAGATTAGAACCAGAATTTAAACCTGATCTAGTCTGGCCCTCTTTCCTGACTGTTTCCTCTCTCATTGGTGGCGAAGCTCACCTCACCAATTTCTTCCCCACTGGGACTGCAAGAGAAGGAAGGTGGGATGGGTCTCACCAAGGCAGGAAAACAAAGGAAGGTAAAAGTGATTGACAGCAGTCAGGGGAGGGGAGGGAGAGGAAAGGGTTAACAATTCCAGACTGAGAAGTTTTCATTCATTCCACACACTTTGAAGAGAATAAACACTTTTTTTTTTTTTAAAGTCAGTTGTCCATTGTGGACAACAAGTTTTCTTGTCTCCACCCTCTCCTTCTCCTCAGCTCCTAATTTTTATTATTGTGAAAATTGTCAACCATAGGTTAAGGAGAGCTCCCAAAGTATTGAGAATTTCTCGTCCTATTGTATTTATAGTGCTAAGCAGATGCTAAGTACTTTATTGAAAATAGACTTAGGCCTATCTAGCATCCTCTTTGGGGAGGCACTGTATTATAGTGTTAAGAACATTGCAGAAACCCTGGATTCAAATCCTGGACCTGTGTGATCTTTGCCAAAATCACTTAACCACTTTAGGCTACAAAATTAAGGGGTTGGATTAGATAGATGATTTGTCTTCTGTCCCTAGATCCATGTGTACTTTATTCATAAATAAAAGAAATTAGAAACATATTGGAACATCTCCCAGGAGGAGCACCTGAATTATTAAAAAAAAATTCTGAAACTTTATCTAGCAGTTCTAAAGTTTCTTTTTTAGAGGGATTGCTATAGACTTCAAAGTGGTTAACAGCAAGAAGGTCTTGAAGCCAACTCTAAAAATACCTTTAAAGCAACAGTCATTAAACATGGGCCTACATGGCTAAAATTAGGGGATTTGAATTCTCTTTGCTGGTTTTCTGAAACCCTCTATTGGCTGCCCTAGCCACTAGCCACTTGGCTTGTTTTGGTGGTGATGTGTTCATGCATTCACTCCTTATAGAGTTATTAGAAAACCAAACGAACCTGTAACATTTATAAAGGAATTTTGAGAGGCTTTTTAAAAAAAAAATGTGATCAGTATTCTAGCTCCTTTACCACAGAGATTGTATGAGATTTGAACCTTGATTAGCATGTCCATTTAAAGTCTGTCATTTAATGAGCTGTTGCTTTCTTGCCTCTCAGTGAAGGTTGGCTGAGATGGATCCTGTCTGCCAGTGCGGGAGATCATGGTTGATCGTTGCATCAATCAGACATCTTAAGTTGTCGGGAATTGTTTGCTTTTCCCAAGTTGCTATTCTATAAATGGTTCTGTTTCTGCTCACTTCACTCTGAATCAGTTTATACAAGTCTTCTCAGGCTTCTCTGAAGTTCTCGTTACTTACCTTACATTATAGTCGCATACCATAATTGGTTACCTGTTCACCAGGTGATGGGTATCCCCTTAGTTTCTATTGTTTAGCTATCACAAAAAAGAGGTGATATATATATATAAGCTCTTATTTGTATGAAAAAAATATATTTTCATACAAATACATACTTTCCTTTTTTCTTTGATCTCTTTGGGGAATAGGCTTAAAGTTAACTCTAGGTTAAAAGGTATGTACAGTTTAGTAACTTTGGGGGCATGCTTTCAAATTACCTTGCAGATTGGCTGGACCAAATCATAGTTCCACCAGAACTATTTAAATGAATGTTTCTACTTTTAGGAGAAAGACCATGACAGAAAACCAACCCTATAGTGTGGGGAAGAGGTCTTGGAGATTGTCTGTTCCAACCTTCTTAATTTATATTTGAAGAAATAAATGTGCACAAAACAGAATAATTTTCAGAAATTATTATGGGGTTAGTAAATGCTTTAATTGCCCACATTGAGAAGCCTAGAGCCATCGTAGAAGAGGTAGCATATAAGTGAATATAGAAGGTGGATTTTGTCCAAGCTCTGACGTTAAGCTGTTACTTTCTGGAACAGGTTTTGGAGTCAATCATTGTCACATGTATCCTATGCAGGGGAGGTGATTACCCCTCCTCTTGTTATTTGACCAGTTGTAATATTTATTCTTCTCATCTTAAGTTTAAGCATGTGACAAAAAAATGCATGCATGACACATTTTTATGTTTAATCTGTGTTATTACTATTTTTCCCTCACTTTCTTAAGTTGAGACAATCAACAAAAAGCTAAATCAAGCCCTGATTTGTAATGTTTGCCAATTTCCTAGACGCAGATGCTCAAGTTAAAAATTTAACAGTCAGTTCTAGTTGGTTCAGGCTGACTTGAGCATACCCCCTATTCTAAGTTTACCCAAGGTTAAGTTTGGATATTTCCTTGTCAGTCACTAAAATTGCCACATCTTATCATGAAATAAATAGTTGGCTCTGAATTACTATCACCATTTATTAAATATTACTTATATAATGAACTAGAAGAACCTCTTTTCCTGAAAGAAACTTTTCTTTTTCTCTCTCTGAATATCAACTTTGTCCAAAAGTGAAAATATCTCTTTTTGGAGAAACTGTTGAATAGAGTTCAACTGGTTAATAGTAGCAAATTCTTGAAGTACATTCTGAAAATAGCTGCACAACAACATTCGGCAGAGATGGCTTAAGTAAATATCAAAGTTAATTTGAATACTCAACCTATTAACATTGTAATCAATATGTCAACACAGTGACAATTATGACAAATTCCTTCAGAATCTAAGTTAGTTACTCTGTTGATCAGATTTCTTAAATCTTTCAAAGCTGGGCTTTTTTTTTTTACATTGTTATTATTGTGTAAATTGTTTTTTTGTTTCTACTCAGTTCATTCTGGATCAGTTCATATAAAGCTTTTCAGGTTTCTCTGAAACTGTCCCTTGCATCTTTCCTTACAGCACAATAGTAAGAGCTTCTCTAAATATTCTTGCATGTTTGGATCCGATTCCTCTTTCTTTGAGCTGTTTGGGTTATGCAGAGTTTAGTGAAGTTTTGATTTTGATCATTGTTCCAAGTTGACTTCCAGAATGTCAAGCTGTCACTGTTAAGGCTCTTCAAGTGAGTTACGTTTTAAGTCTTTTGAGATTGTATAGTCTTTGTGTAAAGATAGAGTACCATTATCTATAATGGCGTTTCCTGCTACAGTGTGGTGGCATCATAGGAGTTCAGAGTTGGGATGATGCTGTGGCTTAGACCAGTGGTTCTCAACCTTCCTAATGCTGTGACCTTTTAATACTTGTATGTGGGCATATCTGCATGTGGGTGGATCCGCCTGGAGACGGATAGAGGAGAGATGTCTCAGTTCCTAAGACCATCGGAAATATGTATTTTCTGATGGTCTTAGGGTGACCTCTGTGAAGGAGTCATTCAACCCTGAAAGGGGTCACGACCCTCAGGTTGAGAACCACTTAGAGCTAGAAGGCCTAATTGCATATAAGGAACCCAAGCGACTTTGGGTAAGTCACCTTACCTCTTCCCCAGTGGTCTTAGTTTCTTTATCGGTAAAAGTGGGGATAATAATTATTCTAACAATGGGTTTGTTGTGAGGACAGTGTTATTGTTTGGTCATTTTCAGTTGTGTGCTACTCTTTGTGACCTCATTTGGGGTTTTCTTGGCAGAGATATTGCAGTGGTTTGCCGTTTCCTTCTCCAACTCATTTTACAGATGAGGAAACCGAGCTAAATAGGGTTAAGTGACTTGCCCAAGGTCACACAGCTAGTAAGTGTTTGGGACGTTTGGGACTGGATTTGAACTCAGGTCTTCCTGATTCTGGGCCTGGTACTCTCATCTGCTAAGCCACCTAGTTGCCATGTATAATTTGAAAGCAATAGAAATAGTATTTGTCCTGGAGTCAGAGGTCCTGGGTTCAAATCCCACCTCTGAAATGTAATACTTGGGTTAAGTCCCTAGTTTGGCCCCATGGTTTCTGAGGTCCCTTCCAACTCTAGGTGCTTGATTCTGATATTAGAAGGTGAGATAGGTGGTGCAGTGTCAGGCCTGAAGGCAGGAAGAATTAAAATGAGGCCCTTGGAATATTGCCCCAAAGAAGAGTTAATGGAGTGGATCTCTGAGTGTCTGTATGTCTAGTTTTGAATTTATGGTCCTTGGAAGCCATTGGCAGAGAATTAGGGGGCTGTGTGTTATACATAGGTGGGTGGGTGGGTGGGTAGATGGATGGACGGATGGACATGTAGATAGATAGACAGATAGATATGTAGATAGATAGATAGATAGCGATAGATAGACAGACAGACATGTAGAGATAAATAGGTAGACGGATGGATGGATGGATGGATGTATAGATAGATAGACAGACATGTAGAGATAAATAGGTAGACGGATGGATGGATGGATGGATGTATAGATAGATAGACAGACATGTAGATAGATAGACATGTAGAGATAGATAGGTAGACAGATGGATGGATGGATGGATGGACATGTAGATAGATAGATAGACAGACAGACATGTAGATAGATAGACATGTAGAGATAGATAGGTAGACGGATAGATGGATGGATGGATGGATGGATAGATAGACAGACATGTAGATAGACAGGGAGGCAGACAGGCAGACAGATAGATATAGATATATGCATAATTATGTTTTGGGGTTTTTTAAACTCTTTAATTTGTCACAAGACTTTAATCTCAATATGGGTGGTATATCCAAGATGTAAAAAAAAAACAAAAGTCATCAAATTTTATTATTATTTTTAATTAGGAATTTGGACTAGATAATCCTTGACAGTGACACAGTAGATAGAGTGCTGGGCTTAGAATCAGGAAGCCTGAGACCTGAGTTCAAATCCAGCTTCAGACATTTACCAGGTGCATGATCCTGGGCAAGTCACTTAAGTGCCATCTGCCTCTGTTTCTTTAGCTGTAAAATGATGATAGTACATACCTTGCCTGGGCGTGTGTGCCTCAGTCAGTGACCCCTCCTGCTCTGGCAAGAGAATACCAGCCTTTTCTCTGATGCACGGTGCCCTGAGCTGCAATGCTGTCTGAACAGGAGCTGATCTAAGGAAAGGTGGAGTCCTTGCAGCACTTCCTTGTGGCTGGCCCTTTCCTGTGTATACAGAGAAGGAAAAGGGCTGTTTTGAAAAGAACCCAAAAAAATATTTGAACTTTCACTTTGAAAAGGAATGCTCTTTTCCTAATCAACCTTGCGTGATAAAGACATTTTAAATCATAATTAATTTAAAAATAAATCTTAAAAGTTCTGTTACCTTACTTTCTGGGGCGATTGGAGTTTTCTTGCACTTGTAAATTTGTCACCAGAATAGGTGATTTATGATTGCTTGTTTTTTTTTCTCATGTTTTGAGTGATAGTACTGTTTTATTTTCAGGGTTGGAGGACAGAGATTCATACTTGTTTTTACTGTATTTCCATCTCTTTGATTTATCTCAAATATTATCGTACTTAGAGTCCTATTATCTGTGAGTGCAAATGGTTCTCCTCAGACAGCCAAGTCCTAGGATCATAAATGTAGAACTGAAAAGGATGTTACAGGTCAACCCCTCCCTTATTAGATGAGAAATTGAAGTCCAATGTAGGTGACTGTGATTTGCCCAGGGTTACACAGACCATCTGGCAGCAGGAGGAGCTGACCCCTCCCGAGCCACACCTATGTGTCTGGCTCGAGAGGGTGGGACCTTCCCTCCTGGTTCCTGCCCTTTCTCTTGCTCCTTTCTTCCCTTCCTCTGGACCTAGTCCTTGTCTGATGGGCCCCTTGTCTCTAGATCTGGAATCTGGACTGAGGAAGGTGCACACAACCACACCTTGTTATAACAGGAGACTCATTAAAAAGGAACCCCAAATTCAGCTAAAAATTCTGCCTGTCGAGGAATTTATTCAAATGTAGGAAATGTTAATAAAATCATAACAGCTCGTTAAGCACCCAGATGGCCTTTCTCTTTCAGACTGGAAGAGAAACTTCCCAGCTGCTTAAATTCTGCTTCATCAAAGAGCAACTGGCTTATTTCCCCTTAACCCCCAGCAGGGAGGAGAGGGGGCTGCCACTGGACAAACAGGCAAGATAGCATTCAGGATCTGCCATGGATTTTATATAAAGGAAGAATAAAGCATGTCAAAGAAGCCAGTCCTAAATGGATGCCACATGGCACCTAGTCATTGTGAGGGAGGGGGGAGGCAAGTGGGACCCTTCACAGAGTTTCCTCTGGGGGGGTCACCTCCCTGAGACATATCAGAGTTTTTTGTTTTTTGTTTTTTGCTTTTTGGAGGGCAATTAGGGTTAAGTGACTTGCCCAAGGTCACATGGCTCATTTTTGTGTTATGTCTGAGGCTGGATTTGAACTCAGGTCCTCCTGTCTCCTGGGCTGGTGCTCTATTCACTGTGCCACCTAGCCACCCCTATCAGAGTTCTTTCTGTTGGCAAAGTGGAAGCAGGTTGGTTGAAGCCAGTGTCCAGTTCCTGTCACCTTAGCACGTGATGTCCCTGTTGCATCTCTACTTTTATATTTCTGCCTCATGTTACCCCCACCCTCACCTCCTCCCTCATTTCAGCAAACTCCAGTGACTCCCTGTTACCTCCAGGGTTAAATACTCTGTCTTGTAAAGCCCTTCACAGCCTAGATCCTTTCTACCTGTCTAGTCTCCTCCTGGCCACCCCCATGTCCTCTGTGATCCAGGGACTTGCTAAAACTCCTTGGACAAAGTCACTCCTCAGCAGTAGCGGCCTCCGTCCTGTTCACAACCTCACAATGCTGGCATTCTGGCTGTTCCATGAGCAGGACGCTCCATCTTTTGTCTCGTGGAATTTTTTCTTGCTGTTCCCCACGCCTAGAATGCTCTTCCCTCCTGTGCTCTGATTGCTGACCCTCCCTGGCTTCCTTTAAGCCCCAACAAAAACCCCCTCTCCTATAATAAACCTTCCCCAGCCCCTCTTAATTCTAGTGCCTTTTTTTGGTTAATATTTTTCCTATTTATCCTGTATATGCTTTGGTTTATATATATTTGCTTGCATGTTGTTCCTACCATTAGACTGGAAACTCCTTGGGGGCAGGGACTAATTTTTTCTCCTCTTCTTGTATCCCTACTGTGTGCATGGCTCCTGGCACATAGTAGGTGTTTAATGAATACTGATTGATAGATTTTCACTGGCTGATCCCAATGACTGGAATTCTCTTCTTCCTCACCTCTGCCTCCTGCCTTTTCTGGCTTCCTTTTAAGGTCCAGCTAAAATCCCACTTTCTTCAAGAAGCCCACACGGGTCCCGTTTTAATGCCTTAAACATTTATTTTAAATATATTTAATGCCTTAAACATTTTAACCTCTTTAAAGCCTTACGTTTGGGGTTAGCTACAAATTATCCTGTGTACATAGTTGTTTCAGGGTTGGCTCCCTGATGGAGGGACCCTATCTCTGCCTTTGTATTTCTAGCACATGGCGCATAGTAGGCACTTAGTAAATATTTGTTGACTGGAATCTCTCGGAGCAGCTTCTCTCTGTTTTTAGATTTCTCCCATCACTTTGCCAGGCATGATTCCCTACTTCCTCCCCAGAGTAGCAAACTGCATCTTGTAAAACGCCTTCCTAAGGTTCAGACACAGCTTGCAGCCTAGCTTAAGCCCTAATTACACTTTTAAAAAATTATTGATGTTTTTCTGGACATACTACTCCATCCTCTTCCCACCATTTCCCTACAGGAATTGAACCCTCCCTCCAACAACAAAAAAACCTGAAGAACACAACTCTGTGCTTCTAGAATGCCAGCTGTCCTAGACCAGCAGTGATATCCAGGATTCTACCTCAGGTCCTCAGACTCCAATTCCATCCCCCCTCCCCACCTCCTGCCATACCAGGCTGCTTCTCTAGTTTATTAGGGTTTTTTTTTTTTCTGAGGTTGACAGTTCTCTTTTCATTATGTGCATTTTCTGTATCATTACCTTCTCCCATTAGGGGATATTGACCTATCAGAAAAATATTGGATTCTTTCAATTGTCTTAGATTTAGTTTTTTGTTTCTAAAGCTTCTGTGGGTGTGCTCAGGGATGTTAAACTATCTTTTAGAAGTGCTAAAGAGCCATTTTGGGGGAGCAAGAGTAAGCCAGCCATTAATTAGCTTGAGAACAGCAGTTATATCAAAATAGTTGTATTCAATATCTACTGATCTTTGAAGGACCTGATTTCCTTGGGAGTGGACTATGCCCTGACCAGCATTCCTATCCATTTGTCTAATTTTATTTTATTTCTGGGCCAGCTCGGTGGTACAGTGGTGGATGGCCTGGAGTCAGTCAGAAGACTCTTCTTCCTGAATTCAAATCCAGCCTTAATTTTTTTTTTTTTGCCCATTAATCAGATTATAGCTCCTGAACTGGGGGGGGTAGGAGGGAGCCCCTTAAACACAGCAGCAAGGCAGACCTGGGGAGGCCCAGGGCAGGTCAGGGCATCCATTCTGACTTACAGGCTCAGGATATTGCCTGGGACTGTTAATGTTAAGGTATTTGTCCAAAGTCACATAGCCAGAATCTGGTAGAGAGGCACCTAACCTAATGCCTGTCTGATTCCAAGGCTTTTGAATTATACTGGGCTGTTCCTCATCTTGATTCATGACGTTATAAAAATCTACTTTTTAAAAAACGTAAGTATCTAGGCAGTCACTAAGCCTATTTTTTTTAAAGTACCTAGCCTGTGTAGGACCCTCAGTGTTTCTGGCTGTTGAGAATGCGTGTGAGTTTGTGTTTATATCAGGCAAGTTGGTTTCTTTAAGCTGACAACCTTGCAAGCTGCGGACTGTATAGCAGTTCCTGTTTTGACCTTTAATTGTAAATAAAGATCAGGAAGATTAATGATCTGGTTTTTCCTCTGTAACTGCTTAAGCAGATTCCTTGTGGGGAGGGAAGGCAGCTTGGTTGGATTCAGAAGTAACCAGAAAGAATAAACAATTAATTTCTTCCATTAAAGTCTTACCGAATTTTGAATTGTTATTTAACTATTTTGTGTTTTTGCCTGTTTCCCCAAAAGGCTTTAGGGCAAGGGACAGGATCTTGAGCTATTTTCCATATCTCCCACAGTACCTAGTGTGATAACTATATAGGAAACAATTAGAGGGCGTGCTGAATTGAAATTGTTCTTTAGACAACTACTGAAAACGTTCTCCTGTCTCTAGGGCTTGGTGGTAGAGTCCAGTTCAGATCAGTTATTTCAGTCACCCCATTTGGGGTTTTCTTGGCAAAGATACTGCAGTGGTTTGCCATTTCCTTCTTCTGCTCATTTTACAGATAAACTGAGGCAAACCGGTTGAAGTGACTGGCCCAGGGTCACACAGCTAGTAAGTGTCTAAGACCAGATTTGAACCCAGGAAGATCAGTTTGCCCGACTCTGGGCCCAGTGCTCTTATCCACTCTCCCATGTAGCAGCCCTGCTTTAATCTGCTTTTAAAGCTTATTAAGGCCACCTTCTGTTTCTTGCTTGATTTCTTGGTTTCTCTCTTCCTCTCTTCTCTACAATGCCTGACCAATGGCCAGCACTTAATAAATGCTTATTGAGTTTTTGCATATCATTCTCTTGATTCTGATTATATACTTTGCTTTTCATTGGCTCCCATATATATCTTCATATTTTAACATGTTTCTCTAAATATTTTTCTTCTAAATTTCTCTAAATATTTCTCTTCATATTCATTTTTTCTTTTTGTACAGTAATATCCCATTACCTGAATACACTTTGATTTGTTTAACCGTTTTTCTACTTTGTCTCCTTTTATTTTTGGCTATCACAAAAAGCATTGCTGTTAGTCCATAGGACCTCTTTGTCTTTGATTTCTGTTGGGAGTATGTGTCTCCACAACTGAGAAATCCCCTGGATCAGAATTGAATTATTAATTATTAAATATTAATCAGTACATTATTAAATAATTAATTAAATATTAATGAGATATAAGACCTTCCTGCCCAATAATACGCATTCCCCCATTTAAGGGAAGCTTGATTAGGGAAGGCTTGTTTTTCAGGAAGGCCCACACCTTTTGTTACTTTGTAATTAGGCAGTGGGTTGAGAGAATTGTGATGCCTCCTGACCCTGAAGAAGGATATATATACTCTGAGGTTAGCATTTTGTTGATGCTAATTTATTGGAAGAGCGTTGTTGTGATTTGACCAGATGAGATTCTGAGTAGCCATTAAGGAGCTTCCCCCACCCCCTTGAAAAACCCAGATGTTGATGCTTCCCTCTCTGGTAACTATATATGTATTGCCTTGGTAAGACCGTTGTATCTGTCTATTGATCTGTGCTAATTTCTCAGACAGTTCAAAGTCCTGTGAGTTGATCTTTCTTTCTCTGCTTGTATTTTCTCTGAAGACTTTTCCCCAGAACCAGTGGATGTAATTTTAAAAAGATTGTTGACCCCTTAAACAGCTGTCTTTCCTAGTAAAGCAGATCTAAGAACCTGTGCTAGCAGCCATCCTGGGTATGCCGGTGTGGTTGCTGATACAGAAGGTATGACCAATTTAATCACTTTTCTTAAGGACTTCCAAGTTGCTTTCCAGAAGGGTTGGAATAATCTGCATCTTCACCAGAAGTAGGTGGGTGACACCCTCATTCAGTGATTTGCTTTGTTTTCTCTCTCATAGCAGCAGCCTGTGAACTCAGTTGACCTTCCATGCTTTCCCTAATTCCACCGACTCTGATAGCTTGGGTTCTGAGATAGTTCCTTGCCAGGCAGACTGGAGATCTCTTTGTTTCTGACCTGCATTTCTGTTTACTGCCCCTGTTTCACCCCAGATCCTGATCTCCATGTTTCCGACCTGGGTCTAGTAACTTGATTGTGATTCCTTTGCTTTTTTTTATTCAGTATGTTCTTGATTTGGCCTGGATTAACCCAGGCTTGTCGTGTTTCAGATCCTTAGAGGAAAAGAGGGAAATAGAGATTTCTCAAGGAAAGGACGTCCTCTGGTTTGGAAATTGTTTGCTTCAGGTTTTTTGAAGTTCTAATCAGGAGTTTTTGTTTGAATTACTTATCTTTTTATTATTCTCAAAGTGAGTTTAGCGTCTTGTGGGAAGTAAAAAGTGATGTGTAAGGTAAAGTCAACATCTTGAGTTGTGCTTGAAAATGAGTATTCTGCCAAAATGTTGTTTGTAATTCACAGGTGTCCAGGGCTTGCTTCCCTCTCCACGTTTCAAGTTCCTTATGATGAAATCATGTATAGTTTGGCAGAAGCTAAACCTTTATTTCTGCCTGAGTGTTTGCTGTGGGTTGTAGAGGAAAGTACTCTGACACATTTTGTACCAGCACAGTGCCTTTGAAGGGCAATACCATTGTGGGGTGGGATCTGTGATGAAATTGAAACCATGGACAGGAGAGCACAAAGAATGGCTTTTAAAATGACCATCAGGGTAGAAAGCAAAGGGAGTAGTAGTATAGTGTTATTGAAAGACTTCTGAGTGGGGAATCCAACATGATTTTGTTTCTTTCCTTTTTAAATTTTTTTCTTTTTAAAAAAAAATTTATGGAATAAAACAAGTGTTTCCACAACAGTATAATTTTAAAAAGATGATTGCTGTTGAAACTGCAAAACATTATTTTGTTTGTTATCTTGCCCTGTGACATTAGGCAAGTCACTTTAACTCTGTGATAATTACTTACCTAAAAAATTCGAGGCTTGGACCCAGTTAGTAATCTAGCTCTAAAGTACCTTTCTTTTCTCACAGTCAGTGTTCAGTGTTCCTGGTTCCAGTTATCCAGTTTTTAGCACAGAACACCAGAACCTTGGACAGGGTGTTGACCAAAATGGTCATGGTGGATTTGTGGTACTGTAGAAAGTAGGAACTCCTTACTGAAACTGAATTTCTTTACTATGAAAATCTTGCTTTTGGTTGACCTATTTGGGAATTATTACTCCTGGATGTGTTTAGTGCTCTGGGGGGATCTTGGTTCTTTATTATCAGACCACTGGAGTTGTCATCCAGACCACATTTGACCAGAAACTCCTGGCCTCTGTTTTTGTTTATTATTTATTATGTTTGTTTTCCTTTGTTTTTTAGACATACCTACTGCTGCGGCCAGCGCAGTCTAGGCCTAGCTACCAGTTGAGGAAAATAGAGAGAGAGAGTAAGAAAAGCTTAAAGCTAGCTGGATTACAGGAAAGAGACAGAGAGACGGGGATGGATTTCATAGTCTGTTTATTCCAGAGCTATTCCATACCAATCCAATGATACAAGAAAATCATAGGGCTTATATTCCTTATTGCATTTTAGGTCT
>CM053597.1:204245034-204260378 GCA_028646575.1 Pseudocheirus occidentalis | reverse complement strand
TTCGCGAATTCTTCTGGGGGTGGGAGTAGTGGGTGATGCTTTTGAAATACTGCATTAAATAGTGTATGAGAAGTCGGTCTAACTCAGAGAAATAAGTGATTTAGCTGCCTCCTTTGGCAGAATGGTTTCTTATACCAAGAACTGACTTTTTAGTGGGAGGGATTTTGAAACAAATGCCACATATATTAATGAACGGGGTTTTAGGGTCTGCTTTTAAATATGCCGAGCTGGTTGACCGTCACTGAGATCTGCAGCTGGGTTGGGGGTGTGCAAGGTTAAGTGCATCAAGGCTGTTCTTTTCTTTCCTGGAACATATAAGGAACCCCATCTTATCGCATTTTCTCTCAGATTGCTAATGGGTGGGATGGCATTTTCTCTCAGATTGCTAATGGATGGTGTGGTTTGTTTTTTCTTTTTAGGATGTTGAGAAAGAGAAGGAAACCCACAATTATCTCAGCAAAGAAGAAATCAAAGAAAAGGTTCACAACTACAATTTAGCTGTTACAGACAAATTGAAGATGACCTTGGTAAGAGTCCCACTTTTACAATTTTGGCTAATGTGAACAATTAGTACATTTTTGAATCTCTGAATAAAAATTAGCAGTGGCCTGATGTGTCAGAGCAGATGTGCCATGGAGGCTGAGCTCATTCTCCTCCTTCTCATTGATTGCAAAGGTAGGCCTGTTGGCCTGCCATGAAGTTGGGGGGGTTGTGGGAAGATCTCTTCTTGGGTCCTCTTAAAAAGCAATGCACTGTGTTAAGATTTGAACTTTTAAAGAACTGTGCACATCATCAGAGGATCTTCAACAACTTTCATTGCCAGCCTGTTTAATAGGTGGTAATTCAGTTCGTAACAAGACCTCCAGTAGTTTTATCTTGCAAAAATAAACTTAAAAGTGTCAAGGAAAGAGATATTATGCCTGGGGTTTGAAACGTGATCAGGTTGGAATATCGGTGGGGGTTGTACACACACACATGCATTTGCACAAAAATAGTATGTGATACTTAATGCTCAGCTGTCAGTGGGTTGCTTAATTATTCATTTGCACAGGAAGAGAATAAAGAAAGATTTCTTACCAGATTAAAAATGATAAGCTTTCTACAACACTGTATCTTGTAAGTGTATTTAGAGTTGTACAGGGGGAAGTGCTAGGGACTGGAATAAGGGCTTTGAGTGACAATGAGTTGACCAGATCCAATCAAGCAACAAGCATTGATTGAGTACCTGTTGTATATTTTGAGGTAGCTAAAAGTGACTCATTGGATAGAGTACCCAGCTTGGAGTCAGGAAGGCTCATCTTCCTAAATTCAAATCTGGCCTCAGACACTTATTAGCTGTGTGACCCTGGGCAAGTCACTTAACCCTGTTTGCCTCAGTTTCCTCATTTGTCAAATGAGCTGGAGAAGGAAATGGCAAACCACCCCAGTATCTTTGCCGAGAAAACCCCAAAGGGGTCTCAAAGAGTCGGATGTGACTGAGAATGCCTGAACAACTGTATGCTAGGCAGGGGTATACAGAAAATTACCAAAAAATGGAGCGTCCCCTAATCTCAATGACTTTATTATTTCATTGGGAGAGACATGAATGGAAAAGGGAACTTCTAGATGAATAAAGTTCTTCTATAAAGGTTGACACCTTCTCTGCAGCTTAAAAATGATTGAAGACTCCTTCTCCAAAGAGTTTTTGTTTATGTGAGTTATACCTAACAACATTTACCATATTAGGGACAGCTGGGTGGTGCAGTGAATAGAACACCAGCCCTGGAGGCAGGAGGACCTGAGTTCAAATCCGGCCTCAGACACTTACACACACACACACACACACACACACACACCCTAGTTGTGTGACCTTGGGCAAGTCACTTAATCCCAGTTGCCCTCCAAAAAGAAAAAAAAACCACTTACCATATTAGAAGTTACAACATCTTAGTACTAAGAAAGTAGTTTTGACTTCACGGACCTCTGAAAGGGTCTTTTAGAGTTTTAGAGGCCAAAACAGTTTGAGAACCTCTGGCCTAGAGCACAGAGAGGGTGAGTTACTTGCCTAGGGTTGCGAAGTTGAGACTTGACCCTAGGTCTTTCTGGCTTCAAAGACAGCTCTATCTATCCATATGTGTTACTGGCTCTCATCCAGAATAAATATAAAGGAAAGAAAATACAAGCGGGTTGAGGGGAAGGTATTAGCAGTTGGGAGGATCAGGAAAGGCTTTATTTAAAAGTTGCATCTTGCAGCAGGGGAATCAGTGAAGCAAAGATGAAGTGGGTGGAATGGCCAGTGTGAAGGCATGAAGAAAGGAGATGAGAGTATCATGGGAAGAACAGAGAGAAGAACAGTTGGAATGCGTTGCAGAACCCAGGAGGAGTGTACCGTAAGCCTGGACAAGACCAGTCAGGGCCAGGTTGTGAAGAGCTTTAAAAGCTACATAGAAGAGCTTACCTTTGACACAGTCAGATCCATGATTAGTGCGAATCACTTGGGAAGCTGAGTTGGAGGGAGGATGGGTTTAAGTGGGGAGAGACTTTAGGCAAGCAGATGTCATTAGGAGGTTCTTGTCCAGGAAAGAGGTTATGATGGCCTAAGCAAAGTGGCAGCTACTTAAACCCTGTTAGACTGTGATTTCCTTGACCACAGACCATCTTTTGCCTATTTTCATGTCTTCAGGGCTTAGCACAGAGCCTGGCAGTAATAGGTGCCTCATAAATGCTTATTAACTGACTCTGTCAAGAGTGGGGAACTGTGGCCTACTAGGTCTTTGGGTGCAGCCTTTTGACTGAGTTCAAGTTTTACAGAACAAATCCTTTTAGTAATTAGATGGGTTCTGTGAAGTTTGGATTTAGTCAAAGATTCTCACTTGAGGATCTAGAGGGCCACATGTATGGCCTTGAGTCCAGGGCTTCCTCACCCTTGCTCTAAACCATCATGAATTGGACCTGTGGATCTATAGACAAACAGTGAACTGTAGAGGAGTGGTTAGTCATTTTTATACTCTGTTTACCTAGGATATTTAGGTGACTTATTTGACAAAAGTGAAGTATTACAAAATGAGGCTGTTGCAGTTGTGAGGTTAATAGGATGTTTTAATAAAATAGTAGGGGAAGCCTAATGTTTGATAAATCTAAAGGTCCCAGCTATTGAGGCAAGCACTGACTCTTTGGCAAAAGCTTCTGGGGAAACTGGGAAGTGGTATGACAGAAACTAGGCATAGACAAACATCTCACATCATGTACCAAGATAAGCTCAAAATGGGTATATCATTTAGAGTAAATAGTGATACCATAAGCAGATTAGGGGAACATGGGAGAAATTACCTGTTGGATCTGTGGCTAGTGCAAGGTTTCATGACCAGACAAGAAATAGAGATAAAATTGATAGTGTTGATTACATAAAATTAAAGGTTTTTGCACAAGCAAAACTAATGCAGCTAGAAGAAGAAGAAGAAAAGGAAACTTAGGAAAAAATTTATAGCAAGTTTCTTTTATTTCTTAGAGAACTGTGTCAAATATAAGAAATAGCCATTCCCCAGTCGATAAAAAAGCAGTTTTCAGAAGAAGAAACCAAAACTATTAACAGTCATCTGAAAAAAATGCTCCAAATGACAAATAATTAGAGAAGTAGAAATTAAAACAACTCTGAGGTGCCACCTCACACTCATCAGATTGGCTAAGATGGCAGAAAAGGAAAATGACAATGTTGAAGGGATTGTGGGAAAATAGGAACACTGAAAAATGGTTGGTAGAGTTGTGGACTAATCTAACTTTCTGAAGAATTTGGAACTATGCACAAAAGGCTATAAAAGTTTGTTTACCCCTTGAGCTAGCAATACCATTACCCAGTGTCTACCCCCAGGAGAAGGAAGGAAGGAAGGAAGGAAGGAGAATATATACAAAAATTTTTATGGTGGTTCTTTTTTGTGATGGCAAAGAATTGGAAAGTGAAAGGATTGCCCATCAATTGGGAAATGGCAGAACAAGTTGTGGTATATGATTGTGATGGAATATTATTGTTCTATAAGAAATAATGAAGGCAATAGTTTCAGAAGAATTTAGGAAGACCTGTATGAACTGATGCAAAGTGAAGTGAGCAGCACCAAAAGAACAGTCCACACACAGTACTATATTTTAGTATATAATACAG
Source organism: Pseudocheirus occidentalis (assembly GCA_028646575.1). Lineage (NCBI taxonomy): Eukaryota > Metazoa > Chordata > Mammalia > Diprotodontia > Pseudocheiridae > Pseudocheirus > Pseudocheirus occidentalis. Next base: position 204,256,243 of record CM053597.1, on the reverse strand, counting down.
ACTTATAAGTTAGTATAGGCTTAGTAACTGATCAATAGAGTGATTCACTACAACTACAAAGGACTTAAACAAAATGCTGTGAGTATACATGTATAACGTGTATCAAATGGCTTGCCTTCTCAATGGTGGGGAGGGGTTGGTGAGGAAGGAGAGAGAGAATTTAGAACTTACAAGTTTAAAAACGAATGTTAAAAATTGTTTTTACATGTAATTGGGGGGAAAAGTACTAGAAAACTTTTAAAAAATAAAACGCTGTCTACTTCCAGATAGAGAACTTATGAGCTCAGATGACATATAAAAGCAAATTTTTTCCTTTTTTAAAAAATCTTTTTTTTTTTCTTGGAACATGACTAATGACAAAATATGTTTTGCATGACTTCACATATATATGAGTATTGTGTTTCTTGCTTTTCCAGTAGGTAGAGAAGGGGCTGAAAGGAGAGAATTTGGAAAATAAAATTTAAAAAATAAACTAGTTACAATAATAGGGGAAGAACCATATCCAGATTTTCCAGAGCTTTTCTTCTCCCTTAATATTCACGGTTTTTAAAAGAGGATTAAGAAAGAGGCAGTTTTGTGTGAAAGATAGGTTAGTCTAATGGAAAGAGCCTTTAGAGCAGTGGTTCTTAACCTTCCTAATGCCGCGACCCTTTAATACAATTCCTCATGTTGTGGTGACCCCCAGCCATAAAATTATTTTTGTTGCTACTTCATAACTAATTTTGCTACTGTTATGAATTGTAATGTAAATATCTGACATGCAGGAGGTATTTTCATTGTTATAAACTGAAAATAACTCACAGGCAGAAAACCACTGCTTTAGAGTCAGGAGAGCCATAGGTTCATGTGTGCCTTGAATACTCATTAGCTTTGTGAACAAAGGAAATTTTTTTTTTTTTAGCTTTTTGGAGAGGGAAAGGCAGGGCAGTTGGGGTTAAGTGACTTGCCCAAGGTCAACGGCTGTAAGTGTTAAGTGTCTGAAGTGGATTTAAACTCGGGTCTTCCCAACTCCAGGGCTGGTGCTCTGTTCACAACACCACCTAGCTACCCTCAAAAGATGGATTTTTTAAAAAAGTTAGGAGCTTCATTTGATACAATAACCTAGGCTCTTATAGAGAGTAAAGAGTTCCACCCTGATGTACAACAGGATAAACCCCATGCCTTCTTTTGGGACAACCCCAACTAATTCAAAGATGGTCAGGGAGGCTAGATGGCAGAAGGCAGAACATAATAAAGAGGGAGAAGGAAGGAAACACAGCTTGGCTACCTGGAATTCTACCTGACTTCTTGGATAACTTGAGCTCCATAACAGGAGGCCCAAAAAAAGTAATCAGGAAGAAGAGCTAGACCTGTGATTTCTTTGACTTTGGGAATTCCTTCCACCAGTTGAAAGTTGGCACCTCCTCAGCAACTTGCAACTTAGAAGCTGCCCAGGGCATGAAATGATTCCATGTCTTATTGAGGGGATCATGCTGTGTATCAGCAGAGGCAAGATTGAACCCAGGTTTTCCTTATTTTAAGGTTGTTTCTTTATCTGCTGTGCCACCGTGGGCCCTGAAAAGTCAGCAGTTAATTAATGAACAATCTATCAGCTATTACTCTACCAGTTTCAATTTTTAAAAAATTACTTTTCTTGGACCCTCTTGGTGTTTCTCTTTAACATATGTTGGATTGGATGAAGCAACCATCTGCCCTTTTTCATCCTATGACAGCAACACCAGTGCCCTCAGGGCATCCCTCCTGACCCCTTAGGGTGGTTTTCCAGGCTTCTTACTCACTTGGGACAGATTCCTGCTCTCCTTTCTGGCTTTCTGGATGCTTTTGTTCCACTTATCTGTTTGGGGATGAAAGCCAAGGCTTTCTGCCTTTAAGCCTATGTATGCTTTGAATCATTTGTTAAAATGAATGATTTCCTTGGTGACCTTTATTTTACTTCATCCACGGGATCCCTTATTCAGTGACCTTCACACTTTTGATATGCAGTGTACAGGGTGAAACCAGATACCATAGAAACACTGATATGATCGCATTAAACAAGAGGAGAGGAAAGAAAGGGGAGGTGATAAAAAAGGCTCTTAGATCAGGGACTCTTAACCTTTTTTGGCATATGATGGCCCCCTTTGGCAGTCTGGTGAAGCCTGTGAACCTCTTCTTGGAATAATGTTTTTAAATGCATAAAATACAATCCCTAGAGTTACCAAGGGAACTGGTTATATTGAAATACAGTTAATAAAGTAGTTTTGGAAAAAAAAATCATGAAATCCAGGTTTGCAGTGACTGAATTGAGGCTACCAAGTGGCTGTAGGAACAGTTGAGAATGAAAAGAGGTGACATCGAGTAGCTGGGAACAAAATGAATGGATTCCATTTATCCTTTGCTTGCTTTTTTCCCCTCTTGAGGATCATGGCCATATGTCCCCATAAGCCTTCTCCCAGGAAGCTCCCTTTGAACATCTGTCTTACATGTGCCTCCAGAAGTGCCATAAGGTTCTTTTCTCTTGCACCCTGGCAGAAATTGCCATGGAAAGAAGCCTCAGTTTACCTCTCCTTTGTTATAACCAATAGACTCTAACCTTTCCACTAATGCTGCCCTCTGACCCAAAAGACCTTAGTTTACCCCAGCTTCCTTACTAAGGTTCTTTTTAGCAATCCAAGAAACGAGATTATAATTCCATTCATAAATTAGGAATAAATGTTTATGCTTTCCAGAGCTTAACTCTCGCAGGCTGATTTGGACTTACTTTAAAAAATGTTGATCTTGAAAGTTCAGCATAACCTGGTTCATGTTGATCCTTTATGAAAGAAATAATGTCTAAAACAGCAGTTCGTATGCAGTAATAGCTACCCCAAGTGATCTGTTCCGGCCTCTTTGGATTACCCTTTTTTTGTTAGGATGTCATAAAGTTATAATTGTGGCTTTCTTTTTTTTTTCTCCAAGGGTTCGTTGTCTTTGATGATGGGGATACCTCCTTTGTGCACTCAGTCCAGATATTTCTCATTAGCCTTAATAAATTTCATGGTTTGGCCAGCAGGGATTTGAATGGAGGTATTGCCTTAAAAAAGGGTCCAGACTCCTCACATGTGGCTGTGGCAGCATGAATGAGTGGGTCTCGAAAGACTTAAGCATATCAAAGCCAGCAGAGAAGCTTCTAAAACTTCCCCATCTGCCTAACAGACTTGACTCGTGGGCTGTGTGCCCTACGCATTGTGCCCTATTTAGTGCCCTCCCATTGAGGTCTCTTTTTAAATTTTTATCCGGTGCTGTAATTTCATTGTTTTAGGGAACCTCCAGCATGGAAATTCGTTTTAATGTTTAGCAGCTGATCAAAGACCAACCCTAGAAAATTGCCAAGAGCAGTGAGAGGTTAAATGAATTGTGGGCAGTCACACTGTTAGTTATGGGTTTTAAATGCAAGACTTTGAAGTGAAGTCTTCCTGCCTCCATGGCCCACCCTCTCAACACCACCCCACACTTAGGCCCTTCCTCTCTGGGGAGGGGGAGATCACCCCCAAGATACAAGAGCAGAAATAGGGAATAAGATTTTTTGCTTGAAACTGGTCCCGTCTCCCATCTCATTTTAATGCCTTCCAAACTCCAGGGCTTGACTGGAACCCTGTTCTTTGTCTTCCTGCTACAGAATTCCAACGGGATTTACACTGGCTTCATCAAAGTTCAGATGGAATTGTGCAGACCTATCAACGCACTGACTTCTCGGAACTCAGAAAATAATAATGGCTGCATGAATACACTTCACATCAGCAGCACCAACACTGTCCGGGAAGTTATTGAGGCCTTGCTCAAGAAATTTCTAGTGTCTGAAAGCCCAGCCAAGTTTGCACTTTATAAGCGTTGTCACAAGGAAGATCAAGGTATGCTGCTCTTTCAATTGTTCTGTTTCCTATCCTGGGCCTTTTCATCATCATCATTCCTGGGCCAAGGGAACCTCTAGTGGCTTCCCACTGCCTGTTAACATTTCTGATTAGCCTTAATAAATTTAAATTTAATATAATTTAATTAATTTAATAATAAAATAATTTAAATTAACTTATTAAAATAAATTTATAAAATAAATTTAATCCATCCTTATCTCAGGCTACTTTTTTTTCACTGATTAATAAGCAGATATTAAATACCTGTGATGTACCAGGTACCATATTAGACACTGGGGATACATAGATGAAAAGGAAACTATTTTTGCCTCAGGGAACTTCTTTTCTGTTTGACAAAATCACACATGAGATCCTAGAGGACCTCAGAGGTCACCTTGTCTAACTCCTTTGTTTTATAGATGAAGAAACCGAGGCCTAGAGAGTTTAAATCACTGGACCAGAGTCATAGAAAAAAGAAGTTTCAGGGATGGGATAAAAATCTGTGTATTCTCACTCCAACGCACCGAGTTCAAATGTGGCTGTGTGACCTTGGGTAGATCACTTAAACTCTGTTTGACTCTGTTTCCTCAACAGTGAAATGGGAATGATAATAACCCCTACCTACCCAAGGTTGTTGTGAGGATCAATAGATATTTAATATGTGTTTAATATTTATTTACTATTAAGCATAATATTAAATATTATTTAACTACTTGAAATATTTAATTTCACTATTTATAAAATGCTTATTAACACGGTGCCTGGCACATAGGTACTATATAAATGTGTGGTGGTAGTGGTAGTAGCAGTAGTAGTAGTAGCAGCAGTAGTAGTAGTGGTGGTGGTGGTGGTGGTGGTGGTGGTGATGGTGGTAGTAGTAGTGGTAGTAGCATGATCCAGCTAGCCAATGATTGTCCCTCCTACCTCTAGCACACATGTGTGTACATATAGATGTATGCATATATACACATACTTACACACACACACACAAGGGGTAGCTGGGCGGCCCAGTGGATAGAGTGCTGAGCTTAGAATCAGGAAGACTCATCTTCATGAGTTCAAATCCAGCCACAAACACTTTTTAGCCGAGGGACCCTGGCCAAGTTACTTAATCCCATTAGTCTCGGTTTCCTCATCCATAAAATGAGCTAGAGAAGGAAGTTAAAAACCACTCCAGTAGCTTTGCCAAGAAAACTCCCAAATGGGACCTTAGAAGGGTCAGACACCATTGAAATAACAATAATGTACCCCCCCTACACACAGACACACACACACACAGACACACAGAGCAAAAATGATCTGTTCTGTGTCACAGTTTCTAAAATACAGTCCCTATATTGAACTCTCTCTTGCCCTTGTTGTTCAGTCATGTCACCCATAGCCAGCTCTTCATGACCCCATTTGGGGTTTTCTTGGCAGAGGTTCTGGAGTCGTTGGCCATTCTCATAGACAAGAATCACACAGCTAGTGTTTTGGTACTGATTTGAACTAAGATCTTAACTGGATCCAGGCCAGGCACTCCATCTGCTAATCCAGAGGGTTGCCCCGCGTTCTCCCTTGTAGCATGGGATAAAACAGTTTAGCAAAACCACCCACCCTAGTGCCCGCTTTGAGTGTGCAGACTCCTAGCATTTCACAAAGAAGACAGAAGCATGTTCCATTATCTCTTCTCTGGTAGCCATTGAGTCTTGCTGGGAAGTAGCCTTTGAGACCTTTTTAATTAGAAATGCTCCACTATGAAGTTCCTGGCAGTTCCATGATGTCTGAGGCACCAGACGCCAGTGCCCAAGCCATGCTTTGGCAGGACACAAAGGAGGCATCCGTCCTCTGGAGCAGAGAAGAATGTCATGCCCATGTCCCTTTTGACCATCTTTTTTCTTATCAGAGATGAGTCAAAAGGGAATAAACATCTATCCATTGTTGGATGTTGTCTACAAGTAAGTGCCAGCAAGCACACCTGTCCGCAATGTTCCTTTGACTTTGAAGTATCTATATTTCATTAGTCACTCTCTTAAGGTTTTTTTTTTCCCCCTCTAGGTTCCTGGGTAGAGCTTGAAACAGCCATAGGAAATGGACTTCCATCTTCCTATTGCCTACTTAGAATAAGTCTGCCCATCCCAGGAGCTCCACACCTCCAGGGCTAGGAAGGCGTGATGAGAAGTGTCAGGGGATCACAAGGGGCACTTTCATCCCACCAGCTCACTTTTTCTCTCATGTTTAGAACTCTTTGCTTCTCAACCTAACAATGTTAGTTACCCCATTAAACTAGCACCTTTGCCTGTTAATAATTTTTCTAAACAAGCAGGCAGAAAAACTTGACTGGCATTTTTTTCTGGGCATGTGATGTACATATAGTTCATATGTGCATATATGTACTTTTAAATTAAAGCTAATGGGGTGGCTAGGTGGTATAGTGAAAAGAGCACTAGCCCTGGAGTCAGGAGGACCTGCGTTCAAATCCTCAGACACTTGACATACTCACTAACTGTATGACCTTGGGCAAGCCACTTAACCCCAATCCCTCCAAAAAAAAAAAAAAGCAAAAAAAATTAATTAAAGCTATTGACTTTGAATATGGAAAGATTTGCTTGATTTTTTCCTACACAGGACATGTTCTTGTCACAGTCTTTAAAAAAAGCTTCAGCGTGTGACTTAATGTTTTTTCCCCCTGAAAATAATGACAACAGGACTAATTATGCTTTGCATTGTATGTTTTTATCTGGCTTGTTACCTGTCCATGATGTCAGTTCATTCATTTTAGTACAGGCCAATTGTAATAAGATGGGACCAGGGCAGAGTGGATAAATTTTCTTTGGTAGTTGGGAAGCAGGATAGTTTACTGGTTAAATAAGCGCTCTATAAAATGGATCTGTTGTCCCCCTGTGTAGTCTACGCCTGCAAGCTCTCAGACCGAGAACACCCCCTTTATCTGCGTTTGGTAGCAGGGCCAAGGACAGAAACTCTGAGCTTTGTTCTACGTGAACATGAAACCGGAGAGGTGAGTGTGGTGTTCTTTATTATTGTTTTAGGGTACACCCAGCCCTCTTTATATTGCTGGTACTTGACCTTTGTGACCAAGTGGGACAAGGAAGCAAGGGTCCCTCTGCCATGAACATTTTGTGTAACTTTTTTTTTGGCTTAATATTTGGGGTGGGATGGAAAGAAACAGTATTTTTGAAAGGTTTTTCAGGAGCAGAAGGGGACACAGTAATTTTTTTTCTTTTTTGCTATCTCATTAAACTTAATGTTTTATATACATATTTAAAAAATAGATCGTATATACGCATCTTTCCCTTTTGTATATTGAAATGTTTGTATTTGTTAATTAAATCACCATTTGAAAAATGGATTTGGGGGCAGCTAGGTGACACAGTGGATAGAGTCAGGGGGACCTGAGTTTGAGTCTGGCCTCAAAGATAACACTTTCTAGCTGTGTGACCCTGGGCAAATCACTTAACCCTAATTGCCTTGCAAAAAAAAAATGGATTTGGGGGACTGGGATTTTGTAGTTGGTCTCCAAAGATTTTTCATACTCTTATGTTTTTACTGTTAGCTTAATTTTGAAAGTTGACATTTTAAAGTTCATTCCTAATAAAAAGTTTCTTTGCTAATTCATTGTAAATGTGAAAAAAGGAGTTTCCTGCTTTTTGGCTAGCAAGACTCCAAATTAAGCACATTAAAAATGTTTTTGCAGGATAATATATTTAGAACTGGAAGGGAACATTTTAGACCCCCTAGTTCAGCTCCCAAATTTTATAGAGGAAGAAATTCAGGCTTAGAGGAGCAGGACTTGAATTCTGACACAACCAGTGTCTTTTCTGTCAAAGTACCCATATTGCCATGAATGATTAAGACATCATGTTTGTCCCTGTGTATTTGGTACTTCCCTCCCTCGAGGAAAAATGTCTTTAGGGCCGTGCAGTCTAAGGAGAAGAGCTTTGCAATGACCTTGAACTAGTTGTAAGCTTCGTAGTTAAGAAATCTGTCCATCCCTTAATCTCAGTCTCCCATCTAAAAAAATGGGAGTGATAATCACTGACTTTGGGGCAGGATGACGGAGATGAATGAGAGACAAAGATGAATGAGAGAAATTAATATGAGACCATCTCTTCAGCAGTTCTGAGCTACCAAGAAGAAAAAATTGCTTTTATACATTATTCATGTTATACTCTTTTACATCTGTGACTTTTGAGGCTTTCTGAACACAGATTGCCATTGTTCAGAAAAGTACTATTTTAGAATTCTCATTGGATTCTTAAAAGGGCACTTTGACCATATATTAGCATTTCCCCTGAAAGCTCCAACTCCAAACGCTTGCTTACCCTCCATAGAGTTTTAAAATCTGTATTGTTCTGTTAAGCGATCCCATCTGGTTAACTTAATTTGTAAAATCCTGAGAAGGGATCCAGCTTTAGTTGGTTGTGGAATGTCACCTCACACATTGTTAGAATTTAGTAGATGTTTAAATATCATAAAAGCATTTTTTTTTTAAGGGAACAAATCTCTCTCTTGTCTGCTTGATTGTTTTTTGACAGGCTAGGGAGCTTCCAGAAAGGGATACTCTCTCTAGCAGAGGGATCATAGATACTGATTCTCCCATTTATAATTGTACAGACTTGGGGTGCTAAGAAATGACTCGGCCAGGGTCACATAGCCAGTATGTGTCAGAGACAGGACTTGAACCCCCATCTTTTGATTCTGAAACTAACTCCAAATTCAAAATGCCACAATGCTTCTTTTAAATATATATACATATATATACATATATATACACACATATATGTGTGTGTATACATACATACATATATGTGTGTGTGTTATATATATATACATATATATATGAGTTTTCTCTTGATTTTATTAATTTCAGGATCAACTGAGTTTGGTAGATGTGACAAGTTGGTAGTAGTGGCTTATTTGTTCATTTTTTCCTTCCACTTTTATTAAGCATAATATGCATTAATATCCCCTGTTTATTTTATTTTATTTTTTTTAGCATTTTTAATAAGGCAGAAGTAACATCGTGTGCGCTGTCATTCCTCTTATTCCCTACACAACATTCCTTGTACCTAGAATCCCCTCCCATTTGTCACTGCCCAGCTTCAGTTCCCTGTAAAGCCCAGTGTAAAGTAAACCTCAACTCTGAGGGAGCCTTTGATTATTTATTCTGCCTCACCCCTGGCTCTTAAGATAAGAGCTTTCTATCTGGAAGGGAATCTAATTACATCTATGATTTTACAAATGAGGACACTGAGTACCAGAGACATTAAATAGCAGAGCTGGGATTTAAATCTTTTAGTCATGAGAATGAACTCCCAAAGCTGAAATACTTTAAGAAAGAAATTTATTAGGTCTTTTGATGGAAGAGAATGAGCCAGAAAGGAGGTGTGATCTGGTTCCCTCTCATCCAGGTGTATGTATCATATAGGATTTATACAAGGGTACTTGTACTACACATACACAGTTACGCAGTTTTACCCAGAGAGCTATGTGAGATCTAGGTGGATTGACATAGATTATCAGTAATTGTAAACTTTTAATAAAATGTGGACAAAGCCAAACCCAAGGGGAACCCAAAATACAAGTTTTGGTAGATCCAATACAATACTTGGGTAGGTTTGGGTGGATCCAAGACCTGCTGGAACCCACAATTCCTTGTCATCTCTTGCATTCCTGGAGAGTTACTGAGGTCAGGACGACATTCTGGATTGAAACGATTTTAAAGTTAGGTTCAAATGATATCCTTTATTTATTGGATAAATAGTGGATAACAATCCAAATCTGGCATTTTTTTAAAGTCTCAAAATGTAATATGATCTTTGTTTTACTCATAAAGTTTTGTTGTTATAATAAATTAGAATAAATAGCAAATTTCATAGAAATATAATATACATATTGTGTTTATAATTATATATTACATTTACAATATAGTTCACATAATTTACTCGTTTATACAAAAATAATGTAAAGATGTTATAATAAATATTTGATCATATTTATGTTTATATCATATTTATAACAATTTAATATGCCATAAACATAGAATACATATAAATATATTATCATTATAATATTTATAAATATACAAATAATAAATTTGATATATGTTTTATATTAATATTGTTTATTATAATATTTAGGTGTGTATTTTTATTCACAGTACAATGATATATTTCATATAACATAAATATAGAATTTATTTATATAAACCAGTGGTTCTCAATCTTCCTAATGCCATGACCCTTTAATACTCTTATGTGGGCATATCTGCATGTGGGCAGACCCTCCTAGAGGAGTGGTGTCTCAGTTCCTAAGACCATCAGAAATACATGTTTTCCAGTGGTCTTAGGCGACCCCTGTGAAAGGGTCATTTGACCCCCAAGGGGTCACGACCCACAGGTTGAGCACCACTAATATAAATTTATATAAATACACTGTCTTATTTATAAATATGATAAATTTGATGTACTAAATTGATATATAAAAATAAAGTGTTTTTTATTTTGTTAAATATTTCCCAGGTATATTTTAATCTAGTTGAGGCTAGTGTTTTTTGGCACTTGCTCTAGGCAGCTTTCTGAGACTCTCTAAGCTATAGAGACCTGTTGACCACATCTTGGGAGTTCTCTGTACCAATGAAATCTCAGGTCTGGGTTCTTTCCCTTTCGTCTGTTTAGACCTGAACTGGGGATAAAAGAGGACCCCCCCCCCCCAAAAAAAAAAAAGAAAAGAAAAGGGCAGCTGTCCTAACCACTGAAGATGCCCACAGTAGGTGGCCAGTAAATGCTGACCTGGCCAGCTAGATGATGCAGTGCTTAGTGCCAGGCCAGGAATCAGGAAGACTCATCTTCCTGAGTTCAAATTCAGCCTCAAACACTCCTAGTTGTGTGACCCTGGGCAAATCATTTCACCCTGTTTGCCTCAGTTTCCTCATTAGTAAAATGAGTTGGATGAGGAAATGACAAACCAATTCAGTATCTCTGCCAAGAAAACCTCACGTGGGGGTCACCAAGAGCAGGATGTGACAAATAATTGAAGACTAACAAAAATAAAAAATGCTGACTTTATCACTGAAGTACCATATGATGCATTATTCACTCTGTGTGTGTGTGTGTGTTTCTGTTTCTGTTTCTCCCCCTTCAGTGGGAAGCCTTCAGTCTTCCTGAGCTGCAGAACTTCTTGCGCATCCTGGACAAGGAAGAAGATGAACAGCTTCAGAACCTTAAACGGCGCTATGCGACTTATAAACACAAACTTGAAAAAGCCCTCCAAGAAACATGGAACCTGGATTAAACAGCAGCCCTGGACCACTCAGGAATAGTGCAGGCTACTTTAAAAAA
>CM053597.1:204227027-204244534 GCA_028646575.1 Pseudocheirus occidentalis | reverse complement strand
CTGTGTGGCAAGATACTCAGTTTAGAGTTTATGTCTTTCCTTCCCTAAGCCAAATTCAATGAGAATAAATGAAAGTAAAGTTGTAACAGTTATCCCTTGCCTCTTTTTTATGGGATGATTAACCCCATTTTGTCTCTCCCTGTCTCCTCTCATTCAAGTCCTCTCCCACTTCAAAATCGAATATTTTTTCTAATACTATTTTCATTGATGAAACCATGTTCATTTCTGATGCCGAGTCATTTGGCAGCACTAAGGATCCTGGTGTTGAGAACTTTCATTTCTGGTATTCAGTAGCTGTGACTGTTGGGAAAATTAATGCTGTTGCATCTGCAGAAGGTATGTTGCTAGGTAACATCTCTACCAGAACTGATTCCTCAGATGATGGCTCTGGGGTAGGGTGGGGTTGAGCGGGGCTGGAAGCAAGGCCACAGTGGTGTTAACACCACCATTCTCAGGGGTCTAGAACTCAGGATTCTGGCTTTTCAGCATCAGAAGTGGTTGTTGAGGCGGTGGTGAAGGTTTGATTTGTCTGGAATGTATCACATTCTCATAACACATGTTTGCTCAAACACTAATCATTGGTCTCCTCAGTTCTCATGACCAATACTTCCACTCCACTTCAGCCACTCTTCATCATCTTGCCATTGCTCACAGGCATTCCACTACCATAATCAAAACTGTGAAATTCTTCTATACAACCATAACTGACCATCATTTCATCTTTTTCTATGTTGCTCCTCCTAGACCTTTTTTTTTTTTTGGAGGGGAAGGGCAGGGCAACTGGGGTTAAGTGACTTGCCCAAGTGCTAAATGTCTGAAGTCAGATTTGAACTCAGGTCCTTCTGACTCCAGGGTCGGTGCTCTATTCACTGCACCACCAGCTGCCCCTAGACCTGTTGTTTTTTATGGTGATCTCCACCCCTCCATGTTCTCGAAGGCTATCATCTCTGCTCTCACTTCACTTTTCTCCCTTCCTGTTCTTGACCCTATAAACAGTTCAACTTTACACTATATTCTGCTTTTAAATTCCTCCCCCCCTCCCATAACCTTGGTCTGCTAAAATGCACTCTTCCCAGGTTCCTATTTAAGTGGTGATAGAAAAGTCACACAATCATGTAGACTGCATCGTTATCTAATTGCAAGTTATCTAATCTCAACTGGGTCTTCCTAGCCAAGAGGCAATCTTTCTACTTCTCCCTAATCAATTCTCCTATCTCACTCACCAGGGGCTGTTCCATACTTTCTTTTCTCCCATGAAGCCTACTGTGGTACTTCATCTCTTCACTCTTAGCTGAAGACCTCAACTTTTATTTTACTGAGAAAATAGAAATAGAAATAATTTGCTTTGAGCTTCCTCTTCTCCCCTTCTCTGTATCTTATCATCCAGGATATCAACCCACATTCTTTCTTTAGTCTCAGAAAAAGAGGAAGCTCTTCTCACTAAGGCCAAACCGGCAACATGAATCCTTAATCTTATCTCCTCCCTTCTCCACTAATTGCTTCCACTATCACTCAACCTTTATAATTTTAAATCTGTTGGTTCCTTCTCAGCAGCCTATACAGAAACATGCCCAAGTCTCCATTCTTAAAACAACAAAAACTGTCACTAGACTCAGATATGCCCTCAATCATTTTCTCTTCTCAGTTAAACTCCTTGCAAAAGCAATTTACATTTGGTGGTTCCACTTCCTTTTTCTTCAACTCTACACTGTCCTTTGCTGTCAAGTCCCCTGTCCCCATGTCCTATTACTATACATCACTTGCTAAACTTTTAACAGTAGATTACTCCGGGGCGGCTAGGTGGCGCAGTGAATAGAGCACCGGCCCTGGAATCAGGAGTACCTGAGTTCAAATCCGGCCTCAGACGCTTAACACAAAAACTAGCCGTGTGACCTTGGGCAAGTCACTTAACCCCAACTGCCCTTCAAAAAAAAAAAAAAACAAAAAAAAAACAGTAGATTACTCCCACCATCTATCTGATTTCTCCACTCCTACTCATGAGAGCAACTGAAAGATGTCTCATAACCACACAGATATTACAAATTTATCTTATCACCTTCAAGCCCTCACTGCTGCAAAGCAGTTTTCTTGTTCCTAACTGATCTCATTCCAGAAGAAGCTGTTTCAAACCTCTTCCCTCCTCAAGCTTCCCACATCTCTCTTAGCTGAGAACCTAGCTATCTACTTCAATGAAAAAAACTGAGTCCAATGTCCCCATATATACCAAAATATTTGTAGCAATTCTTTTTATGATAAGTCAAGGACTGGAAACAAAGTAGATGCCCATCTATTTGGGAATGGCTAAACATTGAGACATGAATGTAATGGAATATTACAGTGCTATAAGAAGTTATATCCGTGATGCATATAGAGAAGCATGGAAAAGATTTACATGAAACTGCTGTAGAGGCAAGTCAAGAAAACAACATACTCAGCTACAACAACGTAAACTGAAAGACCCACAAACACAAATGGATGATGTTTTAAAAAAATCCAAAAATCACACCACCAATAAAAACTTATTTTAAAAACTATAAACCTTCATGAAAGTCTATCATTCCCTTTAACTATTGTCCTGTTTCATTCTCCTTCCTTAGCCATGTTTCTCAAAACAGCTGTCTACAAGCCCTGCCTCCATCCTTTTCCATTTTGGAGGAACCTGGTTTACAGCATTCTTTGCCACTCTGTGTCTACAGCCTGATGCTTCAGAGACTTTGGTCTCCATTTATCCGACCTCCCCTGTACTCCAGTCATCTGTTGGGATGCTCACATCTTCATCTTCACCATCACTTGAAATTGCTCCACATGTAAGATCCTGGACCCCGAACTTCCAGCATCTGACCACATTCTACGTCTCCCACTTTCTTGGAATACATTCTTCACCCTAACAATGCCCGTTGATTCCTTGTGTGTCGTGCCTAGTCTGTTAAGGCTGCACTGATCTCTTTCCATTATATCCTGGCTCCATCTTCCTTGTGGTGACTGAGGCCATTACAAATCTGTGCTCTCCTACTTAGTCTCAATTGGGGCCCTCACTTTCACACAGAGATCTTTACTCATTTGGACTTTTTCTTTCTGGGCCTTTCTCAAGATCCCTTCCCCTCTAAATCCTCACTGTTCACATCTTTGTATTTCAAGTGCTTAAAAAATCTTTGAATAATCAAAACGGAACTAAAGTATCATTCTTAACTCATTGAGTGTAAAAATTCTAAGTAACCAGAAAATATTATTTCATCTACCATTTCCCTATATGGAATAGCACTCAAGATTATTCAATTTCTTTTTGAGCTAGTTAAGTATCAAGCTAGACAAAAATCCAGAGACTAGTTCACCCTCAAGGCTGGACATTTAAATAAAAATTTATAACTTAATAAGTTACCTATCTTGGCAGCTAAGTGGCACAGTGAAGAACGCTGGGCTGGAAGAGGAAGGCCAGAGTTCAAATCCTAATAATAATAATAGATGTGTGACCCTGAGCAAGTCACAACCCTTCAGGTCTGTTTCCCCACAGGTAAAATGAGGAATGATAAAAACTAGCACCTCACAGGGCTCTGAGACACAGGATCAGGTGAGCACTGTATGAATGCTATTAGGACTGCTATAACACCGAGGTCAAGGCAAGTAGCAGAATTCACCTCCATGAGTCTGGTTAACTTTGTTGTTTTTAGTCAGGTGCTGCAACTGGTCCCTGGTGAAATTACAACCCTCTGCATTCACGATGCAAAGGGGCCATCTTTTTCTCTTAACTATACTGTATTAACATTTGGTTAGAGCTTACATAGACCTGTCAGTTATCGGCATCATTCCTCAGCTAGATCCGCTGCTGCCTACAACTGAAGTGGTAGCAGTCTCAGATAAACAAGATTACAGAGAAAGTTATTCAATTCAAGGAATAAAAAGAGTTGCTTTTTTGATAGGATTTTCTAAAAAGCCTCAGATATAAAGGGGAGTTCCCTATTTGATACATGAATACACATCTTAAACAAGAACATGGTTTTAGCATTCATCATTCTGTATTCTAGACTAGTGTACACAGAATAAACCACAAAAACATGGTAACATTTTCCATTAGACAGTTTAATTCATCGAAAAGTGCAGCAGTGAACAGGGTCCTTGGAAGGGCACTTTCTAAACCATATGAAACAATACAAGGCAGGGAGATGGTTAACAAGACAAAAATCCAAACAATATGGCTGTACCCCAGTAGTTTTATAACCAAAGTACAAAAAGTGAATATCTGCTTTGGTTGTTTGGTTAGATGAGACAGCTTTCCAGTGTAAATTCTGGTAAAGTGGTGTTAAAGCCTTATGAGGTTTTCTCCTCATGTAGACGTGGGATGCCTTCCCCTTCCGCCCACCCCATCTCATAAAGATCCCCACCCTAAAATGTGACAAGTTATAATGTACCACTGAAAGAAGTTAAATGTTTTTCATGTGCTAGGTAACATACTGCCAAGATTTCACTATTTCAAAATCTGCTGTTTTGTTGTCTTCAGGAACTTGTGAATCTGAGAGATGCCTTGAAGGTGAAAGACAGCTTCCTAAAGGAAGGTTCCTAAGGCAAGGTCTCTACCCATCTGAAGAGTTCCATGGCTCTTGGGTAATAGAAAGTGCAGACCAGACACAGTCATCTTAGGAAAAATTAGCACAACTACTCCAGCCACAATGTGGAGGGTCAAAAAGTGGTGGAGAGTAACCACCTGTGACAGATTAAGTCTTTTTTCCCCCCTGGAGATGGCACTAGGTTTTAGAATTGTCAATTCTCCAAAAAACCAAACAAAAAAACCACCAAAAACAAACAAAATAATGGTTCCTTTGCACAATTTTTACAAAGGATGGAAAACCAATTTAACAGGACTTGGGAGATGGAAAAGAAAGAAGCTACTGAGCTTCTCCAGCCATCACTTGAATGTTTAGAGGGAATGATGGCAGAAACACCCTAGGTAGTTGGCTTTATTCTGTTTTTGATGCTTTATGTGATTGTGTGGAAACTTGAGGAAGGGGATTTTCTCAATGACTAAATGGGAAAATACATTTCTTTTTAGTCAAGGAAAATGGTGGTATTATTTTTATCAAGAAGTATACTGTGTTAGATGCCAGTTTGCTTACATACTATTTCACCCTTGTAAAGAATCAAACAACATAAAGAACAAAAAAGTCAACCCCATACTAGACATCCTAGTTTGTCTTATACCATTCCAATTTTAAGAATGGCTTCTCAACACCAACTATACACCTCTTCATGTTGCTATGGGTTTTTCCACAGGTATAACATGCAGAGGATAATCTGAATTACATATCTAAATCAAGAATACCACATGAAACAGGAATCATGTACAAGGATAAATTCTATGGCTATTAACCCAGAATTGCTGACTACTGGTGAAAACACAAGACACTTAAAGCTTCATGTACAACTCCTAAGTAAAGCTAAAATTATTATTTTTTGCCTGAGACAAGTCAGTCCATTACAAATCACATATTTCCTCTGCCTGTCCCTCTATAAATTGTTTTTTTTTTATTTTAAAAAGTAAGTTAGATATCAACACTGCATGGTGTTAAGACCCCTCAAGGTGGGAAACCTGTTAGTTTTTCTCAACAGTGAGACAGGTTAATATAACATTAGTCTTCTTCTAATACACAAATGAGTTTTAAACCATAGAAGACTCTTACAATTCTAAAGTACTTAATGATTTTAGACAGGGAAGGGGCCGAATTATTTATACTTTCCAGTCAATCACTGAAGGATGGGCAAAGGGAACACACTTGACTTGTGCGTGAAAAACAGCTTTGCCTGCAAATTGGCACAGCGGAACTGAGCAAGTCAAGACTGGCTTAAGAACCAAACTACTTGACAGGTATTTTTTTAGTGGAAAGGGTAGTACTCTAATCTGTCAACCTAAAACTAAGCTTCCTATAGCAAGTGCTCAAATTCGAGCTCTCATGGATGCCCTGCCATGTCACTTCTCAGTTCACAGGGAGGAGGGCACTTGATTCTTTCTGGGTACAATCAAGGACTGTTAACTGTAAGGACACAGCAGCACTTATTTACTTACCAGCAGCTCAAGAGAGGTCACCTTTAAAATACCAGTTATGAGGAATTGGCTTTTTTTGAATGAAAGTTTGCTGCTGAATTAAGATAATCTGTTTTTCTAGGGAAAATGTCTAAAGCATCAAAATCCAGCATTAAAAAAACAAACAAAAAACCCCCAAAGATGGGAAAGGACTAGTTTGTGAAGCCTGGGATGCTACCATACTCATGACATGAGTTAGTGATATTGTGTATAGTCAAAAGACTACGGCACTTGTTCAATTCAGATCATGAGTCGTATTATGGTGATTAGAATTCCATGTTGGCATTTCTGATATGAAAATGCTAAAAATCTGAAATACTGTAAGAGGAATGTGCAGGTTAACCTTCGTACCAACAAGGGCAAAAAACTGAAATATTTACCTAAATTCATTTGTAAACACATTTTTCAGTTGTTATTCAGATACAGAACCACAGGTTATCACCAATAACTCTGGGTTCAGAAAAGTATACAAAAAACCTCAAAATGCCAAGTAAATGGAGCATGGGTGGCCACCTCTGACTGTGGTGGGAACTGGAGTTCACAGTTTTAAAAACATATTGCACAAGGAAGTCAGCTGATTAGGTTTTTTCCAAAGAGGATTTAAAATGAGAAGCCAGTCCAGAAGCTCTTTCAGGAATGGTCTTGACGATTTGGAGGGAGACCTATTATAGTCACTCCAGAGAGAAATGCAGGAATCCCACTGCATAGGCTAGGAAAAGTAACTACAGAGATGGTTTTAAAAACCTTCGAGTCCTGATACTGCCACCATAATTGCTGAACATGAGACGTGAGTCAAACCTATACCTGAAGGAAGACAGAGGAAAGAAAAAAAAAAGGTTGCGTCAACTCTAGTTAGTTACAAGTAAGAGTTTTCTTTCTACTCTGAGGAAACACTAATAATTCTGCCATTGGAAGAAGGCAGGAGAAAAACAGTCCTTGACTTGGATAGGTAACTAATCTAGGAGGACCAACTCCTCTAGACACCAGGAAGATCCCATAAAATCTGCAAGGCAATGCATTAGCAAAAAACTCTGTATAAGCTGGATATGATTTGCTGACACAATGCAGATAAAAGAAACAAAGCACATGACAGACAGTAAACCTAAGGATGGATTTTTTTTAGGAGGGGAGAGCACATTTTAGGAATAAATGTGATGAGGACATGTAAGATATAAGACATATAAAATAAATGCTTTGGGAACATTAATTTTCAGTCTTATTTCAGAAAATCCTGTAATGAAAAAATTAAACCCTCAGAAAAATGAGGCATAGCTTAATGGCTTCATATTAATAACACAAGTCAGACATTTGAACCAGTTATAAGAGTCTTACAAAGTCTCCTTTTAACCCCCCCCAACATAATACAATGGAAAGAATACATTTAGGATTCAGGAGCCCCACAATCAGCTGATGTCTGTGTGCCCTCGGGAAAGTAATTTCTTTCATTCTGTGTCTTGTTTCTTCACCTATCAAATTAAAGTCAGACTAGATTGTGGAGCCTCTTCCCATCATTTGATTGTGTACTTTCAATTGCATTCCTGGTACCTTTTGCAATTTCTAAGATACAATAAAAAGATATAAAATATATGGTGTTAGGGACCTGAAATGAGGGATGGTTCTCCCAGAAGATTGTTACCTAATGCTGTTTGGGTCATAAGAAAATGAAGAACAAGAATCCCCTCGACCATCACTATAGGGCTGAGCTAGAGGATGCTTCTGCATTAATACAGCTGGGCAGAGAAGGGTGCATGAGAGCAATCTTAGGATCCAGCAATCGAATGGTTGGGGGTCTGGTGGCTTTACTGCAAAGAGTTAGATTTCTACAGTTTTCTACACAAGATGTCATACCACGGCAGCTGCTGTAAGGCAAGTGTCCAGGAAAAAATGATTTGTTTCCAAAGCATTCGCTGCTGCAGATGTGCAGCTGCTTGTCTGGCTTGATAAACGGCTGCTATGCACAGAATGAAAACTACATTTGAAAGCTGCAAAATCAGAAGAAAGTTACTTTTACTCCACAGAGGTCTGAGCTTCTTAAGGCAAGGGAACAGTTCCTATAGCTGCATTCCCAAAGGACCAAGAGCAGAAAACCAGGAGGCACAGTTCCAGTCCAGGCCCTAGTGACTAACATAAAAGTTACCTGGCAGGGTGGGGAACCTGTGGCCTCCAGGCCACATGTGGCTCTTTAGGTCTGTAGCCCTTTGACTGAATCTAAACGTCACAGAACAAATCCCCTTAATATAAAGATTTGTTCTGTAAAAGTTGGACTCAAAAGGGCCACACCCAAGAAGCCACACGTGACCTCAAGGCCACAGGTTCCCCACCCCGGAAAGTCTAAACTGTCAAAATCGATTAAAAAATTTGAAGTAGAATATGATCTACTATAAAAGTATCATGTGACAAAATTTAAAGTCAGATTTAATTTAAAGACAAGATTTAAAGTCAGAATCCCTGATGCGATGAATGGATTTGAGGGGCAGCTAGGTGGTGCAGTGAATAGAGCACCAGCCCTGGAGTCAGGAGGACCCGAATTCAAATCTAGCCTCAGACACTTAATAGCTGTGTGACCTTGGGCAAGTCACTTAACCCCAATTGCCCTGCCTTCCCCCTCCAAAAAGCAAAAACCCCAAACAAACCCTCCGAAAGCATGGATTTGAGCCATTTCTCTGGCATGTACATTCCCTCCAGGGGTGCAGAGCATCGCCCATCTGTGACTTTTCCTTGCACTTCATTCTTATCCACGTCTTTCTGAAAATCATCTACAGAGGACCTTCCCATGGCCTTCCAGGCCTTCTTGCTCTCTCTGGTTCTTCCATTATTTCAGGACAATCATACCTGTCACACTTGCTCTTCTCCAAAGGCAGCAAGATGGCAGTGGTTTCAGGGTCATTAAGTTGACGAAGACTTACAAAGCAAACCTCATAAAGTGTGTGTAAGCACGAGTTACTTGGAAATGTGAAGTGGACACGGGATGTAACAAGAAGCCTCTGGGCTCCCGTGCGATTCCTCCTTCAGCATTTCACAATGTCACCCCTGCAGCCCTAGTCTGGGCTCTAGTCCTCATTCAGCCTTTAGCTCGGATGAGCTGGGCCAAACTCCTTCACTGCTGCTGAATGTTCTCTCATCTACAAAAGGAGAATGCTGGACTACATTACTTCCAAAATGACTGCAAGCTCTAAGGCTCCGATTCCATAGAGCATACTGACTCAGAATACAGGCTGGGGCTGGGCAAGCTTTCTGGCCACTTATCCGGATTCAAATAACTTCTCAAGAGCAAGGAGCTTCCCAATTAGTGAGAAAAAAAGGCAGGTAGGAACGTCCTCATATCACCCATGCCGATGTATCAGGCGCCACTGAACAAAGAGCTCTAAAGGCCAGAGAGCAATGTGAGAGAAGTGAGTCTAGCTGGCAAAAGGCAGCATCTGCAGCAGATTAGATGCAGTCGCGTGGGCCTCAGCTTTCATCTTTTTGTTGACAGCTCACTCTGAGTATAAGAGGTGTATGTTCTATTTCAACGAACCCTGACTGAAGGCAGGCCGAGGTTAAATGCCTTGTCTGGGGTCACGTGGCTAGGAAACGTTCATAGAATTTGGATGTGGGTCTTCCTGATTCCCAGACTAAGGCTCTAGCCAGTGCGCCACCTGAACATGGTCATCTAAGCTCTTTTATCAATACATGGGTACCTTCTGTGCAGGTCTGTCTAGTAACTTGTACTTTAGCTATATGACTGGCCCAGTTCCTTCCCTATTTTTCTAAAGCCACCAATTACTGTGCACAAGTCAGCTGGTAAATATGCTCCAGTCTACATGTGTCCACCATATGCCTCTCCATTGCTTTTTGCAGACTGCAACACTATGGTCAGCAATCAAACTAGGAGAACTCTAGTAGTGTTAGGTCCAGCTGCAGGTCAGGCTCATTTAAAGCACCAAGCAATGACCTGTCATACAGCCTGCTCTCTTCCATCAATTCTGGAGCATTGTTTCTCTGCAGCTTCTACCTACCCACTTACCCAATGGATCTCCTCACAAAGCTCAAGAAAGGCCTCTAAGTCCTTACTATGGTAAACAAACTACATGAGGTATGGCATTTAAAGAAAAAATATTTTATTTTTCTAAATGATGGAAGGCACGTGTAACGCTGGCAATGATACAATGATCTCATATGTAACGTTGCATAGTTTATGACAGCCTTTCAGAGAGCTTCTTTTCTCAAGCAACTCTGGTAGGTGAATATCAGAGATGTCAACCCTGATTTGTTGAACAGGAACCGACAGTGCTGGGCCTTGACTCCAGCCTTTATTCCCAGTCCAGTGTCCTACTGCTTTATGCAGCTTTGCATAGTTCCACTTGTGGCAAAAAAAGTGAATAACCAGGTGTCTCATTAAGGCCACCATGTTCACATGTGTAAAAAAACATTTAATTATTTTACAATCAATTGCAAGAGAAGGAAAAAACTTACCCAGGATCAAAAACTCCCGGCGTACGGCATGTCGGTCCAGAACAAGATTCTAATATCATCAGCCGGTAATTCATTTTCCCTAAGAGTTCTGGATCTATAGTTTTAGCAATGTTGTCAATCTGATGTGGGTCAGCAGTTAGATTATAGACTTCCACAAACACCTATGAGATTAGGGGAAAAATGGAAAAATAATGCTGAATATTAATACTAAAAAAAGAAAATACTAAAAGTAGATGTCTAATTCACAAGTGATACAGCTAGAAAATGACCAGAACTGTTCAGATATGATGGCTTATACTGAGTCAATTTGGCTGAGTTACTTACATAAACCATAATTATCAGCATGTTCAGATGGATCATCTCTAAAATTATTCATTACAAAGCACATATTTAAGATACGCAGTAAAGAAAAAACCCCAGACAAAAACAAAAACACAAATGCCACTTCCTCCGACCTGAGGTTCACTTATGTTTACTGTCGTGGCAGCCAGCTGCTCTACGCTTGTTTTCTGCAGCCGTCACGGGACTGAAGCAGTAACCTCTGCTTCCTAGCAAGCTTCCCGCGTGGCTTCTACTGCTCAGGCTGGCTTTGGCTCACCCTCCCTCGGGGCGTCTTTGAAGCCCACTCCTGTGAGGGTGCAGATCTGAGAAGTCATTGGTAGTCACTACCAGATCTGTACTGCACGTAGCATGGAGCTATCCAGCTTCCACAGTCAGTATTTGGTACAGTCATTCTGTATGGGCTTCTTCTGGTGTGTAAATTTTCCTTCCACACATTTTAAGCATACTCCCCATGTCCAGACAACATAATTCTCAACAGGTTTGTAGAGGGAATGACAGGTAAGAAGTATGTGATGAATACTGGCCAAAACCTGTCATGATAAAGCTGGCTAAGTCCTAGAGCAAATTCTTAGCCTGACTTTGGAGGACATCACAACAAAGATTTTTTTTTTTTACAGGATTTGTACCAATGAATGGCCCTTCGTTGCAAAGAATGGAGCTGAAGCCCTTCACCTTAACTCTAATGATGGCACAACAGTAATAACATGAGAGGGAATTATCGCAGGAGACAAACACTGGGGGGTTTCCTCTATTCTCCTATTCAGGAGACCTCTCTTAGGAGTAAACTCCTTCTACTAATGCGAGTCGGCACCCTGTGTTTCAGAGAGCTGTCCTGGGCTCCAAGAGGTCCAGGCACACAGCTGATTTGTGCCAGAGGTAGGGCTGACCCAGGTCTTTCTGGCTCTGAGGCTGGCTCTCTCTTCATCATGCGGTGTCATCATTCAACTAGAATGAGGTCTCCCCTCATGTAGGTTGGGGACAGAAGATCTTGTTAGGTGTTGTTTGGCTGTAGGAATGAGTTAACCTACTGGGTCTTTTTGGTTATGCGGACTTACACTAGGGAGCTCCGAGTCTCCACACACCATCCATGGAATTATTCTACAACAGACGCAGGGCTGAATCTCAAGGAACAATGCACTGGCAAAAGAAACTAGGGGTGGGGCCGAGTGTATCTCACCTCTTGATCATCAAATTCACAATACTGCAAATTCCACGACTTTGACATTGTCCTCACACAAGCATATGTGTTGTTATAAGCATCTTCACACACACAGTCTGGAAAACATTGCTGTCAGAAGATTAAAAATAAAAACAATGAAGACCATATGCTCAGTGGCAGATGTCTAGCAGGTTGTATGTCATTCCCAATGCTACTGATAGTGGCGGTGATGCTGGTCGTTAGAATTCTCCACGGGGCAGGGAGTTTGTGTTTGGTGAAATAATCCATAGCAATTCTCAAAAAAGGCTGGGAGTGGGAGGAAGCTGATACTGCTAGATACCCAAATTGCCACAATCTAAATTCTTACTATGCATATTCTTTCTCCCTCACTGAGGGTTAGGGGTGCCAGCTTTACTAAATTCTTTGTAATTTAAATGAAGGGTTTTATATTAAATGGGAAGAAGGAATTGATTTCTCAAAAATCTTTTCAGAGTCAACACCATAGCCTAAGGTAGAAAACATTTTATTCTCCAAATACATTTCTCTTTTAGACGGGATGGCTCAGCCTGATGGATTAGGGCCTATTGCCGAAGCAAGGTTACAGATTTAAGCTCTATTTGGGTTCTCTGTACAATGGCTATAGATGACACACCAGCTCTCTTCTCTTTCACAAAGGTCAGCCTTCAGATACAAGGAGCACTCGTTAACTGTGGAGAGATCAGCACCTCCCTACTACCAGGAAGGGGGGGGGGGGAGCACCACTAAATGCTTCACTGATGTGTACACAAGACTGTAAAGATCACATCTCTACATTCTCCAAGAGCCCTGCAGGGCACAGAGAAGGAGACTGGGATCTAAGATTAAAGGCTTCAGCAGGGGACATAATGACTTGTAATAAAATTCAAATTACACAAAAGGGGGGAAAAATAACATCTACTTACACTGACTCCAGGGCCCAAAGCAGGACAAGTTGGGTCGGTGGCATTATAACCTTCTCCTTGATATTCTACTAAGACATCTGATCTCCAAGTCACATTACTGGTTCCTCTCTAAAAAGGAAACAAAGTTGTTTTCTGTTAAACAATCAACGTCCATCCTGGAAGAGAAACAGAAATTTACTTACCCAACTGCAAAAATTACTCTTAGATTCCAGACTACTGGGTCCCAATTTCTAATTATTAGATTCAAAGCCACATTAGGAAAAAAACGAAACCACAAAACAAAGAAGGTGATGCAAGTGCTTAAGCCCCCACTATGTGGCAGGCACAGTGCCACACAACAGGGAAAGAAAGACAAAACTGAAACAGCCCCCACCCTCTAGGAGCTTACATAAGAGTAAAGAAGGAAATAAACGTGCATGCAAAATGTAAACAAACTATGCAGGGAGACTTTTTTAGGGGGGAGGTTGCAAAAGGGGGAGGGGTTGAGAAAAGAAATGAGGAAAAGCCTTTGGAAGGTGCTGACCAGGGTGAGCTTCAAGTAAACCAGGAATTCTAAGCAGCAGAGGCACGGTAGCCGGTGAAAGGGCTGAGAGATCAGATGGCGCACCAACAGAGCAAGAAGCCCAGAGTATGGGAAGGAGGGCAAGACTGCAGAGGCGGTCTGCAGGGGTCAGGAAGGGCCGTCTTTAAAGCCAGAGGAGCTTTATGTTTGACTAGAGATAACAGGGAGGGGCTGGTGCTTGAGTAGCAGGGGCAGCAGGGGACTGTCAAACCTGAGCCGCAGCCCAAGTGCCAGTAGCTGAGCTCAGAGGAGAGTCACTAGAACTCATCAGAGCGCTCTCGGAGTGGTGATGACAAAAAATGTGGGGCATGCCAACGGCCGCAGCATAGAGTACCTGTCCTCAAGGAACTTGGCACACGTTTGGGGAGAAGTGAACAAATGAGGAAGAAAAATCAGGCCACTACACAAATGAAAAGCATTCAGAGACATTTTGAAGGAAAAATCAGTGATAACATTTTATAAAGTTAAAGAAAAGAGGAGCATGCAAAACAAAGAGGGAAAGCATATCTAAATGCCTTCATTTAACAAAGCGTAGCCGAGTGAATTAAATGAGGTACGGTGTCTGCTGTGCCCCTTGCTCACTTGGGGATGATACTCATCGACTGCTGCATCACTGAATCGAGCCTCAGCTCCCTCAGAAGCCCAACACTGATGCCTCCTGAACCACTGACCTCGTCTGGCTGCTGGGACGAAAGCTTTGTAAAAACCCTGAAAACTTGGGGAAGAAAAAGGAGGAAGCAGCTGGGGTGGTCAGGGAAGGGCTGGTGCAGTGACCACTCCAGGCAGTACTAGAGATCCGGGGTCCTGCGTCTGGGCTATTCTTCCAGACCCAAAGAGCAGCAGCAGGAATAAAGGGGAAGGTGCAGTGAAGCAGACTCAGACCTGGTGGGGGTTGGGGGGAGGCTTTCCTAACAACGAGGGTTGCTCACAACCATGGGTGACGGGGAATCACTGGGTCCCTCTCCTCTGAGACTGGAGTAATAACCAATGTTTATATAACATTTACCATGTGCCAGACACTGAGCATTTTACAATTATTATCTTATTTGGTCCAGAATCTGAGGCACGTTCCATCTCAATCTGGCTTTAGGGCCAGAAGAATGGGCACAAGGTAGAAATTGATACCTGACTTTCAGAGGACACACAATGCAAAAGGATCTATGATTTCACAGCAGACACTCGCCTCCACCAAGGCGAATGAGAACCTGTCTATGCCTTTCATGGGTAAGGGCCACGGAATTGTGAGAGGTATAGGCGTGACCAGGTGCTCAGGGTCAGATGGGTTTTGAAGCCCAGCAGTGCACCTACCACACTATGCTGGCCCTAAGCCCTTAGAGAAGGCAAGAATAGTGTGGCATTATGGATAACAGATGAAAATGGAAGCAGCTAAGCCGACTGTGGAGGGAGCTGCAGGGTGACAGTGAACCCATCACTTAGCTTCAGTTTCTTTATCTCTAAAATGGAGATGGCAGCACCAACCCCCTAGGACAGTTGTGAGGACCAGACGAGGTAATATCTGTAACGTGACTGTAAACCTTAAAAGTACCATGTAAATGATAGCTTTTAAAGCAGGCCACACTGAAGTCTTCTAATGGCCGAGATGATGCATGCAAAGCACTTTAAAAATCTCAAAAGTCCAATGACAGTTGCTATTATTACAGTATGGAAACAAAGCGCTGCCAAAAGGGCTGGCAGATCAGTTGTCTAATGTCCAAATTAATTAAACCTCTAGAAAAGAAAATGTAGGCAGGGGAAAAAGGGCTGGTACTTGGAGACTTGGAGTTCAATTACTCTGTACTCGCCATCACCCTCACGGAAATGATAAACTTACCAACAGGGGCAACAGGGACCTTCCATCCATCTGGGTCTTGTTCAGGTCATAGCCTGCGATGTCCAAAATAGTGGGACCCAAGTCAATGTTGGAGATAAGCATCTATGGATACAAAAAGAGAACTGAGTCTAGGACACAGCAGGTCTGGTACTGCCTTCAAATGCTTGTAAACTGATCCACACAAAGTACCAGGTACTCCCTGCACATCGATGCTTACACCACGCTAGCACCTAGTTGCTTTTACTTTGAATATAAGGGAAGTAAAAACAAGACTGTATGGAAACACTGTACAATTCGCTTCTTTCCCCCAAAATTAGTCATCTTGGAAGACAATTTATTCTAAGGCCATCACTGCTTATGATATTCCTAGAACCAATCTGTAAGTGACAATTTGGGGGCACGGAGGGAATACATTCCCTCTCTTCTCCCCACTACTTTGTATGGATTGAATATCAATTGCAGCTAGTTCCAAATTACATTATTTTAAAATGAAAAAATCTCAAACTCTAAAAAAAAATTTATCAGAATTAAGGCTACTGAAAGCAATGTGATATAAGATTTGCAAGGAATTTCAATAAGGCAGTTAAAAAAAAAAAGTTTAAGCACTAGAAGCATCACTAGAAAAAGCAAAGCCTCTTAAAGTAACTCCGGTAGAGGGAACAACATCTGTCTGTACAGGTAAGCTTTGCTACATCATCACTGCCCTCTTGCTCCATCTAATTCTAGAAACTCTTCAAGAACACGTACTGTACACATTTCCTCTCACAGCACCTTACGCAGAACTGGGCCCCAAATAAGTACCTTAAACAATGCTAAGTTTGAGCAAAACTGTTAATAGCAGATAAAGAACATGATCAAAGTAAATATTTATTAGTTACTGAAAGGAAACACTAAATAGCTTTCTAACGCTAGGTAGAAGCCAGAGCTGTTCCTAAAGAGAATTTTTTGGAGACATCTGGCTTTGGTATCACTTTTATTTTTCTAAATTTAAGGGAACAAAAGCAAGGATGTGAACAAAGGCCAGTGTTCTATGAATCTATTACTTAGGCACTGATTCATCTAGGATCAAATTTTCAATTGACTGACAGCCGTGATGTTTCCTAGAGGAATAGAAGTGACAGTCTATCCTCGGAGGGCCATCTCATTGGTTCAAATCTAGCATAACTCAGTAGCTGCTGGAAATTTGCATCTACTATGTACACGAAACAAAAGGGAGATGTTACCCAAGGCACCTGAGAAACCATAAAATAAAACACAAAGTCAATGCCTTCAAGGCTTAGTGAAGTTGGCAGTTATTGAGCAAAGCCTGGCTTAAACAGAGCTGCAAGAAGCACGGCCTATCTCCCCTCTATGGGTAATATTGCTAGGACGGACCCTACGCTTTACTTTCAGCTTCTGCTTTTTCAAAAAGCAACAAGTTCTTTGGTTTGGGGTACTTCCATTCTTTTTTAGACAGACTCATAGTGATGTCAGTCAACAAGAATTTATACCCAGTTTTCGTGTATAAATGTAATGCTTAACCAAAGTAGAACAGCACACAGGGGACAACTCTGTGACATGAAACGTCCCCATTTCATAGAGTGTGAGGCAGGGAGAAGAGAGAGCGCCTGAATTAGAGGCAAGTGACAGATTAGCACCAACGTTCTATCACTCTTTTCAGAAGGGACCCAAGAATTGTAAGGAGCAGTTCAGACCTGAAATAATGATGCTGTACATCATGTATGCTGAGAACACTAATTCAGAAAAGAAAGGGAAACCTCTGAAAGGAGGGAAAAAAAAATTTAGTAATGACTTTCCCTTAATACAATCAGCAACACTAGTGGAGCTGAGTTAGTACATTTTTTTTTCTTTTTGGAGGGCAACTGTGGTTAAGTGACTTGCCCAAGGTCACACACAGCTAGTTTTTACGTAAAGTATCTGATGTCAGATTTGAACTCGGGTCCTCCTGACTCCAGAGCCGGTGCTCTATTCACTGTACTACCAGTCACCCCT
This sequence comes from Pseudocheirus occidentalis, assembly GCA_028646575.1. NCBI lineage: Eukaryota > Metazoa > Chordata > Mammalia > Diprotodontia > Pseudocheiridae > Pseudocheirus > Pseudocheirus occidentalis. The sequence goes on along the minus strand of CM053597.1, from coordinate 204,227,179 downwards.
ACAAGTACTTTCTGTGGGTATTATTAGAAAAATGAGAAACGAAAGCATGGAAGTCCTCTGTGACACCCCTCATGCTCCCAGCAAGCTGTACAATGCTGACAAATACCAGAGGCTGCAAAGGGTAACAAAGACAGAGGATGCTTTTTTTTTTT
>CM053597.1:204200329-204226527 GCA_028646575.1 Pseudocheirus occidentalis | reverse complement strand
ATATGTATATATATATACATATATATACATATACACACATACACACACACACACACACATATATATTTATATTTGTTAGTTGTGTTGTTCAGTCATTCGGTCATGTCTGTCTCTGTTAACCCCATGGACCAGAGCGCACCAAGCCCCTCTATCCTCCACTAACTCTTAAAGTCTGTCCAAATTCATATTCATTGTTTATACATATATACATGTTCATATATGTGTGTACATATATACACATTTTAGAAGGAAAAGCAAAAAATGAAAGATTTAAAAGTCAATCAAGAAAATCATAATATGCCCTATTTCTGCTTATTCTAAAGCAGGGTTCCTCAGTAAAATAAATTTTAATATTTTGTAGAAATATACTGTCTAAACCTTCATAGTTTTCAAGATCAAGGAGTTTCACTTAAAGTCATTAATGAAGTTATTATATGCATAAGCATTTGAAATGTAGTATTACTTAATCAGCAAGAACTTTTTATGATTCAAAGTACAGTAGCTAGAGTAGTGGAATAAATACAGCAAATTCATGTAACCATGTTCAGCTTTGAAAGGAGTGATTGTCAACTCCAGGCTAGGAATGGTGAGTGGGACCACTTCTTTCTATAAGGTCCAAGCAATAGAACAAGACAGCAGTGTTCTAGATTTTATTATAAATCTTAGCGACTAGTAGATACTGCCCACCCACTCTCTGTTATATATAAGAGGGAATGTATTAAAGCTTGAATTAAAACATACAAATGTGATGTTTAAATCATCTTAAATGCCTTTCTAAAAACACAGATTCAATTATACTATTGGACAAACCCCTGGATTTTGTATTAGAAGGGAACTGAGGGGTCTAATCTGATCCCTTCACTTTTCAGATAAGGAAACCGTTCAAGGCCCAGTGAAATTAAGTGACTTGACTAAGGTAATAAATGTCTAAACCTTTTGATTTGATTTGATTTGAATTTAGGTCTGTCTTTCTACTTTGTATGTCACTCTCCTTAGGTCCCCTACCATTTATCAACAAAGCAACAATCACTTATTATTAAGCACCTACTACATAGTAGGCACTATATTAGACACTAGAAAAACAAATTAAAAAATGAAAATTCTTCTTATCAAAGAATATAGTCTTATTATATTATATATGATTAGTTATTAATATGTTATATAATTAACATATTAATTAATAATTAATATATTGATTAATTAATAATTAATATATTATTGTAATATGTAATGTTATTATATATTATATATATATATTATAGTCTATCCAGGGAGACAGAATGTACATACATAAGCACATACAGAATAAATATAAAATGTAGAGAAAGGAATTGAATAGTATAATGTAGTTAGGAAAGGGCAGCTAGGTTGCACAGCAGATAGAGTGCCAGGTCTGGAGTCAGGAAGACTCATCTTCTTGAGTTAAAATCTAGCCTCAGACACATTCTAGCTGTGTGACCCTGGGCAAGTCACTTTACCCTGCTTGCCTCAGTTTCCTCATCTGTAAAATGAACTAGAGAAGGAAATGGCAAGCCACTCCAGTATCTTTGCTAAGGAAACCCCCCCCAAAAGGGGGTCACAAAGAATTGCACACAACTGATGTGACTAAACAGCAAAAAGTTACATAATGGATGAATGAACCAAAAAAAATTATAAAACATTATACTAAGCATTGAGAATACAAATAGAAAAGCAGATCAGTCCCTATTATCAAGGACCTTGAATTCTATAGAGGGAGGCAGCAATCGGTATATCCCAAAAGTCTTGATGCTATTTTGAGCTAACTGCAGCCTGCAGGAACATTTTTGGGACCCCCTATATATAGGGTGGTTCAGCTGTGGGGCAGATGAGAAGTTCCAGCGGTCCTTATACAAATGCATCAGCAAGACCAATGGCAGTAAATTAAACAGTCAACAAGGGTCTATTAAGTGATCATTGTGTAGCAGAAACTGTGCTAAATGTAGGAGACTCAAAGAAAAATCAAAACCAGACCCTTCTTTCAAGGAGTTTATAGCTATGAGATAAACAGCATACAAAGGATGCCAAAAGTCTCAGGACGTTTTTAAGCTATTAAAACTTAAATTAAATTAAGCTATTAAAGCTTAAAACTACACCAAGGACATTTTGTATCCTTAAATCAGTCCATGAAAGAAAGCTATAAAGTAGAAGGGAAGGCACCAGTAGCTAGGGGACCCCAGAAGGCCTCCTGCAGGAGGTGGTATTGAACAGTCTTAAAGGAATCAGAGATTCTACAAGGAAGAGGTTAGAAGAGGGAGCATTCTAGGCACTGAGGACAGACAACGCAAAAACCTGGAGGCTGGAATCAGTAAGACCAGAATAGTAGTAGTAGTAGTAGTAGTAGTAGTAATAGGAGGAGGAGGAGGAGTAGGAGTAGTAGTAGTGGTAGTAGTGGTAGCAGTAGTAGTAGTAGTAGTAGTAGTAGTAGTAGTAGTAGTAGTAGTAGCAGCAGCAGCAGTAGTAGTAGCAGTAATAGTAGAAGTAGTAGTGGCAGCGGTGATAGTAGTAGTAGTGGTGGTGGTAGTAGAAGTAGTAGTAAAGTTTAATCCTTGAAAGCTAGGAAAGGGTCAGATTGTGAAAAGTTTTAAATGACAAATAGGAGAGATTGTATTTGGTCCTAGATGGAGCTGCTGGAGTTAATTGAGTAGGTGAAGGGTTACTGTCAGATAGGAGCTTTAGGCAAATGCCTTTGGTTGCTAAGTTGAGGATAGCTTATGTGAAAGAGACTCAAGGTAGAGAGACCAATGAGAAGGACATTGCAATAGTCTAGTCAAGGAGTGGTGAGGACCTGAAGTATGTTTGTTGGTTGAGTGAGCGGTGAGGAGACATATCCAAGAGACAGGGAGGCAGAAATGACAAGATTTGCCAACTGATTGGGTATGATCAGTGAGACTGATGATTGAGGATGTCAGAATGGTTGTGAACCTGATCAACTGGAAACATTGTGGTGCCCTCAAAAACAATAGAAAAGTTCTAAAAAGAAGTAATTCGGGGGAAAAGATAGTGAGTTGTTTTGGACATATTGAGTTTGAGATGAGTCATTCAATTCAAAATGTCCAGTAGGCAGCTGATGATAAGGGACTGGCACTTAATGAGAGAGACAAGGGTTGTTTCTGCAGATCTAGGAATCACCTGGGTAAAGATGAGCATTGAACCCTTGGGAGCTGGTAAAACCACCAAAGAGAAATTATTGGGAGAATAGAGAAGAGCCTCCAGAATACTCACTCAGCAAATGGCCTCCATTTTCTTGATGACATACGAGGTAGGGTTCTCAGCTGAGAATGAGGGGAAGAGGATGCTGTGGGAGCTTTCAGGAGAGAGGAGAAGGTGTGGAGCAGCCATTGTGATGAATGAGATAGAGAACTGGTCCGGGAGGAGAAGGATTGCCTTCCAGCAGGAAGGACATAGATGAGATCAGATAAGAAAAATGCATCACAGGTCCAATCTACACAATCTCCTGATTTTTCTCAATTCAACAGCACATAAGTAGGCGTAAAGGTGGGATAAGGTGGAGAGGGCTCTAAGTACTTTATAAATATTGACTATTTTATTCTCACAATAACTCTAAGAACTAGCTTATTATTATCCCCATTTTACAGATGAGAAGCTACATCAAATGGAAGATAACAAGTGTCTGAGATGAGATTTGAGCTCATCATCTTGTCTTCCATTGAATAAGCTCTCCACTGTGCCACCTAGCTGCCTTTTGATAATAATCCAGGGCTGGGATGGTTCCACGGCAAGATGACATGATAAAGAAACACAGGAATCACCAAGAGGAGATATTGTAGAGTTGAATTGGTTCACCAAAATGTTGTGACTGAGAGGGAAGGAGAGAGTAACCAGACTATAACCAGTGACCAGGGAAAGCCATGAGGGGTGATAGGATCAGATAACACTGTGAGATTAAAGATAAGCATTGTTCATAATAAGGGATGAGGAGAAACAGAATGATAAAATGTGATTGGATAAAGGAATTTGGAGTTCCCAAACATTATTATGCATGAAATATAACTAAAACTTTCCTACCTTGATTACTGGGTGTAAAGTCCTCCCTGGTAGAGGGAAAAAATACCAACATCCATAATATCATTTTTTTGTTGTTTTATGGCAACAATAACAGCAGCAAAAAGTGGAAGCAAAGTGGGTCCCCATAGACTGGGTAGGAAGTTGGACAATTCTTGGTATATGAGCATAGTGAAATATTATTATATTATTACATCATAAAGAATTCAAAAGAGCTTGGCAAGATTGGTACGAACTAATAGAATAAATTAGGTAGAACCAAAACAAAAAGAGTGTCCACAAAAATGCAAAGGAAAGTAACTGAAAAGAAATCAGAATTCAAACAAAAGCAGTAGCCAGTCTTGATTCCAGTGACTGCCAACAAGACATGTTTCCTTCTGTAGAGTTTGGAGACTACAGCTACCTGTACTGTCAGATACATTTAAAGTGTCTGTTTTGCTTAACATTTTCCCCTTATGACAAGGGAGGGTTCTGTTGGGGAGGGGGTTTACTGAGAAGTGACTAGTCTTAAAAAAACAACAACACAAAAGCATCAATAAAACATTAGCAGTAACAAAAAAGCAGAAGGAGGAGCAGATGTAAGAACCAGGCATCCAGTTACAGTCTCAGAGGCTAAAGATGGGGAAAGGTAATTAGGGAATAGATATGACAGATTTCTGAACCCAGGTTGCCAAGCAATCTTGGGAACAAGGGAAGTCAGGAGGCCTGGTACCTTAAAGTAGAAGATTCATTATCTTTAGAAAACAGTGAAGGAAAAAAAGCCCATGGCTTCAAAAGCAAGATCCCTTCTATTGGTTTTGAAAAAGAACTGGTGCCCTGGGAAGCTGGCTTTGATCAACAAGGACCAACGTCTGGGACTGGACTAGGGGCGAGAGGCAGAAACTAGATGCCACCAGGAGGACAGTGAGCTTAGGAAAAGTACACATGGATCTTTTACAGTTCCTTTTCTCATGGAAACCTAAGAAGAAATACAACAATGGAGTTTACAGGACCAGAATCAATTTAAGATGAGCAGAACAAATAGTGATTTAAAATTGTATGTGTGTTTTCACACACACACAGAAGAGATCACCCTTATGCGGTTTAGTAAAGGAACAGGACACATTAAAAAAAAATAAACCCGTCATTATATTCATGTGTAACAGGGTATAAGTACAGAGGCATCTTGCCTTCTGGCCAACCATGAATTCAAGCCCAGTACGTAGGCACTTCAGGGATGATGTCGCCCTCAGCAGCTTGGTAGATAGATGTATGGGCCTGGAGTCAGAGCCTTAGTGCAAGACTGGCCTCGGACACTTGCTAGTTATGTGGCCCTGGGTTAGTCACTCAGTTTCCCCAACTGTAAAATGCAGATAACAGCACCTACCTCTCAGGGTTATTGTAAGGAATGAAGGAGGTAATAATATTTATAAAGCATTTAACAGAGTAGCTATACAAACACTAATTTCCTTAATGCCGTCCTCCCCTCCCCATCTTATTTCCCTCTGAGACCGGCTGGCCATGTGTGACTAAACAGCAAAGGACTCGGGTACTGGGGAGCTGATGAGGCAATCCCCTTATTGGGTATGGAGCAAAAAGAGATTATGACTGAGGGATCCTTCGAAAAAAGGAGTGATTCTATCCCTGTGTTTCTTCTAATGTTGAATCTTCTTGTGGCATGTAGTATTCCCTTCAGGGATGAAGAGAGTAGCCACCAACTCAGTAGAAATATCAATTAATATTGATATGAACTGTAAATTGTTGTTAGCAATTTTTCAGCTGCGTCTGATTCTTGGTGATCCCATTTGGGATTTTCTTGGCAAAGTTATTAGAGTGGTTTGCCATTTCCTTCTCCAGCTCATTTTACATATGAGGAAACTGAGGCAAACAGGGTTAAGTGACTTACCCAAGGTCACACAGCTACTAAGTGTCTGAAACTAGATTTGAACTCAAGAAGATGAATCCTCTTGACTCCAGTCCTGACACTCTATCCACTGTAGTAGATGGCAGCTGAAGCATATGACCTACCTAGGAGAACCCATGTTTTGGTCTGCCTCTCCAGAATTTGTTTGGGTCTGAGTATAAGTGACTGAACAATGATCTTGAGATGGAAACAATCAATTTTGAAAGCAACCTTGTGAGTTTAGAGTCTCAGACACCAGAGTCCTGAATCTGAGCTGACCGGCATGCAGGGGAGTTTCTTCATTGGAGAGGATCCCATCAACAACAGAGGAAAGAACTCAACTTCTGGCTGGTCTGTAGAGAACTGTCAAGACAGTGTGAAGCTTAAAGGAAATGTAAAATGCCTTATTCAGTGGTCCTGCAAACTGTCAAATGACTTGATGCTTTAAGTGGCAAACCTCCAGGAGACTGTAATAGTTAAGTTACCTGGGGGATATGAGTCAAATGGAGAGAGTTAAAGGAAGAAAAGAGACAAGATCACTCTTTTTAAGAATCCACTGAGTCATCCGCTTTTCCTACTCAATGATCCACAAGAAAAATTGTTTCATGATTCCCCAAGGCGCCCGAGTTCTTCAGCGCTGGCTGGCCACAAGCAGCCGGTAGCTTCCTCATCCCCTAAGCACCAAGCTAGCTGGCTAGAAGGAAGCTGGACAGTTCTTTATATGCCCTGTTATACCAAATGTATTTTCCAAGTACGATTGTAGGTGAAGAAGCACATTATGGAGTTACCATTGAAGCACAGTTTAAATAGTCGTATTATGAAAATTTAAGCACAACCAAAATGAGTTTTTATGTGTGTGTATATACATATACGTACATATACGCTCCCACACATATACCTATGTGTGTGTTTATGTGTTTTTATTCAGTCGTTTAGTCCTATCCAGCTTTGTGACCCTGTGAATCGATTGAGTTTCTTTGGCAAAGATACTGTAGTGGCTTGCCTTTCCCTCTCCGGTGGATTAAAGCAAACAAAGGTTAAGTGACTTTCCCAGGGTCACACAGCTAATAAGTGTCTGAGCTCAAATCTGAATTCAGGTCTTCCTGACTCCAGGCTCACTGTTCTATCCAATGAGCCAACTAGCAGCTATAGAAAACAAATAGGTAGATAGCTAGATGGATGGATAGATAGAAAGATGTATACACACACACACATATACACTCATCTGAAATATAAACTTTACGGGCAAAAGAGATCAAAGTAGAATTTCAAATTTCCATAAAGGAAAAAAAACTAACACTGAGGTTATGTTGGCAAAGATCTAGAATTATCCAACATTTTCAAAAGCGGCACTTAGAACTAAATGCTAATTAGGTGGATTTCTCTTCAAGGAGGCTCACTTTCCTCTGTAAACAAATATTTTCCCTTCATTAAAGTACTAGTTTATTCGTGTCTAATAAAAGAATCTGGAGCTGGAGAAGGAAATGGCAAAGCAGAGTAACATACAAGCTAGAACAACTAACTATATTACATTTTCTCATTTTGAAGATGTCACTCTACAAGCCTGGCCTTAGGTAGACTCGAGGCAAATGAGGAAAGGGGCCTCATCACTCAGTCTGGATACTTTCCATTGCTCTCACTCCATTGTCAAAGAGATTAATACCTCCTTGTGAGTCCTCCTCTCTTCTCCAATATGTGCCTTCATTCCTGGGGGTTTCAGTGGACAGGCTAACATGACAACCAAACATTCTGGCCTCCCAGTTCATCAGTTTTCTAAGTTCCCATGATCCACATCTCTACTCTTCAGTCTCCAACTTGAACATTCAGAGCTTCTAGATATTACCACCAACCACAGTTTTGCTGCCACCATGATTTTTAATTCCAGTTTCCATCTCTCAGATCATAATCTCCTTTCCTTTCATCTCTCCCTCTGCCTCAGTATTCCTTCACCTGTTGTCCTCACCACAAACTCAAGTCCATTCAGCCTGTTCTCTTGTTCGTTACCCACCCACCCCCGACTTTCTTTCCTTCATAGTCTTTACCCAAAACTTACTCAGTTTATCTCTAGTGTAAGCTTTACTCCTGATTCTGTGCCTTATTGCCCTTTCGCTATACATACCCTCAAACTCTGCTTCAGAGAGTCCAATTTCAACGTGCTGGCCAAATTGTTCAAATGTTAAACATGCACTTGCCAAAAAGTGGCATCTCTATTTCATGGAGAACTCACACAGGGCAAACATTCACATGGTGATCAGAAGAAGAGATACAAGGACACTCTCAAGGTTTCTCTTAAGAACTTTGGAATAGATTTATGACATGGGAGACATTGGCACAGGACCACTCAGCATGGTGTGCCCTCATCAGAGAAGGTGCTGTGCTCTATGAGCAAAGCAGAATTGAAACAGTTCAAAGGAAACACAGGATGTGCAAATTTAGCATATCTACCCCAAATGTTCACACGGACTGTTTGTGTCCTATCTATGGTAGGTAGAGGATTTCAAGCTTGTGTTGGTCTGATCAGCTACAGTCAGATTCACTGAAACTTGACTGTAGCATAGTAACAACCAACCAACGATGCCTGTGTCATTCCACTATCTGACTTCTCCTTTTAATCTTTTTAAAATTAATTTAATTTTTAAATTAATGTTTCAACATTCACTTCCATAAGATTTTAAGCTCCAAATTTTCTTCCCCTCTCTTCCCTATCTGCCCTTCTTCCCAAGATGGTGTGCAATCTGATACAGGCTCTACCCATACATTCATATTAAACATATTTTCACATTAGTCATTAGTTGTGAAAAAGAATTAGAACCAACGGAAGGAACCACAAGAAAGAAGAACCAAAAAAAAAAAAAAGAGTGAGCAAATAGTCTGCTTTGATTTGCATTCAGACCTCATAGTTCTTTTTCTGCTTGTGGATAGCGTTTTCCATAATGTCTGCTCTCAGTCTTGACCCTTGAAAGAGGTTGTACTACCAAATGGACAAGGGCCACTGGAAATTACAAATTCATGTTATTGTGAGCCCTCTGTTTATGGCAAGACATGACCAATGTTTGGATTTGATTTTACTTGATTGTGCTTATTTATTACAGTAAAGTATTTAGGTTTGCTGGTTTGTTTGGATTTGTTTGTTGTTTTTTTTCTTTGCCAGGAGAAGAACTTCAGGGGAGAGCAGGGTTCATGATAAATATGCCAAAAAAAAAAAAAGAAGAAAAGATCATCTATGAAACATCTTTTTAAATACGTAAAAAATAACAGAAGAAAGTTCAGAGGGAGACAGAAATAAGCAGGACAGCTTTTTAAATAATCATGTTGGATTTTTATATACTTTCAAAACCAAGTTATGTGTAATAATTCATAATTTCATAAACAATTTTCTTTTTCTCTCCTTTGTAAATGGGAATGTCCGTGCTGTTGATGGTTGTCAAAGCCACAATAACAAAAGAAATAAAAATAAACATTTATCATTAAAAAGGACATGGCTGATACCCTTGGATCCAAAGCAAAAGAACTGTCATTCAATCAGCACAATGAACATGCAAACTGTCAGCTTGTGAATTATTCTGTTCAGGGTAGCTTTCTGTACTTAGTTTCTGATCTTTCAGCTTGAATCAAAGCTTAGCACCTGACCTTAATGCACTTCTGTTTTATCATCTTCCCTTCTCCACCAGGGACACAGTGACTCAGTTTGAACCCCACTGATGGCTGATTTCTTGGCATGGTGACTCTTACTCCCCAGTCTGAACCCTTGGCTTGATGTTTGAAGATGGCTTCCTTTAACTTAGTGTTAGCTCTGGCATTTCTCTCCTTTGGCAGATGCTTCTGCCTGCTCCAGAACAAACTTTCAACTCTTCTAAACTTTTCCTTCCCATCCTTAATATACCCCAGACCTGTGTGCACAATGCTACTGTTGGGACTAAGGAAGATACAAAAGAATCAATCCATCCATGAACATTTATATTCACTTCCTACTACATACAAGACACTGTGGAAGCTCCTGGAAATATAAAGCTAAAAAGGACACAGTTCCTGTCTTCAAGAAGCTTATGTTGTATAGAGCAGGAACAATTTATACTCAGAAAAGTAAATGCAAAATATATGCAAAGAAAATAGAAAGCAATTTTACAGAAATCCTAATGCCTAGAGGGATCAGAGGAGATCTCATATAGGAGATGGCACTTCAGTCAGTCAAGTAGTCAGCCATCATTTATTAAGTACCTACTGCATGCTAGGCAGGGTGGCTAGGTGATGCAATGGAGAGAATCGGGAAGACCTGAATTCAAATCTATCCTCAGATACTTATCAAACAACCTGTGGCCATTTTAAAGTGAAACTCCCTCTGGATTTGTGGGTGACAAAAAGATATAAAAAGTATGAATGAGCTTCTTCAGAATGCTGGGAACATTTCATTCAAGATCCTAGAACCTGACCAATCAAAAGCAGCATCAACACAGTCAAATGAGATTGACAGTATCATACAAGAGTCATGATTGTTTTAATGCTCCTGGTTAATAGAACCTCAACAGCACAATAAAATCAACTTGCCACCCAAATGAGTTGTAGCAAATGAGTCTTTTACACCAAAAGATCCAATAACTAGGAGACTGTCCTGGTTTCTTATCTGGTCTAATTTCCTTAAAAAAGACAAACAGAAAAACCTCAGTTCCCATCACCTTTCATAAAGGACTTTCAAGTGCGTGAGTATTATCACAGCAAATACACATTACTCCAAGAGATCTGTGGTTCCCCCAAGCCATCATCAAAGACTCTTGGCCAGGACTATTCTAAGCTTTCCACACTGGGTCCACCCACAGTGCCTGAGGCCATCTTAAGTTCTTGCATTCTATACAACTGGAAAGATATTATACCTATCCCCTTCTTAGTGGAACAAATTATATAGCATTTTATGCTTTTGTTTAAGCTAGACAGACAGGACAGTGTCTGGAAATATTTGCTGATAAACAAGAGGCTAGTACTTCATCAGGGTTTTAATAAATTATAAAGCACAGGATTTTCCTTCTGACTCTTCATATAGGAAATGGATTTATCAGCCTCTTGTGCTACCACACATTTTTAGGTAGTGCCCTAAGTTTTCTGTGGAATGTATAGTCACCCCTGAACTCTCACATCCAAACTAAGGCCTCTGACAAATAACTGCTTTGCAGCCTTTCATCTTCAAAACATTTTACAGATCTTAAAGATAATTCTTCACAATATCATTGAGGAGCAAGCTAGTTATTAAACACATTTCTAGATTATAAAACTGAAGATTTAGGGGAGGATACTAATAATAATACCTTTATCTCTTGCCTATCTTCTAAGTTGCTCAGAGTACTTTCTTATATATTATCAGAGTTAACACTGGTATTATTGGCAACTCTAGTTTATAGAGTTAAAACCTCCTAATGAGGCTCTGATGTTTAGTGGTGTTAAGTGATTTCTTCATAGTCTCATAATGAGATTCAGCATCCAGTCTAGGACCTTTGCACAAAGGAACCAAGACAATTAGTATGAGAGCTAAAATTGCTATTCAAAATCTTTCTGCATCCTGTCCTATACTCTTATTTTAGATATTAGAAATGTGATCATAAGATCATAAATTTGTATGCCCAATGTATACCTACATACCAGGCCCTGGGCTAAGTCCTTTTCAAATATTCTTTCATTTGACATCCTTACAACATGTTGATACTTATAGCAACCTGATGAGGTATGTGCTATTACTATCCCCTTCTTATAGCAGGAGAAACTGAGGCAGACAGAGATAGCTAGTAAGTGTTTGGGGCTGGAGTTGAACTCAGTTATAACTCCAAATTCATTACTTTGTCCACTGTACCACCTGCCTGCCTAGGTGACCTCAATGGTGCATGTACCCAGTGGAGGATCAATGGATCAAAGGGTACAAATAATTAAATGACTTTTCCTCTTCTCTCTCAACATTCTTTTTTCTAAGTGACTTCATCAGCCACTGTCTTCATGCAAATACCACTGGAATCTATCAGTTTCTCTCCTGATCTCTGGTTTTAAATTTGGATTTTTAAAATTTGTTGTTTTGGATGTTTTAAATGTGAAGTCCTATAAACATTTCAAACTCAACATATTTAAAATAAAACTAAAGACTTACCCCCAAACTGGGCTCTTTACCAAACTTCTGTTGAGGCATTACTAATCTCCCAGGTTTGTAACCTTAACATTTAGCCTTCACTCCTCTTTTTCCTTCAATCCATACTATGTAATTCAGAGGTTTCCAAACTTATTCAGTCTACTGCCTCCTTTCAAAAAAGGCACTTATTTAGTGCCCCCCTGGAAATCTACTTTCTTTAACCCTTTAATGGTTTTTAAAAATTGTATCATTTCAAAAATATATATAAAATTTTATTTTGCAAATAAAATTTTATTATTTTTTTGAAAAATGACATATCTTAAAATTTAATAAATTATTATAAATTTGTGGGGTTTTCCCTACATTGAAATTTTGGTAATGGAACTTTGCATCATGTAACCATATAGTATTGTATTGTAAACAAGTCTTTACATGCACATATTCTTGTTGATTCGTACTGGATTTTCTGACAATGTTCACCTGCCAACACTTGCTTGTTAAGACCTGTCAGCAGGCCTGACCACTGATTGGTTATATCTTGCATTTTGTGTATTTATTTGGAAAATAATATAATCACTATGACTTTAACTCTGTTATACAACAGATGAAGCATGTATGAACAGTTTTTCAAAATTCTCTTCTCTCTTCTTTCCTTCTTCCATCATCACCTTATTTTTATTCAACAACCCTAACTGCACCCAAGGCTGCCACCACTCCCCTGGATCATTCCATTATCCCCCAGGGGGGCAGTATCACCCACTTTGGGAACCTCTGAAATTAGCTGTCAAATCTAGCCATTTTTACTTCCACAGTATCTCTCCCATCTCTTACCATTCAGAAAGCTACCACCACCTTAAATTAGGCCCCCTCACTTAGATCATTGCATTGCCTTCTTAACTGGTCTCCTTGACTCAAATCTCTACCTATTCTAGTCCATTCTCAATTCTGCATTCAAACTGATCTTCCTTAGGTACAGAACTAATCATGTTACCCCCCTACTCAATAAACTCCATGGACTCCCTATTCCTCCTAGCATCAATTATTATCTTCTTGGTTTAGCTTTTAAAACTTTTCACAAGCTGAGCTCATCAGAACTTTTTAATTCCATGAGATATTACTCTACCTCTCACTCTCTGAAATCTAGCTAAACTGGCCTTCTCTCTGTTTCTCATACACGATACTTTATCTCTGTGCCTTTGCAATGGAATTCCCCTAATTGGAATGTACTCCCTACTCATCTTCACCCCACAGAATCCTTTTTTTTTTTTTGGCCACTCAACTCAAGTACAGGAAACCTTTTTGGATTTCCAGCTCCCCTCCTGCTAATGGCTTCCTTTGCTATCCTATATTTAACTACCTTGAATTCATTTTGCATTTATTTGGTGTATACACTCTCTCTCACTCTCTCTCTTTCTCTCTCTCTTTCTCCCTCTCTCTCTTTTTCTCTCTCCCTTCCCCCCTCTCACTATCTCTTCCAATAGGATATAAGATCCCTGATATCAGAGATTATTTCTTTTTTTGTTTTTACATCCTTAGGGACTCACCTAGAGCCTGATGCACAGTAGGCATTTAATAAATGTTTGCTGATAAAATGAATAAAATGAATTGAAAAGCATTTATTAAGTGATTAATTGACTGAATTGAATTGGAAAAACATTTACTAAGTGGTGACTATGATACTTGCCCTCAAGTAGCTTATATTCTAATAAAGGAAGACAACAGTCAGGGAGTGGTGGCCAGGAGGGGGTGTTTGGGACTGGTCATTCCTAGGGATGATGAGTGCAGAAGGCAATTAATTGCCATGTCCTTTCTAGGAATAGTAGCATGGATCTGATGAATATCCTCAAAGCTAGAGGTGGAAAAGAGGGAGTAAAGTAGGAATTGGAATGCTTACAGTATGCCATGAAGATGGATGGAGAACAGAATAATTTACATCTCCAAACTGGTTTCTAGAATGACTGAACAAATTCATGGCTCCCCCTAAAATGCATTAGTGTGCTTGTCTTTCTGTAACCACCCCAACATTGACTCTTTCCATCTTTTATCGTTTTTGCCACTAGTTCTTCACTATTTAATATTTATCAAGTATGAACAGTGTGCTAGACATAATTACAGAGCTCATCATAGTCTTCCCTTGAAGAGCTTTTCTTCTATGCAAAAAGCATGGTTGGCTTAAAATAATATGTTTGAATGTTTTCCCATCTTGCTCATGCTTGTTGAAGCAACGCTGGCCCATGTGAAGTCTCTAACCATAGGACTCCTATCTACAGTTTCTAATTGTGGAGTGTCCTTAACAATTAGATCACACTGACACAGACCAGTTTTCTCGTGTGAAAAGAGCAATTGCCTTCTATCTTACATGAAACAGACTGGCGTAATGGAAAAGTAACTGAGCTTGGAGTTCAGTGATCGCGGGTCTGGTCCTGGCTCTGTAGATAATTTACTGTGTGACCTTGGGTAAGTCACAGCCCCTCCACTTATTAATTTCCTCATTTGTAAAATGAGGGGTTGGTTAGATTAGCTGATTGCTAAGGTTTCTTTCATATCTAAGGTTCAATAATTCCCCAGCACACTCAGGATGCTCAGTATTTCCCTCTTTTTTGAATTTGGTTGGCTCATAAGATGTACTTTGCTTATTTTTTTAATTTGATGCAGTTCTAGCAACAACCTGAGTCTATTTTCTGAGAACCAACTTAGCTAAAGCCAGAAAGGCACCAGTCAATCAGTCAGCCAATCCACAAGCATTTATTAAATTCTTACAATATGTTAGATACTACACTAAGCCCTGGCAATACAAAGACAAAAACATTATCACTGATCTCAAGACCTCACTTTAAAAAAAATGTAATAACTTACAATCAGTTTATTACACAGATCAATTATTCTTGAACATACGAAGCTTCTAAGAAACAATTGGTTCATTAAATATACACAAGTGTTTCTAAATAAATTTTTACCCTTATATCAAAGAGGCTCATATTCTAAAAGGGGAATCAATATGCAAGTAACTGTGAACTTAAAAGGTATACAATGTAAATGGTAGGTAATCTCAGAGGGAAGATGAGCAGTGGGGTCAGGGAATGAGCGCAGAAGGCAATTAGAGGCAAAGCCTCCTGTAGAAGGTGGGATTTCAACAGAGTCTTGAAGGAAGCCAGGGAAGTATGGAAAGAAGGAGGGAGAGGATTCCAGTCAAGAGAGACAGCCAATATAAATGCTCAGAGTTAGGAGATAGAGAGTTGTGTGTAAGAATAACAAATGGGCATGTGTATCTGCATCCGCATGGAAAGAACCAAAGTGTAAGATAACTAGGGGGCTAGGAGGGGGCAAGCCTATGAAGGTCTTTAGGTATCAAAGAGAGAATTTTATATTTGATCCTGGAGATACAGTATTAGGGAGCCAATAGAGTTTGTTGCATGGAGGTGGTCAGATTTGTGCTTTAGGAAAATCACTTTTACATCTGAGTGGATGACAAATAGATGTGAGGAGAGACAGGGAGACCAATTAGAAGATAATTGAGATAGTCCAAGTGAAAGGTAATGAGGGCTTAGACTAGAGTAATAGTTACATGAGTAGATAGGAGATAATACATGAGGAGACGTAAAGATTGAAACAACAAGATTTGGCAAAAGATTGGATATGGAGGATGAGTGAGAGTGAGGAATTGAGGATGACACAGAGACTGTGAGCCTCAATGACTGGGAGGGTGGTGCCTTTGAAAATTATAGGGAATTTTAAAAGAGGTAGGTTTTGTGGGAAAAGACAATGAATTCTATTTCGGCCATGTCGAGTTTGAGATGTTTATGGGACATCCAGTTCAAAATATTCAGAAGGTAATTGGTGATACAAGACTGGAGTCCAGGAGAGAGATATAGGGCTATATAAATAAACCTGGGAATCATCTGCTTAGAGATGACAATTGAACAAAGCAGGGCTTGACGAGATCTCTGAGATGATATGAAGACAAGGACTTAGGACAAACCCTTTGGGGACCCCCACAGTAAGTGGGCATTTCCTCCATGGAAACTGAGCAAAGGACCACGAGAAGAAACAATCAGATAAGGAGTAGACCAAGAGACAGCAATGTCACAAACACCCGAGGAGGTGAGACTATCCAGAAGATGGTGGCCAACAGCACCAAAGGCTGTAGAGTGGTTGAGAAAGATGAGGATTGAGAAAAGGTCATTAGATTTGGCACTGATCACTTTAGAGATAGCAACTTATATAGAAAGATGAGTTCAGAGTCTGATTGCAGAGGATTTAGATGTGACTGGGAGGAACAGGGGCATTGCTTATAAAGTTTTGTCAAGGAGTCTTGGCAAGACAGGAGGAGAGATATATAGTGATTGTTACTGGATACTCAGCGATGAATTCTTTGACTGGATGGCAATGAATGATACAAAGAAAATGTGTTAAAGTGGCCCTCCTTCCTGGGTGGTTCACTTTTTTCTTCCACAGTGATGGTGGTTTAATGGTAGAAAAAGGGGCATAGGGCAATAAGAAAACAGGCTTCTTTAGACTACTACTCGGCATTACCTTAATTATAGATACTCTGTTTGTGAGATCTTTGTACAATACCAATGAATCTGAGGCTATTGGAAGAACTGAACCACATCAATACTGTTAATGTAATTCTTTCAATGAATAAAACCAGAAAACAAAGGGAAATTGCAGTTAAATGGGAGGACAGCTCACAAGTTTTCCTTGGAGAGGTCAACAAGAGCCTGCAGAGGGGGTTTCATTGTGTTACCAAAGGCAATAAGAAACAGTATTTCATGTGACATTTAGTGGCAATGCTCATGAGCAGTATCACTGCAGAACTACCGTGAAAATAATCATAGTATATACACCAATATTTCTTGCAGAAGATGAACAATTAAAGACATTCTTCAAAAACAAAAAACTACTTGGTAAGACTCTCCAAATTAATTCAGTGTACACTGTAGGTAGACAGGTAAGTGGCCCAGTGGATAGGGGACTGAGCCTGAAGTCAGAAAGACTCCTTCCTGACTTCAAATATGACCTCAGAGACTAACCGTGTGACCCTGGGCAAGTCACTTAACCCTGTTTGCCTCAGTTTCCTCATCTGCAAAATGAGCTGGAGAAGGAAATGGCAAACCACTCTGGTATATTTGCCAAGAAAATCCCAAATGGGGTCAGGAAGAATCAGACATGACTGATAAAGTAGTGAATGACAAAAACACACTGGGTTCCTGAAAAAGTTAAAAAATCCATTTTGTCTGTAGTTCTTCTATCTTGTCTCTGACCCTATTTGTATTGCAACCTCACCTCCCAAAGCCTTTGATCTTTCTTATGGTTGAAACAGCAAAGAGAGTCCTACCTACTAGGGCAGGGTTACAAGAGATGGCTGATCTCAAAAAGAGACTTTCCTGTCACTAGACCCAGCAATAGGTGTGTCCAATCAAAAGATACCGCATCCCCTATTCCTACGATGCAAACCCCCAGCAAAAAGTTCTGTCGGATCCTGAGGAACCTCATACCCAATTAACCTCCTGCCTAAATTGAAACATATATAAACTTTCCCTTGAGGATGTGGCTCCCTTGCTGGCAAATTCAATAAACTCTCAGTTGTTGTTCTTGTTTTTCAGTCTTGTCCTACTCTTCATAACCCTATTGGCATTTTCTTGGCAAAGGTACTGGGCTGGTTTGTCATTTCCTTCTCCAGCTTGTTTTACAGATGAGGAAATTGAGGCAAACAGGGTAAGTGACTTGTCCAGGGTCACACAGCTAGTAAGTGTCTGAGGCCAGACTTGAACTCAGGAAGACGAGTCTCCCTGACTCCAGGCCCAGCACTCTGTCCACTGTGCCATTTAAACTGCCCAATAAACTCTTGTTGGTTTCTAAATTTTTGGTTCAAGTCTGGGTTTGCTTTTGGTTTTGGTTGTGGTTTGTTCCAGCACAAACATTTTTACTCACAATAGTCTGGTGCTTGGTGACTTCAATGTAAAGGTGGACACAGGGAAGTTGATGAAAATATGACTCAGGTTTGACAAATAAAAGTGGTCAAAGGCATACAGATTGATTACCCACAGACCTTCTGACTATATGTCAAAAATATTTCCTTCCTAAAGAGAGTCCAGAGGCATTGGACATAGTGAGCACTGAAAAACAACACAAAAAATGAAATGAACTGTATTTTACCAGACAGGAAATGAGTAGTTACTGATATGAGAGTCATGCTGGAATCAATTATCTCGCTACAATCAGGTGATAAACTAGGTAAATGAGAAGAAAGGTTAAAGTTAGAGGACACTGAATAATTAAGAGATTCAACTGAACCTATTCAAATTATCCATTAGTGACAAAAAGCTGACAATCCATGAAGATAAGGATAACAGTCTGATTACTGTCTTCTGAAAGAGTTTAACCAGTATGAAGTGGTAACCACAATAAAGAGGTCAAAAGCATCCAGAAAACGCCTTAACCAGCAATTTCTTTTGGTAATAATTTATTTATATCATTATATTAATTTATAATTATAGTACTATGTTAAATTATAATTAATAATTTAATTAAGTGACTTTCCCAGGGTCACACAGCTAGTGTCAAGTGTCTGAGACCAGATTTGGACTCAGGTCCTCCTGACTCCAGGCCTGGTGTTCTACCCACTGCATCACCTAGCCACCGCTTGATAAGAATTTATTAAGCACCTACTTTGTATCAGGAATTGTACTTGGTGCTGGGGAAGTTCCTTGTTGTTCAGTTGTGTCTGACTCCATTTGGAGTTTTCTCGGCAAAAAATATTGCAGTGATTTTGCCATTTCCTTCTCCAGTTCATTTTACAGATGAGGAAATGGAAGTAGATAGATAAGGTTAAGTGACTTGCTCAGGGTCACACAGCTAACAAGGGTCTGAGGTCAGATTTGAACTCAGGAAGACGAGTCTTCCTAACTCCAGGTCCAGCTCTCTGTGCACTATGGCGCCACCTGGCTGCCATGCTGGGCATACAAGCACAAAACCAAAGCAGTCTCTGCTCTTAATTTCCCCTAATTAACAGCCCCTTCCTTATTGGAAGGAAATAATGCATACACAGAAAAATTAAATCTATACAAAGTATTTTCCTAAAGGAAAACGCAGGCATAAAATTTAGGGTGGTTTGTTCACAATAGTATGTTGGTTTCAGAGGACACTGTGGAAGGTTAGAGCCAAATGTGCTAAGAACATGAGAGGGATGGGGGTGGTAGGGATGGTATGAAGGAGCAAGGAGGGATGCTTCAGATTCATAGGGCTTCTGAGTGCAGGCGTAGGACAGCAGGGTATCAAACCATCCCCAGTGACAATGGGATATTGATCAAAGACATCACCTCTCATACTCACTGCCTACGTGACTAGGCAAGTTATTGAAGCCTCCGAGACTCAGTTTTCTCCTTTGTGGTATAATAATTACACCTATTTCACTGTATTATTTTGAGGGTCCAATGAAAGAAAGTGCATAAATAGTTTTGCAAATCTTAAGCTCAATGATCTGAGAAAAACATGGAGAGACTTGAATGAAATAATGAAGAGGAAAATGAGCAGAACAAACATTGTATATAGTAACAGCAATATTGTTTATAGAGCGACTTTGAGTGAATAAGTTATTTTGACTATTATAAACACTCAAATTAACTGTAAAGGACATATGAAGAAAGACGCTATCTGCATCCAGAGTAACAACTGATAAATAGAAGTATGCATAGAATAATTTTACATATACATATATGTATGTATGTATATATGTATATGTTTGTATATATGTATATGTACATACACATTTTTGTCCAATGGTAGCCATCTCTAGTATAGCCGAGGAGAAGAGAAGAAAAAAAAAGAAAAAAAAGAAAATTTTTATTTAAATTATAATTATTATATAATATAGAATAATATAATTTAATTATAATAATAATTTATTTATAATAATTTGTAATAATAAAATATAAAATATATAAAATTATAATAATTTATAATAATAGATATTATAATTTAATAAATAATAATTTGTTTATAATAATTTGTAATAATAAAATATAAAATTATAATAATTTATAATAATAAACAACATAATAAATACTAATTTAATTATAAAACAATAATTTTGTTGCATATGTGAAAGGAATAGCAAGTTGTGTATAGCAGATTTACAGTTTTATGTGTAATCATCTTTTTTATTATATATTTTATTATACTACATTATGGAAATGCTTTTTTATTCTAGAAATTAAAAATGAAATAATTTTTTAAAATCCTAAAAGGCAATATAAATGTTAGCCAATATTAGTTATTATTACAATACTAACATATATATGCAATCATAGCAAAAACTCTGTTCAGCAAACCTCTGACTATTCATATCAAGTGAAGCATAAAACAGAGATGTGTCCTTGCCAAAGGCTTTCATCACGGTCATGAAGGATGTCCTATACAAGTCCCAAAGGTAAAGGGAGGTCCTCCAGATGCTCCTGTTTACAAATGATATTTTGTTTAGTGCATCAAGCCTCAGAAAATCTCAGGGACTCCTCCTTGAGATCCATGACTGCTCTGAAGAGATTGGTCTAACAATCTAGATAGGAAAGTCCAAAGAGACCAAAAATGCCTCTTGTTCAAACTCTGATGCGTAGCTGGATGACCAGTCCATTAAATTAGCACATTTGTACATGTATCTGGAACAACATTAAAGATGAACTTTATGCTGGACCCAGAATGGATTAGGACAAACAGAGCAGGTGAGAAGCTGCACAGTACTGTTAATAATCCCTGCTTCCCCATACACAAGCCCAACTTTTTATTTTTAAAATTCATATTTATTAATTTTAAAGTAACATAGTTTTTGTTAGTCTGGACTTGGCAAACAGCAAGAAACACGAACGTTTCCATTTACAAAGAACAAAAAAAAGAGGATAATATATGCAACTGTGAATTTCTATTATGTGCAGCTTATTTTTTAATAGGCTATATTAGAGGCAGAACCAAGATGTCAGGGTAAAGGCAGGGACTCACCTGAGCTTTCCTCCCCCCACAAAATCCTTCCCAATACCTTTAAATAATGACTCTAAACAAATTCTAGAGCAGCAGAACCCACAAAAAAACAGAATGAAAGAGTTTTCTAGCCTAAGACAACTTAGAAGGTTGGCAGGAAAGGCCTGTTGCATCAGGGTAAAAGAGAAGCACAGTCCATCACAGGCTGGGCCAGCACGGACCAGACCCCAGCAAGCCTAAGCAGGCCTCATGGTAAGTGAATCAGTGGCAGCAGCGGTGGTTTGCAGACTTCTCAGTCCACAGACAGTAAAGGCACTGGACAACAGGTGAGATTTACAGGGGTCCCTTTGCTGGCACCAGTAGCAGGACTCTGTTGCATTGCCTATACTTGGATATGAGTCACAGACCTGGGTCTTAGTCTCAGAGTGAGGAAGTTCTGGGTTGAAAAGAGTGGTTGGCTTACTCACAAACCAGTACATAGTACAGGAAAGTAGTAAACACACCTCTCCCTAGATTATACCACCTTGGAAACTTAGAAAAAACTTACAGGCTCCCAGAATTACCTCTGCAAATAGCTGCACAAAAAGCATGAAGCTTGGGACAATGTGCCCTCCACCCTGGAAGCAGAGCCCCATTTTAGCATAGAGTTAAAAGTAAGAAATAAGCTGGAAAAATGGGAAAACAACAGAAAAAATTCTGGCCACAGAAAGTTACCATGATGATGAGGAAAATCAAAATATACACACAGAAAAATACAACAAAGTCAAAATCCCTGCATCCAAAGCCTCAAAGAAAAGTATGAACTGGTTTCAGGTCATGGAAGAGTTCAAAAAGGATTTTAAAAATCAGGTAAGAGTGGTAGAGGGAAAATTGGGAAGAGAAATGAGAACGATGCAAGAAAATCATGAAAAAAGAGTCAACAGCGTGGCAAAAGTGGCACAAAAAATCCACTGTAGAGAAGAATGACTCAAAAAGCAGAATTGGTTAAATGGAAAAAGATATACAAAAATGTCCTGAAGAGAAGAACTCCCTAAAAAGTAGAATTGGCCAAATGGAAAATGAAGTACAAAAGCTTGCTGAAGCTAGAATTGGGCAAGTGGAAGCTAGTGACTTTATGAGATACCAAGAAACAATCAAACAAAATCAAAAGAATGAAAATATAGAAGAAAATGTGAAGACATCTCATTGGAAAAAACACTGACCTGGAAAATAGATCCAGGAGAGATAATTTAAGAATTATTGGAATACCTGAAAGTAATGATCAAAGAAAGAGCATAGAAATCATCCTTCAAGAAATTATCAAGGAAAACTGCCCTGATATTCTAGAACGACAGGGCAAAATAAAAATGGAAAGAATCCACTGATCACCTCCTAAAGATATCCCAAAATGAAAATTCCCAGTAATATTATAGTCAAATGCCAGACCTCCTATATCAAGGATAAAATACTACAACAAGCAGCCAAAAAAGAAGCAGTTCAAATATCATGGAGCCACAGTCAGGATAACACAGGATTTAGCAGCTTCAATATTAGAGGATCAGAGGGCTTGTAATATGATATTCTGGAGGGCAAAAGAGCTAGGATTACAACCAAGAATCACCCAGAAAAACTGAATATAATCCTTCAGGAGATAAATGGATATTCAGTGAAATAGAGGACTTTCAAACAATCCTGATGCAAAGAACAGAACTGTGTAGAAAATTTGACTTTCAAATAAGAAATGCAAAAGGAGCATAAAAAGGTAAACAGGAAGGAAAAATCATAAGGGATTGGATAAGGTTAAACTGTTTGCATTCCTACATGAGAAAATGATATTTATAGCTCCTAAAAACTTTCTCATTATTAAGCCAGTTAGAAAGAGTATACATAGACAGAAAGCAGAGGTGTGGGTTGAATGTGATGGTGTGATTATCTAAAAAGAGTAGAATTAAGGGATGAGAAAAAAGAATTCACTGGGAGAAGAGGACAAGGAAGGATAGAATAGAAAAAATTTTCTGACATAAAAGAGGCCTGAAAAAGATTTTACAGTGGAGGGAGAAATGGGTCAAGTGGGAATGGGAGCATATGGACCTTACTCTCATCAGAATTAGCTCAAAGAGGGAATAATACTCACACTCACTTGGGTGTAGAAATCTATCTTACCATACAGGAAAGTAGGAAGGAAAGGGAATAAGACAGCAGTTCTCAACTTGTGAGTCAAACAACCCTTTCACAAGGATCGCCTAAGACCATTGGAAAACACATATTTCTGATGGTCTTAGGAACAGAGATACTATTCCTCTGTCCATCTCCAGGGGGGTCTGCCCACATGCAAATATACCCACATATGAGTATTAAGAGTATTAAAGGGTAATGGCATTAGGAAGGTTAAGAACCACTGGAACAAAAGAAGGGTTGGGGTAGAGCTGATAGAAGGAAGGACTGTTTGGGGGAGGTAAAAGTCAAAAGAAAAACACTTTGGAGAATGGACAGGGTAAAAGGAAAAAGAGAGAGAGAGAGAGAGAGAGAGATAAATGAGGAAAATAGTATGGGAGGGAAATACATAGTTGGTAATCATTACAGTGAAAAAAATTTACAGTGAGTTTCTCTAATAAAGACTTCATTTCTCAAACACAGAGAAAATGGAGTCAAATTCATAGAAATAAGAGCCATTCCTCAATTGATAAATGGTCAAAGGATATGAACAGGCCAGCTTCAGACAAAATAATCAAAGCTATCCATAGTCATACCAAAAAAAAAATGCTCTAAGTCACTATTGATGAAAGAAATGACTGCCTAATATAACAGAAAAGGAAAATAACAAATGTTGGAGGAGATGTGGGAAAATTAAAATACTGATGTACTATTAGTGAAATTGTACATTGATCCAACCATTCTGGAGAGCAATTTGGAACTATGCCCAAAGACTATAAAACCACACATACCTTTTGATTAAGCAATATGACTATGTGTACTTCAAAGACATAAAAAACAACAAGGAAAAGGAACTATCTGTTCAAAAATATTTATAGCAGCTCTTTTAGTGGTGGCAAAGAATTGGAAATTGAGGGGATGTCCATCAATGGGGAATGGCTGAACAAGTTATTGTTTATGGTTGTAATGGAATACTAATGTGCTTTAAGAAATGGCAAGCAAGATGCTCTCAGAAAACCATGGAAAGACTTACATGAAGTGATGCAAATGAAAATTACAAATGTAGAACCCGGAAAACATTGTACATAATAACAACAATATTGTATGATCTACTATGAATAACTTAGTTATTCTCATCAATACAATGATCCAAGATAATTCTTTAGGACTTGTGATGAAAGGAGCTGTCTATCTCCAGAGAAAGAACTGGTAGGACTTGAATGCAGATCAAAGATACTTTTTCTTTATTTTTCTTATGGTTTTTTGGCCTGTGTTTTCTTTCATAGAATGACTTAAATGGAAATGTGTTTTGCATGACTGCACATGTATAACCTAGGTCAAATTGCTTGCCTTCTCAATTGGGAGGGAGGGTGGAAGGGAATTTGCAACTCAAAATTTGAAGAAAAAAAAAAGGAATGTTAAATTGTTTTTACATGTAATTGGGAAAAATAAAATATTAAACATCAAAAAAGAATATAATAAATTAATTTCAAAGCTATATTTGTACATGTTTCCCTCTGAAGTTCCTTCAATTTGCTACTATGCATTTTAAATTCATTTAAAAAAACATTAGGGTGTGGGATTTGGGAGGAGAAGGAATCTAGTGATAGTGATGATCATCTTTTCTGTTGGGGGCATCATTACCACTAGCTTCCTTCCTCCTCAAACTCCCATACCCTGAATTAAAAAAAAAAAATACCCTTCTTTTCAACAAATAAACATACTGAGTAGAAGAAAAAAAACTGCACACATTGGGCTCTGCCTGAAAATTGATGTGTAATTCTTCACCTTAAGTCTATCACCTCTGCATCAAGGGGTAAGCAACATGCTTCATCATTGGTCCTCTGGAGTCCCAGTTGATAATGGCATTGATGAGCATTCTTAAGCCTTATACTGTTGTTTTTCTTGATAATAGTGTAGTCAACTATTCTCCTGATTCTATTAATTTCACCCTTCATTTTCAGGTAAATCTTCCTAGGTTTCTCTGGATCCATCCCTTTTGTCATTTCCTAATGACAAATAATATTGTATTTGTATTACAATATACCATACATACCATTATATACCATAATGTAGACTTTCCCCGCTTGATAGGCATCCCCTTTAGTTTCCATTTTTTTTTTTTTTGCTACCACAAAAGGAACAACTATAAACATTTTTGTACATATGGGTCTTTCCCCTCTTCCTTTAATCTTTTTGGGATATATTACCAATAGACAGTTGGATGGTGTAGAGAAAAGGGCATGGGACTCAGAGTCAAGAAGGACCAAGTTTCAGGGAGACTAACTGGTGCAGTGAATAGAGCACCAATCTGGGAGTCAAGAGGACCTGAGTTCAAATGAGGCCTCTAACACTTAACACAAAAACTAGCCATGTGACCTTGGGCAAGTCAATGAACCCCCAATTGCCCTGCCTTCCCCCTAACAAAAAAGAAGAACCAAGTATGAATCCTGTCCTCAATACTTTCTAGCTGTCTGACTGTTGGCAAAACTCTTAGCCTCAATCTATTCATGTTTTGTAAAATGGGGATAATTATAGCACCTACTTAATAGGAACATTATGAGGAGTATAATGAGATAATATCTGAAAAGGACTTCATAGACCTTAAAGTATTATAGAAATACTAGGCATTATTATTATCATCAGTGGTATTGATGGTTAACCAGTTCAAAGCTGTATCAACTGGGGTGGCTCGGTGGTGCAGTGAATAGAGCACCAACCCTGGAGTCAGGAGGACCTGAGTTCAAATCCAACCTCAGACACTTAACACTAGCCATGTGACCTTCAGCGAGTCACTTAACCCCAATTTCCCTGCCCTTCCCCCTGCAAAAAGCAAAAAATAAAATAAAATTTTAAAAGCTGTATCAACAATGCATTAGTGTGGCTCTTTCTTACAATGTTTGCAAAAATTGTTATTTTCCTTTTTCATCATTTTTACCAATATGATAGATATAAGATAGAACTTTAGAGTTATTATAATTTTCATTGCTCTTATTATTGATATAGATTATTTTTTCATATGGCCATTGCTAGCTTGGATTTCTCATCTGGAGAATTGCCTAT
>CM053597.1:204179303-204199829 GCA_028646575.1 Pseudocheirus occidentalis | reverse complement strand
CTGAGACTTGTAGAGTTGTCTTATAACTGTGTGTTGCTGAGAAGAGTCCAGTTTATCAAGGCTGGTTGTCACACAGATGATGTGTCTGTGATTGTGTACAAATTTTTCCTGGTTCTGCTCTTCTCACTTAGCATCTGTTTGTATAAGCCTCTCCAGGTAAATATGAAGTCCATCTCCTCCTCATTTCTTATAGGACAATAGCATTCCATTACATTCATATACCATAGCTTGTTCAGCCATTCCCCAATTGATGGGCATCCTCTTAATTTCCATTTTTTTGCCACCATGAAGAGAGCTGCAATAAATATTTTTGTACATATGGGTCTTCCTCCCACTTCTATGATCTCTTTGGGATACAGCCCCAGAAGTGGTGTTACTGGATCAAAGGGTATGCAATTATGTATAGCCCTTTGGGCATAGTTCCAGATTGCTCTCCAGAATGGTGAATCAGTTCACAACTCCACCAACAATGCATTGGTGTTCCAATTTTTCCACATCCTCTCCAGCATTTGTCATTTTCCTGTTTTGTCATCTTAGCCAATCTGACTGGTGAGATGTGGTACCTCAGAGTAGTTTTGATTCACATTTCTCAAATCAATAGTGATTTAGACCATTTTTTCATATGCTTATAGATATCTTTCATTTCTACCTCTGAAAATTGCCTGTTCATATCCTTTGACCATTTATCAATTGGGGAATGACTTGTATTCTTATAAATTTGACTCAATTCCCTGTATATTTTAGAAATGAGGCCTTTATCAGAGACACTGGTTGTAAAAATTATTAGAAACTCTTTCAATAATATTATATTATATTATCCCCAGTTTTAACTGGTTCTTTTTAAATTTTACCAGCACTGATTTTGTTTATGGAGAATTTTTCAAGTTTATATAATCAAAATGATGTCTTTTATCTTCTGAGTTTGTCCATCTCTGGTTTGTCAAGAACTCTACTCCTATCTATAGCCTTAAACAGTATCTCCTACCTGCTAGTTTGTTTATAATATAACTTTTTATATCTAGGTCACATATCCATTTGCATTTAGTCTGATATATGGTGTGAGATTTTGGTCTAATCCTAATTTCAGCCAGACAGCTTTACAGTTATCCTCACCATTGTGGTCAAATAGCAAATCTTTACTCCAGTGCCTGAGATTCTTAGATTTATAGAACATTATGCTACCATGTTAATTTATTTCAGAATCTTGTGTTCCACTGAATCTCCTCCACTGATCAACTTTTTTTTCCTCTTAACTAGTACCAGATAGTTTTAATGATTACAGCTTTGTAGTATAATTTGAGGTATGGAAGTGCTAGGCTCCCTTCCTTCATAATTTTTGTCATTATTTCTTCAGAGGAAATTTTTGTTTCTCCATATGAATTTTGTTATTTTTTTCTTAGGCCTATAAATAATTCTTTAGAAATTTGGTTTGTATTATAATAAATAAGCAAGTTAGGTAGTATTTTCATTTTTATTATATTAGTGTGGCTCAACCATATGCAATTAACATCTTACTAATTATTTAGGTCTATCTTTATTTTGGTAAATAATGCTTCTCTGTTGTATTAGTGTGTGTGTTGGGGTAGAAGAACTTACAAGTATCTTACACATTCTGTAGTTGCTTTAAATGAGCACTGTCTCTGTATTCAAGAAGTCCTGAGTTCAGATACTTACCAACTGTATCACCTATAACCTGTATAGCTTAAATACTGTCTGCCTTGGCTTCCTTATGGGTAAAACAGGATAATAGTAGAACCTACCTCCCATGATTATTATGAGGATAATATGACATAATATTTGTAAAGTGTGAACGTTAAAGTTCTGGGTAAATGCTAGCTCTCATTATTGTTCTTTTCTTACTGGATTTTACTGATAATGTATAAAAAGAGCTGATCATTTCGGTGAGTTTATTTTATATCCTGCTATTTAGTAAATATTTATATATTTAATAATATTTCATTTATAATTTATTCATTATTTATTATATATTATTTTATATAATATATAAAATATATTTAATAAATAATATTTATTATTTAACTAAGTAATAAAATATAAAATAAACAATTTAATTAATTTTAGTTGATTGTCTAGTTCACTAAGTAAACTATCATATACTCTATAAAAAGCAATCATTTTGTTTCCTCTATGCTTAGATAGAATTCCTCTGGAAAATCCACTGAGACCCAAGTACTAAGAAGTATAAGCATACTGAAGATAATATTAATTTTAAAATCTGAGGCTGCTGCCTTGAGGAAGTCAGAACTGGCTGGGATGATGCAGTAGGTTTCTTTGTGAAGTCTTGGAAAACAAAGGAGATGAATGTGCAAGGCTGGATATCGTAGAAAGAGGAGGTAGAACCCCTCCCCCCCAACTTCATTAACTTCACAATTTCACTCTCTCTTGAGCTAAGGGAGCAAAAGCAGAATGCTTTATACAATGACAGCAACATTATAAAGCAAACAGCTTTGGAAGACTTTAGAACGCTACTCAATGCAATGAAAAACTGGTTGAAAAAAAGCCCCAAGGTCTGAAGAAGAAGCACAGTATCCACCTCCTGCTAGAGAGGCGAAGGATTAAAAATGTAGAACGAGATCTACATTTCTGGACGTGAACAATGTGGGGATTTGTTTTGTGAACTCTGCATATTTGTCATGAAAGGTAGTTTGAAAAATGTTCAAGAGGGTGGGGAGAATGGCAGAGAGATAAATGCCTATAAATCATTTGAAAATAAAAAGCCCGAATTTGACTCTGCATTTGTTTTTAGCATACCCTGCTGAAACACAGAAAAATGTCGTGTCCATATTACAGTTGAGGAATTACTTGGTAAATAAAGTGAAGAGTTTTTGATTTGAGGTTTGGGGTTTGGGTTTTGTTTTTTTTCTTTTGGCCTAGAGCTGCACTGTAAAAATTAAGCAGGCACCATAGCTTGTTTTAATTGTTGTAAAGTACAGATGTTTTGGATTACAGCCCAGCAACATAGCTCAAGGTCAGTGTCTAAGGCTGTAATCAACTGTCTGAAAAAGTGATTTTTATCCTGACGACATCATTTATGGGAAAGCTCTTTGCTGCATTTAAGCAACGTTAGTCATTTGTGAGTTAGTTGAGAGTTTGACAGAAATCTCAGTATGGGCAGTTCAGAAATTGATGGTCCCATAAGCCTGAGGCTTTTCTCTCTCATCTCCCTTAATTCTTTTCAGACCAAACCCACTAAAGAAAAAAACATGATAATGAACATATGCTGATGGACTTTTAAAGAAAATATAAGGCTGACCCTAAAGGCACTGAACAAACTCTGCTTCTTCTTTTTGGAGGTGGACACTTAAATCCTCTGAATCTATGATATATGTAGTCATTGAAGGGGAGGGAACATACATGGAGTAAGGGAGAAAACGAGCATTCATTCAGTGCCTACTATGTGCTACAAGTATTATCTCATTTGTACCTCGTAGGAGGCAGGTACTATTATTATCCTCATTTTACAGTTGAGGAGATTGAGGCAAACAGAGGTTCAGTGACTTGCCTAGGGTCACATAGCCAGTACCTATCTGAGGCTAGATTTGAACTCAGGTTTTCCTGATTCCTGGTCCAGAGCTCTACTCAATGTATCATCTAATTGCTCATGGCAAGGAAGAGAGAGAACTAGTATGTGCTGCTGATGTTTGTGAAAATCATCTGGGTGGCTGAATTTTTAATTTTTTTATAATACAGATGTAGGAAAGGTTTGGGGAGCCAATTGAGTCCTCCATAGGCAAAGAGAAGGTTCTTGGAGCCTAACTCTGTTTCTGAGAATTTCTGGAAGATGTCCCAAACAAACAACCTACATATTCTCTCCCATCCTGCGAAAATTAGTAGTCTTTCATGAGTGCATGGACACATAGGATGGGGAGATGACGAGCATGTAATGTAATTGTGTGTGAGGGTGTGTGAAGATTCCATCAGGTGGTTTGGATAACAAGCCCTCAGAACGGAAGGCTGAATGTTAAGGTGGTACAGTTTCTAAGCAGTCTCTGGTGGAATTATAGGTATGATAGTAAACTCAGCTTCCAGTAACCAGAATGTGAGAGGTACCAAGGAAGTATCTGAGCTGCTGGTGATTGATGACTTTCTACCTGTGAGAACAGGTACAAGGTACTGAAGTACCTGTCTCTGCCCCTTCTTGCTGCCCAAGGTGGCAGACATTTACTCCTAAATTTTTCTGTTCTTTAAGTTTATTCACAATTCTTGATTTAATTAGTACTTGAACATTGGCTTACTCTAGATAAAAATATAACCAATCATAACTATTTTTATTTTTAATAGATTGTATTGGTATCTTTTGTTTTTACATCACCTATATTTCTCGCTATATCCCTTCTCTTCACTCTCCGGAGTCATCCTGGGAATGTAAAGTCACATCTACATTCGAAGGATGGGGGCCAGAGGAGAAGTGAGTACCCTTGCCTTTTGTTTTCACCTGAAACCAAACTTCTAAACCCTGACAGTACAAAGGTACACATGAACATAAAAGCTACACATAAAGAATTATTTTGAAAAGGAAAAAGAAAAAAATTCAGCTAAACTAAATAACAAATTGAGAAAACCTGATTTTATACACACTATTCCATAGCCACGGACCCCTGTCTTTACAAATAGGTACAGGGCACTGTCTTCTCCTATTTCTTCTTCAGAAGAACAAGAAAACTTGTCCTTTATAATTTCACAATATTCACATGATTATTTTTATTTTGTTTCATTATCTGTGAACAGGGTGCCTCAAAAGAGAGGAATAATGATTAGTATTGATATGCAGAATAAAATGGGTCATTGGTAAATCTGTATACCTACTGAAGGACTGAGAATTATGAGAGGAAATTATTTTGATGTCATCATCCTAAATATGTAACACTTAATCCAGAGCTATTGCCTTTAGATCAAAATGAATCAATTGCCATTGCTGTCTGATAGGAGATGGGCTATTGGATAATGGTGCTTCCCACCTCCCTTTTCCATTGCTTCTCCCCTTTCCCTTCCCCATTCACAGAGTACTCTATAAGGGTAGAATAAAGGGCAGTGACTAGAGAGTAGGTTATGCCTGATTCGAGGAGAAAAGGAGTATCTGGATCAAGCCAGAAACACTTACATTCCAAGGATGGGGGCCAGAGGAAGAAGTGAGTACCCTTCCCTTTTGTTTTAAATTTCAACCAAACAAACTTGGAAACCATGAGAGTACAAAGGCCACACATATATATCTGTTTCGTCCATCCTTAACTATGCAACCACTTGTCACTCCTTCCAGAGCAGTAATTAAGAGCTATTTTGATTGTACATCTTGGGCAATATGCTATGTACACTAGAGCAACGAAGATTATTTTGTTACAGCTCACGTACAAGTAGTTACCATGTTACAACATACATAGATATTACTCAGGCTGTGAGAAACCCAAGGGGCAGAGGTGGAGAGATCTTTATTAAAGGAATGAGTTATTTCCATTAGAGATTTGCTTATCTTGCAATGAGTAAAAGTTAAGAAGGCATTTAAAATAAAATAAAAATCAACACACCAGCCATTTCATTGTATTAAGAAACCTAATAATGAAAGCAGGCAATCTGTTACTTAGTCCTAGAACTGCTTATCTAACTATATATATCTTTGACCTCTTTGAGCCTCAGTTTTCTCATCTGTAAAATGACCAGTTATACAAAATGATCTCTTACCTTCCTTCAGGTTCTAAACTTTTATGATCCTAAGTACAAAGTAGCTGTGAATATTTAAGTTATTTTCTTCAGTAAGTACAAAGCTTTATAATTCAGAAACAGACTCATGAATCTGGAAATTAGCCTAAGAGGGTATCTAGTTTGAGATCTTCTACCTTTTGTCAGATGAAGACATAGATCAATGTTAATATCCTAGATATTAGACAAAGTTAATATCCTAGATCACTAGGATAAGCAAGGAGACCACCGTTAAATTCCCTGAGCAAAGCAGAGGTACATGCATGCAAAGGGGTGTGTGTGTGTGTGTGTGTGTGTGTGTGTGTGTGTGTGTGTGTGTGTATGTGTGTGTGTGTGTCCAGATCCATGATAACATTGTGGGGCACCATGATGGTTCAGCTGGTGATGTGTGATTTGTCACATACTTGCAACAGAACGACTGACCCAGTAACGCTTTTTTTGCTCAGCATCGTGCTTCTGAAGAGCCAGTTAATGAAAGGGGCTGAAATGTATCAGAAAGGACAGAGCACGCTGGATGTGGAGTCAGGAAGTCCCGGGTTTGGGTTTTCCTTCTGGAACTGATTTTATGACCAAATCAAATCACTTCATTCCCTGAGCCTCAGTCTCTCCAATTGTCAAATGAAATGTTCTTGTGCTAATCAAAAGAGACAATGCATATGTTGTAATGCAAATCTTCAAACATTATTAAAAACCTAGTATAATAATTTTTTTATAAATGTATATATTTTCGATGTCCAAAATTTTATTTCTGTGACCCATAGATATTCATTTTGAGCTAAATCAGTCAAATGAGATGTGTTGCAGTGAAGCCTTTGAGGAAGCATGTTTAAAACCTTTTTAATTCAAAAGAAAATATAAATAACATTTCTCTCACATAAAAGCCTTCCTGCTTCAGGCTTTCTCCCTCCCTCTTAGAAAAGTAAATTAGGCCAAAAGGTCTTTCTTAGAGAAATGGATTTTAAAGGAAGTAACCAACCTGTTCTTTCCAGCACTGGTTGCACTTTTACTCATTCCCAACTCAAAGGTCAAGGTAAAGGGGTTGGAATAACAGACTTTGTTCCTCATTGCTACGTTCAGGCTCTTCCTCTATCTTCATCATCAATCAATAAATTCTTCTTTTAAATTCACTCACATAGGGGCAGCTAGATGACGCAGTGAATAGAGCACCAGCTCTGGAGTCAGGAGGACCTGAGTTCAAATCCAGCTCAGACACTTACCAACTGTGGGACCTTGGGCAAGTCACTTAACCCCAATTGCCCTGCCTTCCCCCCTCCAAAAAAAAAAAGTCATTCACATTATATCTACCACCCATTCAAAATACTCAGAGGTGTTGTCTATAGATCTCCAAGACACTCCCCTCTTTTCCTCATTGAGCAGAGGGCTGGCTCCTCGTTTTTCCTCCTCAATCCCAACTCTCTTACTAGGGGACTTAAACAAACATGTTGATACTTCCTCAACTGCTATAATCTCCCAATTCCTCAATTTATTAATTTTCCATGACCTCTTCCTCCATCCCATAAAGAGAGGTGGTCATACCCTTGATTTTGCAATTACCTACAAATACACCATTTCCAAGTTCATAAACCCTGAATTACCTTATTTGATCACAATCTGTTGTCATTCTACCTGCCCCTCTTCTTTGCAGTCTTCAACTCTACCCTTTTTCCTCTCTGTGACTTCCAATCCTCAGCCCCTCAATTCTTTCTGAGGCTGTCTATGACCCTCAAGCTCCCTATGCTTTTGGACATTTTCCTCACTAAGCTAGGAATGCTTGGATTTAGAATAATAACAAATAAAATACAATTATTTCTGGCCAATATGCCTAAAATTCAGAGTAGAGTTGTTTTGTTGTGGTGGTGGGGTTTTTTTCATTTAACAGCTTACATTCTCCTGTGGATAGTCCTGAGTAGAGAACTCAATTTTCCAACTTTGCCTCAGGTATGTACACCTTTAGGCTCCTGTGATATGGCTTGCCAGCGTGTCATCTTGAATTTCCCTAATAAAGAGTTAAGCACTTTTACCTGTCACTATTTCTGCTCACAAGCAGAATGAACAGACAGTATGTTGGTACAATGCTGGAATTAATGCCCTTAAAGCTGTGTGATAAGAAACAATTCCTCCAAGTCACGGGCTGGCCCTGCTCCAGAAGAACTACTACTTTGTCTACGTTTAGGATATAGACACATCTAGAAGTTCTATGCTTAATCTTACCACAGCTGGGAATCAGCACACAGGCTACCGTACTAGGAAAGCTTCCTAGTGATACTGGCAAAAGACAAAGGCAAATAAAGTCATTTAATACTAGACAAACGAAAGGAAAAGCAGAAAATCTTTGGACAGCGATTAGTAAGCTCATATAATTTAAGGAAATTGCTGACAACTTTGCTCTGCCAGGCAGACATCTTATAATATTATAATAGCATTATAATAACAATATATGTATTATTATAATAATAATAGCAGGAATTTATATCTCATACTGAAGGCTTACAAAACTTTAAATAGACATTGTTTCTTTTGATCCTCAGAGTGTCTTTGTTAAGTAGGTATTATAGGGCATTTTTTTGTCTCATTGACAAATGAATTGAAGCCCAGAGACATTATAGGTCTAGCTCATGATCACACAACTAAAATGTATCATAGGTGGGAGCTGTGTTCAGCCCTCTCCCAGCTTCAGCACACTTTCCTCTACACTGCACTGCCTTAGTGTAAATGTGTTTAGTTCTACCCATAACACCTCTACCTACACATATGGGTTGTACAGATTTTTCTGAAGGACAGCTAGTCCTTCAATGCACAAAAGAAATGATTCCTGATTGGCTGAAGAAATCTCTCATGCAGGTATGTAAACTCGATGTTCTCTCCTGAATCAGGAGACCCATTTCCTTTCATGTACTGCAAAATGCAGTTTCATAGAGCTGCCCCTCAGCAAACCCATGTCCAATAGTTCAGAAATTAACCTTATTTTTCTTACTCCCCTCGAACTGATTTGATGGCAGAGTTTGTTTCTATTCTAGTTAAGAGATTCAAGAACCCAACAAAATAAAATAGGGATCAGAGCTCAGTTGTGAGGTTTACTAAATGAATAAACCAGAGGCAGTGCAATGTGGCAAAAGAAGGATAGATTTGGCATCAGAAGACTTGAATTAAAATCCTGGCTATGCAATTCACTGTCATGTGGCCTTATGTAAATCATTTAACTTCTCAATTTGGTGCTCTTGTTAGATTTTTGCTGGAATATATGAGGGAGAGTAGGACCTTTCACATTACTCACTTAATCAGAAGTCTAGACTTTTCTTTGACAATTTGGTGCATATATACACAAATGTCTGTGTGTATGTCTGTATGTGCTTGTGTGTATGTATATATGTGTATATATATGACTTAAAGCAGTTTTAAAAAGTTTTCTGTGCTGCCTTTAAGCCTGTGTTAGCTTTCTTGTTTTTCTCTCCTGACGTTACATATTTTTACAGCTGTCTCATCTGAATCATGAGTAATATTGTGCTGTTTTGATTGATTCTCCTTGGAAGGTGAAAGTATTTTACAGATGAAGAGAAGCTTTAAGTGACTGACCCAAAGTTCCTCTTTCTAGGAATGATGGGAATAGGAATCAGAATACAGAATTGGTGGCCATGGCCACTGTTAAGTGGCTTGAGTTGGGAGTTTAGTTTAATTCAACAACCATTTATGAAGCACCTACTATGAGTCGGGGGCTGAGGTTGACAAGATAAAAAAGGAAACAGCCTCTGCCATGAAGGAATTTATACTCTGCTGACATTGATTATTGGGAAGGGAGGTGGATACCATATCTACACAAGTAAATAAATGTGCATCATTAAAGGAGGGAGAAAGCCCTGAGACACCATAAGATGAGGAAAGACGTCTAGGATTTTGAACACCTGAGCATAGTACTGAAGAAAGCTAGGGATTCCTAGAAGCAGAATAAAGTCTGGATATAAGGAGCACACTGTGTGAAGGCATCATGAAAGCAGATGAAATGCAAAGTTCAGGGAACAACCAGTAGGCCTATTTGGTTGGAAAGCTGAATAAGTGAAGTAATTTGAAATAGATTTGGAAAGGTAGATAGTGGTCAGATTTCAAATAGCTTAAAGTGTCTGAGAATGTATTTTTTTTTAAAAGAGGGGTGGCTAGGTGGCACAGTGAATAGAGCACAAGCCCTGGAGTCAGGAGGATTCTAGTTCAAATCTGACCTCAGACACATAACACAAAAAACTAGCCGTGTGACCTTGGACAAGTCACTTAATCACAATTACCCTACCTTCCCCCTTCCAAACACCCCCCATCCCAAAGAGGCTTTGTATTTAACCCTGGGAGCCATAAGGAGCTACGAAAAAATTTTAAGCAAAGGAGTGACATGGTCAGATGTGTGTGTTGAGAAAGTTACTTTGGCAGTTGTATATGCTGGAGAGGGGAACGACTAGAATCAGGGGGACCCTTTTAACTGTTGAAGTGAAAGATGATGAAGACTTAATGTAGGACTGTGGTCTCATGAATGGAGAGAAGGGAAGACAGAGATGAGACATCTTGTGCGGTAGAATCAGCAAGACTTGGCAGTTGATTGGACATAGGCATGAGAGAAAGGGAAGAAGGGAGGAGAATCCCATTGCAAACTTGGGTGGTTGGAAGCTTGGCGTTGTTCCCAATAGCAATTGGGAAGTTTGGAAGGAGGACAGGCTGAAAGGGGAGGACAATGAGTTCTATATTGGATGTGTTGAATTGAATAGATTTGTGTCTCTGAGGTCGTTTCTTGGGTTTTCATAAAGGTAAGGATATTTTCTTACAAGCTTTCAGTCTGACAGACTCCTGTCCTGACATGAGTGAGACTGGATCTTAATCCCCCTTCAAAGAACAAAGACTGACTTAAAATTTTAAGATCAAGAAGTGCTGATAGGCTCTCACTGAAGAGTCCCATGCTTACTCTACAGGCTTGTGAATGATGGGTTCTGCAGAAGTGCCAAGTCAGGGTTGTGCTCTCTGTAGCGGACCAGAGAGTAACTGACCTTCTATCCCTCAGCTCTGACTCTCTCTTCCTTTAAATGGTTTTCAAGTAATATATAGGTCTGTGAGTCTACTCAATTAGTAGTTCTGAGGCCCCACCCATTGCTGATACCCTTTCTTACGCTATTTGTGTTTCAGTGAGGACCATGCAAGTGACCTTGACATATTGTGGCACTGGACCCATGCTGAAGTAGACAGAAATGTGTCTATATTGTATATGGTATTTTAAAAAATCTTATCTCAGAGTCAATAAGCAAATAAATGGAATATAATAATTAGTAGACAATGCATAAATAAAACAACTATCAAGCTGCTGCTAGCTTCCTAAACTCCAGAAGTCCTCAGACATAGGACCAGGAGTTCAAGGAAATGAACAATTTAAGTTTGTTCAACTCTCCATGAATGTTCCCCTTCAAGCAGACCAAGGAGCTCTCTCTTGATGCCCCACTCACTGGATGAAGAAACAGAAACTCTGGGGAATGGGACTCATCAAGTGGGAAATAGACTTGGGATCCGGGGGGACTTTGTCATAGAACTTGGGGTTTGGTGAATGCCGGAGGGCTGGTGCTTCCACTACTCTGGGCTCTCTGGTCACTGACTGGGATGCTGGCCCACTTCTGGCCTTAGCTAGCTCATGGTGGAACAAGGTAAGTGGATTTAGTAGCCAGTCCTACAAAGGAGTTAGACTGGGATAACTGGTCCTGGTACCTCTTTCTATCTGACCACTAATATACCACTCCCAGCTTCAGTTATTTACTAGTATATGTTTAACAACTGGCTCTCAAAAGAAAAGTCTATATGACACATTTTAAAAAACATTTCATCTTCAACATTAATATTTTCTCCATCACTTTCTCAAGTTTAGACAATTCATAAGACATTTAGTCAAACCCCGATTTGTAGCATTTGCTGATTTTTAAGGTGTAAATGCTCACACTGAAAATTTAATAATTAGCTCTAATGAGCCATTTTGAGCTGACTCTGGCACATTCTTATCTACCTTTCAATGGCTATAGCCGCCTTTCATCATTTCTTGTCACCACTTCCCATCAAAGTGCCATCAATCTGTGCAACAAGGCAAGAGAAAGACAGAGTGAGAAGAGAACTATAATGGTAAAGATAGGTTTACCACACTGCCAACTTTTCACTAGCCCATGCTTCTCTTTCAAGACAAACACAGGAAGCAGGATAGGAAGGGGACCTGTGATTTTGTTGATATAGAGAACGTCCAGATGTGGAAACTCCCCCTACCAATGCAAATCAGCACCTTTTCTTCAACTTATAGTCTTAGATGATTGCCTGGGAAACTGAGAAGTAAAGCGTCTTGGCCAGAATCACATGGATAGTGTGTGTGTGTGTGTGTGTGTGTGTGTGTGTGTGTGTGTCCAAGGCAGTACTCAGCCCAGCTTTTCCAGATCTTTCTCCATTAACCATACTACTTCTCACTACATACTGATCTAATCAGATGACATTGGTAAAGGCTTAAAACAGCTCCCAGTATACAATAGGTGTTTAATAAATGCTTATTTTCTCCCCTTTCATAGGAAGTAAAATTAATTAAATTAAACCTCACAGCTCATTTAGAATAAATAACCTGTGCTTATTAGTAAAGCTAAACAAACATGTGCTTTTAGAAAAAAAAAATGAATGCCCACAGAAAGTATTTAGAGATATATAAGATAGAGATATATAAAAATATATTTAGAGATATATAAAAAGTATTTAGAGAGATATAGAGAGATATACAGATAGTTTCAGAAGGTGGGAAAATATAAATGCTTTTTTAGGCCCCAGTTCTCCATAGGTATGGTGTGTCATGGAATGGATTCAGCATTAACATATTTATAGTCTGATGAGTAACCTGGCGCAGTATCAACCCTAGCTGTGTGGCCTTGGACAAATCACTTCTCTTCTCCCAGATTCTGTTCTTCACTGATAAAATAAAATATGCTACATCTGAGAAAGATAACTAAGCACCTTCACCTGTAAACTCTGAAAGATGGGCTGGCTGGATGATCCTTTAGGGTCCCTTTCTAGGGACCTTTTTTTTTTTTTTTTTGAATCAATGAAATTGAAATAGAGCTAAGAACACCACCACCTACAGTCTCTGAGGGGAAAAAACCCCCAGATTTTGCTGCTGGCTCAGATCTCTTGTGTTTTATATGGCAGCCTGTCCTAGTTTGTGGATACGGCCACCAAAGTCAGATGCAGCCAAGGTAGTTGGAGGGAGAGGAAGGAGAGAAAGGACTGTTGCAAGAGAATCGATTTCCTGATTTAAATAGAAGCCTTTGAACCACACAAAGGAAGATCTTCACAAATCTCTCTTCAGATTTTGTATGACAAGGACATAATTGTTGTGAATAGTTGGAACGAAGTAGTGAGAGCCAAATGAAAGGCAGGCTGCCAAGACCTCAGTCTTTTTTTTTTTTTCTTCCTGCCAACAGCCAAAAAACACAGGTGTCTCAAAGAAATGAAAGGGGGCAGAGCAGGGAGAATGCTGGATGATCAGGAAACATCTCTGCCAAACTGAAGCCTCAGCCCAGGCCCCCAGACCTCCCAACAAATCTCATTCAATAAGCATTCACCTTGGGTTCCATCTAAGGCAGCGGTTCTCAACCTGTGGGGTGAGACCCTTTTGGGGGGAAGTCAAACGACTTTTTCACAAGGGTCACAAGGGTTGCCTAAGACCATCAGAAAACACATATTTCTGATGGTCTTAGGAACAGAGACACTGCTCCTCTATCCCTCTCCAGGTGGGTTCGCCTACATGCAGATATGCCTGCAAGGGTTGCAGCAGTAGGAAGGCTGAGAACCACTGCTAAGGAGAATATACACTTATATACCACTTACTGTATGACAAGCACTGTGTTAATCACTTTACAAATAAAATTTCCTTTGACCTAAAACTAAGTGTCATAGTTGCTGTCTTTGGCCCAGGTCCAGAAGGGTTGTGCCTATGATTTCCTGGGGGGTTGTTGGCTCCAAGCGCCTGTGGAGGGACGACTGTCCCGTGAAAGAGGGAGTAGACCTTTCCCTCAGGAAACCTGATGGTTCTTCTCTACATGGTCACAAGGCCACAGGAACGAAGCCAGATGGGAACTCGCTGGGCACTCACAATGCAAAAGCAGATGTAACCCAAGTTGTACGACCAGTGGTAACATTTAGAAATGCTAAAGCTTACATTGACTTCCTTTGTGGGCCTTGTGTGTGTGAAGAAGAGGGGGCCGTCTGACTTCATAATGGCTGGAGAAGGGTAATTTCTTCCCTGCCCTCCTCCTTGTTTTCTGGCTGCTTATTTATAAAATAACTCTGATTACATTTCCTAGCCTGCCAATGAAACAAAACTCGCCTGCTTTTAACAAGGGGCCAGCGAGAAAAGCTGTTAAAATTCAAACCACATTTCTGACACCTCAGCCCTCGAAAACCCCAAGGTCACAGTGAGAAGACATAAATCAGCCATGAGGTCAAGGGAGGGTGTTGTAGTCAGCTCTGTTTGTCTCTTAGCGATGTTATTATACCCAGATGAGAAACAGTCATGATAGAAAGCCAGCCAAGTTCAGACATCTGTTCTCTGGTCCATGGGTTAGTGTCATAGGAAAAAAAGCTCATGGTAAGAGAAACATATAATTATTCTTTGCTATATTTAATTAGCCCATTTGTAAAGTCATATCACAGGTTTAGGGCCCAGTTCTAAAGAGAATGCCATAACACCAAGTCCTGGTTCCAAAGTATTCCCACTCAAATGGGCCAACAGGTAGCATCTTGCCAAAGAGACAGCTATGGCTGGTGCATGGAAGATTTGTGTTTGGAGCAAGGAAGCCTGGGCTGTTTTTGTCATATACTCGCTTTTTGACCAGAGCAAGTCAGTTAACCTCTTAGTTAACCTAGGCACCTTTCTAAGACTATATAAATTAACAGATAAATATACAGCTACTTTTGGAGTTGAGAGCTGCATTGGAGAGAGGAACACCCAGACCAGGAGTTGTCTTCCATGACAAAATCCTGGGGTAGGGCTGCTGATCAGTCATGTCTGACTCTCCGTGACCCCATTTGGAGTTTTCTTAGCAGAGATACTGGAATGGTTTGCTGTTTCCTTCTCCAGTTCATTTTACAGTTGAGGAACTGAAGCAAACAGGGTTAAGTAACTTACCCAGGGTCACACAGCTAGTAAGCATCTGAGGCCAGATTTGAGTTTAGGAAGATGAGTCTTCCTGACTTCAGGCCTGGTGCTTTATCCATTGTACCACCCAATGGGATAGGGATTAGACCTGTTGTTTTGCTTGTTATAGGGAAATCTCAGTCCTCGACCCAGCAGGCTGGCATCTTCTTTACAATCTACTGTCTCGGAGTGACCTAGCAGGCCTTTATAAATTGTTTTCCACTTGAGACCCCTTTTTGTGTTTCAGCAGCATTTGTTGGCATTATGCAGTGTGAAGGCATGCACGGTGCAAAGTGTACAGGCTGTGTGTTCAGAACCAAGGCTACAGTAAAGTTGCACAATGCAGCCCGGGTAAGGGCTACCAGAAAACCTCGGATTCTTTACTCTTTTGATTTTTTGACTATTTTTTCGTTGCTGC
This sequence comes from Pseudocheirus occidentalis, assembly GCA_028646575.1. NCBI lineage: Eukaryota > Metazoa > Chordata > Mammalia > Diprotodontia > Pseudocheiridae > Pseudocheirus > Pseudocheirus occidentalis. The sequence goes on along the minus strand of CM053597.1, from coordinate 204,184,518 downwards.
TCATTCAAAAACTTTTTACTGTGGCCAAATTTTTTGCGACTCATATGGGGTTACAACCCGCAGTTTAAGAAACACTGGCCTAAAGCACTGAAGACAGAGCTAAGTCAGAAATAGGACTTGAATTCAGGTCTTCCTGACTTCAAGCTAAGTCAATATCTATGATGTCAAACTGCCATCTCTCTCTCTCTCTCTCTCTCTCTCTCTCTCTAGTTCTCTCTCTCTCTCTCTCTCTAGTTCTCTCTCTCTCTGTCTCTCTCTGTCTCTCTGTCTCTCTGTCTCTCTCTCTGTCTCTCTCTCTCTCTCTCTCTCTCTCTCTCTCTCTCTCTCTCTCTCTCTCCTCCCTCTCTGTCTCTTCTTTTCTCTCTCTCTTCTCCCAGTCTCTGTCTCTCCACTTTTTCCTCTCCCTCTCTCCAGGTTTGAGGAGGGATGGGAAGAAGGTAAAACTTACAAGCAAATTACAAAATTCCCCCAGAAGTAACAACTGAATTTTCACTATTACGTTGAACTCTACACTCTATTTATCAGATTACTCAGATGGACTTTGCTACTTCAATAAGGAAGTGAGTAATAGTTAAAACTTAACTCTGTCAAGGCTTACTTCATCCAAGGCTGACACTTGTGAGTAGGAGGATCCAAAGTGTCCTTCGGAGTTGTACTTATATGCATGTGCTTGCTCTGAAAACAGTTGCTGTCAAAGATACAGGAGCCAGGCATCATTAGAGATGTTTGGGGTCTCACTGTGACACTGTTTTGGAATAACGATTACTATCTTTGGGTCATCCCCAAAGTTCACCCAATTCATCCAAGGCTTTGTCTCCTTGAGCCTGCCCACGCTAGAATGCTTCCTTTGAAAATGATCTGTTGCAACAGTTGGGAAACAGCTGCTCAGGACAGTAGCAGAAGAATCAATCTTCCGAGCCCTCAGCGGACTGTGTTCTTTCTATCTGCTGATCTGCCAGAGGTTAGAGTCAAGGTCTCAATCTGGGTTCATAAAGATAGATTTCATCTTAGCCTAAGTACCTAAACAACTGCTCCTCACCCTAAATTCCTACCTGGCAACAACAACAATATTATATAGAGTCTGAGATAAAGGGAGGGGATTTTTTTTACAAGGTATATGTACGCAGATAGTATTTTTTAAAAATAAAATTTTAATTTTAATTTAAAAAAATTAAAATTTAAAAATTAATTAAAATTAATTTAACTTGAAGAAAAATTTAAAAATAAAGTGGAATGTAACCTGAGTGTAACTTGGCTTCTGTTTGTGAATTGATGGGCAAAATTTTGAGAGATAGTTCATAAATAAGGGGGGGAATAAATAAGTTCATAAGGGGGGCAGCTAGGTGGCACAGTGGATAGAGTGCTGGGTCTGGAGTCAGAAAGATTCATTCAGAAGGGAATAACAACAACAAAATGCCCTTAGGAAAACCCTAGGGATTTGGCCTTCTTTGCCCTTCTAAATAGGCCCTCAGGATCCAAGGCCCCATAAGAACCTAGGCTACTGAGCCATTGTAGGAAACATTCTAAGAAATGGGTTTTTTAAAAAAAAAATCCAATTCTGTGCTTTCATCAGAGTAGGGAACAAAATATAGAAAACTCTTATCACTGAAGATTGGAAATTCAACTACAATGTTTACTCTTAGCTGCCGGTAGGATTTAATTGAATTAAGAGATTCGGTGATTTTGCCCAAGGTCACTTAGCTAGTATATATCCCAAGGCTCTTCAGGTCCAGTTCTTTACTTGTTATATCATACTGCTGAGAAAATACATAGAATGGACTTCACTCAAACAGCCAGGTTAGAATACTTTCTCTCTGGAATTGATAAAGTTCATTTTACTCTCTCTCTCTCTCTCTCTCTCTATCTCTCTCTCTCTTTTTTTCTCTCATCTGTCCATCCATCCATCTATCTATCTATCTATCTATCTATCTATCTATCTATCTATCTATCTATCATCTCTCTCTTTCTCTATCTCTATCTGCATGTAATAATATTAGGTTCGCTTGAGTTAATTAACTCTCCCTTCTTTAAGGAAGCTAATTAAATTAATTAATTAATTGTCCCATCTTTCCCATGGGAAAGAACTCAGGGTTCATACAGAACCTCTTTTCTTTTCTGCCCCAATAACTACTTCTCTACACCAGATACTTAATATTTATGTGACACTGAGCAAGTCACTTAACCTTCTCTGAAACTCAATTTTCTCATCTGTAAAATGGGGAACCATCTCACAAGGTTGTTGTGAGGATCAGATGAGAGGGTATTTAAATGCTTTGCAAACCTTAAAGTGTGATATAAATATAAGCTATTATTATACCTTTTGCTTGCTTGGGAGACTAGGTCTTGTGAGATCTCTCTGTCTATCTGTTTCAGTCTTTATCTGTCTTTTTGTCTATCTCTCTTCTTTCACAATACCACCCCCACATCCCTTTATCCCTGTACTAGATTTCTATCAACTAGATCTCTAGAATTCTTTTAATTACCTAGATTTAAATTTCTCAGTGAGTATAATGATATACTGTGCACTCAAACTTAACTGAAACCAGTAGGAATTTCTGTTCAACCAGAAATAGGATTTATCATCATTTCTTCTCCCATCATACTTTGTTTCCTAGAGAGTTGTTTAGGTCACTATTCAGTAGAATAGTGAGGTCAGAATCTGTTTTGTCTTTATCATTGTATCTCTTCAATCTATTAGACTGCATAGCACACAGTAGGCACTTCATATGGATTCAGCTATTTTTCTCATGTACAAAAATGTCGAGTTTTTGAGAGTTACACATTTATACAAAAATGTTCAAGATGGGATTATTTTATTTTCACCAAATGAATGAGCAGCAGCTTTGGTTTTCTTTGACCGACTCTCAAAAGAGGCGGCCACTGCTGAAAATTTTATGTTTAATGTGGAAGTTTGAGGGGCAGATCATGACTTGAATTTTGTAGCCTAAATATCTCTTCTCCCAATCCTCAAAATAAACCAAAACAACAAAAAAATAGGAGAATGTTTAGGCAGTTTGCAAGAGCAAGGGTTCTATGCTACCTTTCAAGTTTCTGACCAAAGAAAGCATATATATGAAAGGGCTTATGGTTCATTGTGAAACAATCAAACCTCTTTATTAATTGGAGGCACAAGTAAGTGTAAGAAGATTTTGTTCTACCCTGAATTAACAACATTTGAAATGCAGACTATCAAAATCTAAGGAGTTCAAAGGTAATAATTCAAAATAAAATTAAAATATGTATAACAGAGCCCTGGATGGTTATTACAGATAAGACAACTAGAGATATAGAATGGATCTCATGCATACAAGTCCCCTATAGGATGCTACCTCCATCACTGAGTGTTTTCACTGGCCATTCCTCATGCCTGGAATACTCTCGCTCTTCCTCATTGCCTCCTCACTTCTCTGGCTTCCTTCAGGTCTCACCTAAAGTCCCAACTTCTGCAATAACTCTTTCCTAGACCTCCTTAATCTTAATGCTCTCCCTCTGAGACTACCTCTAATTTATCCTACATATTTTAGTTTCTATATAGTTGTCTCCCCTGTTAGACTGTGAACTCCTAGGGTCAGGGACTGTTTGTTTTTGCCTTTCTTTGTATCCTGGTGCATCCCTATTCCTATGTGTCTGGCACATAGTTGTTATTGTTTGTCTTTGGTTCACCTTTTTAAAAAAATTATTAATTTATTTTTAGTTTTCAACATTCACTTCCATAAGATTTTGAGTTCCAAATTTTTCTCCTTTTCTCTCTTTCCCCAATCCCAAGTTGGAGTGCAATCTGATACAGGCTCTACTTATACATTCATATTGTCCTTGGTTCTTGAAGAGGAACAATGACATCACAAGGGTAATGTCTTGACTTGTTTGTGAACTGAATTTAAATGAGGCAGAACTGCACAAAGTCATCAGTCTCACTCTCTCCTTCAGAGTCATTAAAGTTCAGTGACAAGACAAAAGTCAAGATAATGGGCAATGGCCTGGGATGCAGTGGGTACAAATGCTAACTGACTGACTGAGGACTAAAGCACATATAAAGGACTGACATAATGTGCAGAATAGAACCTTGAGCAGGTACTTCTACTAAATACTGTAGGGGCATTTTTATTAATTAAATCATTTTAAAATAAATGCAATTAGCCAGTAATCAGATTCTAAAAGGTCTTATGGCAGCAGACACTCATGTGGGAAGCCCTGACATGACATTGAACAAGAGGGATTGGGTTCAATCTCAGAGGCCTCTCTCTCCTAAAAATCTTGATTGCTCATGCCCTTACCTAGGATGTCTCCTGAAAATATCAGAATCTGGCTTGTACCTCTCAACGGCACCTTATTTTTTCCATAACCACTCAGATTAACAAACAAATGGTTTATTAAGCATAAGACAAGCTTAGTTAAGGGAGTAATGAACATAGAAAATTCTTGTATCCTAAGTTTTTAAATAGTACAATAGTAGGTCTATACCCCCAAAAGACTTTCAAAAAAGAGAAAAAGACCCATATGTACCAAATATATTTAGAGTGGTTCTTTTCTTGGTGGCAAAGAATTGGAAACTAAGGGGGTGCCCATCAATTAGGTAATGGCTGAATAATTTATGGTGTATGAATGTGATGGAATGCTATTGTGCCATAAAAAATGATAAAGAAAATGGCTCCACAAAAACTTGGATAGATTTATATGAACCATTACAAAATGAAATGAGCAGAACCAGAAGAAAAATCAACAAGTAATAGCAATATTGTAAAGAGAATCAACTGTGGAACACAACGACCAACCACAATATCAAAGGACTCATATTGAAACCTTCCATCCACCCCCAGATAGAGAACTGGGAGTTTCAGATTGTAGACTGAAGCATATTTTCTTTTCTTCCTTTTTTTGGGGGGGAGGGAAAGGGGGAAGGGATGGGGAATATGGGAATCTGTTTTGCATGACTACGTTTTTGTAACAAGTTTCATTTTTCTTGATTTCTCAGTGGAAGGAAAAGGGAAGGGAGGAGAGAACTCTGAACTACTGAAAAAATTTTTAAACTGAATATATAAATAGAATAAATAAATGAGCAAGAAAATGAAAGATGAATGAATGGGCTGAGAGACAGAGAGACACAGAGAGGGAGAGGAAGAGAGAGAGAGAGAGGGAGAGAGACATGGGGGGGAGAAAGAGAGAGAGAGAGAGAGAGAGAGAGAGAGAGAGAGAGAGAGAGAGAGAGAGAGAGAGA
>CM053597.1:204168136-204179203 GCA_028646575.1 Pseudocheirus occidentalis | reverse complement strand
CAAAAACTAGCCATGTGACCTTGAGCAAGTCACTTAACCCCAAATGCCCTCCAGAAAGCAAAAGAAAAGAATCTATTAATGGGCACAAGTCTGAGAACAGCAGTCTCACATCTAACTGAGAACTTTTTTAGCCTTACCAGCAACTTCAATATCCCCCAAAATGGCATCCACTGTCAAGGATCTGTTGATTTTGAATCTCCTAAAGGAAGACCGTGTTCCCCATAACAAGATCACTGTTGTTGCAGTTGGTGCAGTTGGCACGGCATGTGCAATCAGTATCTTAACAAAAGATTTGGCTGATAAACTTGCCCTCATTGATTTAACAGAAGACAAACTAAAGGGAGAGATGATGGATCTCCAACATGGCAGCATTTTCCTCAAAACACCAAAGATTGCTTCTGGTAAAGACTACAGTGTGACTGCAAACTCAAAGCTGGTTGTTGTTATGGCTGGGGCACATCAACAGGAGGAAGAAAGTCATCTTCATTTGGTCCAATGTAATGTAATATCTTTAAATTCATCATTCCTGATATTGTTAAATGCAGCCCTAATAGTAAGCTGTTTATTGTTTCCAATACAGTGGCTATTTTGACATATGTGGTCTGAAAGCTAAGAGGTTTTTTTAAAAAACAGTGTATCGGAAGTGATTGCAATCTGAATTCTGCTGGATTCTGTTAACTAATGTGGGAGAGACTTGGTGTCCACTCTTCAAGTTGTAATGGATGGGTTCTTGGGGAACATGGAGACTCCAGTGTTCCTTTGTGGAATGGTGTGAATGTTGCCTCTGTGTCTATGAAGAATCTTTATCCTGCTTTGGGAGCTGATGCTAATTCAGAGAATTGGAAAGATGTTCATAAACAGATGGTTGAAAGTGCTTATGAGGCGACCAAGCTGAAAGGCTACACTTCCTGGGCCACTGGCTTGTCTGGAAGCAATTCTGGCAGAAGGCATTATGAAGAATCTTAGGAGAGGGCATGTAATTTCCACCATGAATAAGGGCCTACAAAGCTTAATAAAGCTTAATTAATGAGGATGTCTTCCATAGTGTCCCATATGTGTAGGGACAGAATGGCATTTCAGATGTGGCGAAGGTAAACCTGAATCCAGAGGAGGAGAGCCATTTAAAGAAGACCACAGATACTCTTTGGGGAATCCAGAAGGAGCTTCAATTTTAGAATCTTTTAATGTGCTGCCATCAAGAGAACATGACAGTGATTAAAGGGTTATGTATGATGAGCTTTTCAAAGAGGTCAAATCTTTCCTCTGATTAGTGATTGAACACTAGAAATGTAAAACCTGTGAACACATTCTAGTCTCTTCCTAAAGCTAGAAAGGGGAATAGCACAGTGTGACTACTATTTGTTAAACCCTGTTGTTATTTGCATATGATGCACTTGTACAGTCTCAGTAGCTGGTATCAAGCAGAGCCAGCACCCCACAGGTATATAAACTACCTGCCTTGTATGTAGGTGCTACTGGTCCAGAAGACAACACTCCTGGATACAAAATACTATACAGTAGTAATTCTTTATTGAGGCATTGATTACCTTTGTGCTCTAAAGCACGGCCCATGTATCACTTTTTCAGAGGATCTGATTTGGTCTACCTATACGTGTGTGTGTGTGTGTGTGTGTGTACACATGTGTAGTTGTAAATTTCCATATTATATAAAAAGACCTGTATATGTACAAGGAGGCAACCAATTCTTCAAGCATCATACTAACCCTAAATACTTAATAAACAATAAATAACTTATAAAAATAATCAATTAATGGGAAAATAGGGGCAATATTTTTTTAAGGTTAGTGCAACTATGTATCAGAAAATAATATCTTTTCAACAGTTAGCTTGTTTTTCTCCCTGAACCTGTGTACCCTCTTCATCCCTTGTGTTTCCTGTACCCTGACCAGCTCTGAGTGGCCATCAAAATCAGGGTATAAGTATCCCACTCTCTAGAGGGTAATTTGGAACATGCCATTCTAGCTGAATGGGCAATCATTTCTTTGCTTCTCAACATGGTGCCACCCTTAAGTGAATTATACTCTTATCTTAGTGTGGGTTTGAGTTGCATATCAGGTCGCTCTTTCTCCCTCTTCCCTATCACCTGACAATCAAGCTTTGCATCAAACTTACTCCATTACTTTATACATTATTCTCAGCATCCAAACTCATTAAGGGGTTGTTTTCCCAGATGCCTTCTTTTAGACATCAAAAGGATACCTGAACAAGGACTTAACCTATTGGTAGCTGAACGTATGCTGAGGAAGCGTGGCACTGTGAGCCAGGCATAGAAAGCAAGGAAAAAGGGGAACCCTAGCTCCTCCTGGAAGGGACCCACTTACGCCAGAAGACTATCATGAAACAGAGGGAGAAAGAGAGAGGGGGTGGAGATGGAGTAGAAGAGGGAGAGAGAAAATGGCAAATAGTAAGTCTCTCATGGTAAGTTTTACTTCTTGACCCAGAAATTTGGCTCACAGTTGCCACAATCTCAAGGGACAACTTACTGATGTATCTTCATTATCAATTAATCAACAAATATTTATTAAATACTTACCAGGACCTGTACTGAGTGCTGGGGATACAAAGAAGTAAAATCAGTCCATATTCTCAAGGAACTTGCACAAGCATAGGTAGATAGAGATAGAGACAGAGATGGAGATGGAGATGGAGGTGGAGGTGGAGGTGGAGATAGAAAGAAAGTAACTTTCTAGGGGAAGGTTCTAGACACTGGAGAGATAATGACCAAGGGCCCCTTGGAGAAGGTGGCATCTGAATTGGGTCTTGAAGGAAGTCAGAATTTCTAAGAGGTGGAAGTTTTTGAACAGATAGCACTAGGAGTCAAGGCAATGCACATAGAGATGGGAAGTGAAGCATTGTGTGTATAAAGAATCTAGCCAGTGCAGCTGAATCCCAGACACACACACACACACACACACACACACACACACACAGAGGCTGCAAAGATTGGAAGGGGCCACGTTATAAAGAGCTTTAATGCCAAATAGAGGAGTTTACATTTGATCTAAGAGTTAACAGGAAACCACTAGAGTTTATTGAGCAGGGAGAAGGAGGAACAGTCCTGTTGTAAACTCTGACTACATTATCTTACATCCTTAGAAGGGATGGGCTTAAATTGTTAGGGGTCACAGCAAAGGTTAGATAGGGAAAAGCAAGCTTCTGCCCCTTATTTAAAGCTTTTATGAGCTGTGATATTTTAGTTCTTTCTACTGTCCTGATCCTAAAAGAGCACTGACTTTAGAAGAGGGAGAGAGGGAGGGAATAAGCCTCTATACAGTCTCCACTATGTGCCAGGCAATTTGCTAAGCACTTAAAATATATTATCTCAATTGCTCTTTACAACAACCCTGAATGGTAGATACTATTATGATCCACATTTTACAGCTGAGGAAACTGAGGCAAACATATTAAGTGACTTGCCTAGGATCAAGTTAATAAATTAATCAAGTTAATAAGAACTCGAGAGTAGATTTGAACTCAAGTCTTCCTAACTCCTGAAGAAGGAAATGGCCAACCATTCCAGTATCTTTGCCGAGAAAACCCCAAATGGGGTCATGAAACGTTGGACATGACTGAAAAACAACTTTACTCAAACTTCCTGACTCCAAGCCCAGTGCTCCATCCAGAAGGAAGGAGAAAGGAGAATTCAGGATGACAGACCAAAGGTAGAGATGTGAAGGACAGTTTTTTGAAATAATATATCAAAGAGTATAGAGAATGAACGGGGAACTAGACAAATCAGTGAGAAAATCAGAGGTTTGATCCTGATTCTTATTAGTTGAGCAATTGCAAGCAACTCATTTAACTTCTCTCTGAGTCTCAGTAACCTCAACTGGAACATAGGGGCAATAACTGCTGCATTACCTTCCTCGCAGGGTAGTGCTTTGTGAACCTTAATGTGTTACGTAAATGAATGTTATTATTTGGCATGGTGCTATTGGGTTTCATTCACTTAGGAGCTGCTTTTTACCCACTCTAGTACAGCATGGTGGATAGAGCATTAGATTTGGAATCAAGACCTGGGTTCAGATTATTACAATTTCTGTCACTGATGGCTGTGTGTAAAAGGAACTAGTCAGTTAATCTACAGGACTTGGTTTCCCTGCCTCCTTTTCCCCCTACCACAAAATAGGAACAGTTATATATGTAGTCACCTACTTCATAGAGTTGTGATACTCAAATCTGTCAATGTATGAAAAGAGGTTTGTGAATTTTACAGTTTTAATCATACTGTCAGTATGATTATTCTATCTCCTACAGCTTGTTTCCCAATTAATTCCATGTTGTTGTTTGTCCTTCATTTCCAAGAGGATTACTCACATCATGAGGTCCTCTTGAGTGAAGTTTAAGTGAGGCAGAGTTCCACATTTAAGTGAGGCAGAGTTCCACAAAGTTATCAGCCTTACTATCTCTTTCTGAGTCATTGTAGTCCAGTGGCAAGATAAAAGTCAGGACACCTAGCAATAGCCTGGGATGCAATGGATGACCTTGGCATCTTTGATGCCTGGTCAAATTCTAAGCACCCCACAGTACCTATTTCAGCAGCCTTCATGACCACTGGAACAAATTGTTTCCATGTATATCAGAATTATTTACTTAAAAGGTGTCTCTTGGTCATAGCCTGCATTTTAAAAGCATAGTGCCAAAGCTCTACTTAAGCTGTACTCTAAGAGGAAGAGTGCCAAACTAGAGAATGATCAGAAAAAACAAGCTTTTAAGCAACTGATGATATTTAATCTAGAGAAGAAAATATTTAATATAAAAATATTCAAGACTTAAAGGTAGTATAATAGGAAACAGAGGCAGCTTGAGATAATAGAGTGGTTAGATTTATAAGATCTGGATTCAAATGCTGCCTTGGACACTTACTTGCTGTATGATCCTGTATAAGACATTAAACTTCTCTGAAACTCAGTTTCCTTATCTGTAAAATGTGCTACCTTCATTATTGAATGAGGTTGTTGTACAAATCAAATGACACGGTGTATACAAAAATGCTTTGTAAACAAACCTTAAAGCTCTATATTTAGCATTATTATTATTATATAGAATATAGTTTAAGATGGAATGTAAAAGAGAAATACACATTCCATAGTATTTCATGGGACAGATTTAAGATCAATGAATGTAAGTAACAGGGAGCTAGATTTTGGTGTTATATCAGGAGGAAGTTTCTAACAGAACTGAACAACAATGCAATGGACTTCTCTGCAAAGTGCTCCTACTGTGAATAGCTATCATTGATATGGTGTTTTAAGGTTAACATATATTATCTCTTTGTATGTAAAATAGTTACTTATATTATCAACTTATGTATTATCTCATTGATAAATCATTCCAGTGAGGTGTTATTATCTCTGTTATACAGATGAGAAAACAGAAGCTCAGAGAGGTTAAGTGACTTATGAAAAGACACTCAGCCAGGAAGTGTCTGAGGCAGAATCTGGGCTGAGGTCTTACTGATTTCAAGTCAAGCTCTCTAACCACTAGACCACTTAGCTGGCTCAACAATGAGCTCTCAGTCAGTGAAAGTGTTCAGATAAAAGCTGGACATGCAGAGATGTGGTAGAAAGGAATCCTGGGTAAATGAGAGACTGAATTAGGTGGTTAATCTCTTACAACTCACAGATGCAAGCCAACTCATCAAGCATTTATTAAATGTTGACTATATATTAAGTCCTGGGGATACAAGGAAAGGCAAAAAAAAAAAGTCCCCACTCACATTCTAATGGGTGAAACAACATGCAAACACATATATATGTAAAATATTTACGCAAGGAAATTGGAAGTAATCCCAGATTAGCAGTGGGGTGGGGAGAGAGGAAGGAAATGTGCAGACGATGGAATCTGAACTAAAATTTGAAGGACATCTATGAATCTATGACCTTGTTGTGTCATCAAAAGGAGTTAGCTCTTACTGAAATATGATAGATTTCCTCCATGTGATTCATGGTGTCTGGCTTCTTGGCATTTTTTTTGAGATTTTTAAATCCCTCAGAAAGAACTTTGAAACCACTTTGTCCCTTAACACCTCCTGTTCAGCCCTCTCTGACTCAGATATCAAGGTATTAAACCACACAGGTACACCCAAGCCATCTGTTCAGCATCCAGAAGAGCAACCAGGTCAAACACTTCTTTGTTTCCTATTGCTCAACCAGTTTTTAATCCACAAGCAGACTTTACCACTTTGGTTAATAATTAAACCTAACACAATTATAATTGAGGTGTTATTTGTTTTTTTTAAAGAGAAAGACACCACTGGAGTGACAAGAAGAAAGTTATATATTTATGTTGACAGTACTAAAGCTGGCAGAAGAGATACTGTCAATGACCAAAAAAGGAAGTGGATCAATCCTAAGTTTTCATTTGATATCTATGAAATATTAAGAATAAGAGTGAGGTCTCTAATATGTTGGATAGATTCTCTGTTTGGATTTTTGGGGGAGATAAGGGAATAGCATGTAATTACAGAGAGACATGGATCAGAATCTTGTTGGGAACTATATAGGGTTGTGGGGTCTCTAGAAGGGTTAACTTTGTGGAAGAATATCAGATGATAGTACATAGAAAGTGTCTTCTTCCTTCTCCATTTAAAAAGAGAAATGAATTCTCCTAAGTCCAACTTAAAGAATCAAGACCCAAAGAAAATTATTTTGGATATTAAGGTAATTATAGCTAAAATATTAAGTACAAATTTCCTGTTATCACTTAATAAAATAAGATGACAGTAGTGTCATTGTTGTTTTGTTGTTGTTCAGCCATTTTCAGTCACATCCACCTTTTCATGACCCTATTTGGGGTTTCTTGGTGGAGACTCTGGAGTGGTTTGCACTTCCTTCTCCAGTTCATTTTATAGATGAGGAAGCTGAGGCAAACACTGTTAAATAAATTGTCCAGGGTCACATAGCTAGTAAGCATCCAAGGCTGAGTTTGAACTCAGGAAGATGAGTCTTCTTGACTCTAAGTCCTGCACTCTACCCATTATGGTGCCATCTAGCTGTCCAAAGTAGTATCAGTACCACTCTTAAATACACATAAACAGGGAATGAATCTTTTGTGTCTTTATGACTTTTGTTTGGCATGCTAACCAAAATGACTAATGCAGAATAAGACAAAACTACATTTGCAAATATATTCTATTTGCAAGTAGTACATAATATCAAAGAGGCAGCAAAGGTAGTAGATAAAACAGTGGACCTGGAATCATAAAGCCTGGGTTCAAATCTTGCCTCTCACATTTTTTTTTGTGACACACACCCCCTCCTTTTTTTAGTGACTAAGGCAGTTCCTTACAATTTTATCTGCTAAAGTGGAGATAGGCTCTGCTTTTCTATGAGGGAATTTCTAGCTTTACATCCCATCTTGTCTTCTTCCTCTGTCATCTTGACATCTACCCCACCACTGCCCTGCTTCTTCCCACCAGAAACAGCACCTCTTGACCACTGCACCAAAAAAAAACCAAAAAAAAAACAACAGGAAAATGTTCCTACTTCCTAAGAGAATTCATTGACTCAGCATTAGAATTACTACCTTGGAATAAGTACTTGGATTACTGAATGGTGAAGCAAAAACTCAACTAGTTCATTAAATCTAGCTGGCCCCAGACCATTAGACCTGACTATGTTTCATGTCCCATTCAGCCTAATACTCCAGCTTACTTGCCATTCACCCTGTTTCTGAGGGGGTCACTAATCAAATCAATGCTATCATACAACCACCATTCATGGAAGACGGTGTCAATTAAAGGCTCTATGATTCAACCGTAACATCCCTGGGACTCCCTAGCTATTCCTTTCCCTAGCTACCACTTCCATATATTTGTTGCCCCTCTTCCCTTCCCCCTTACGATTAAATGTAAACTCCTTGACAACAGAGACAGTATTATTTCTGCTTTCGTATCCCTCAACAATGAGCATAGAACACCTGGTACGTAGTAAGTACATTATAAATGGTTTTTATTTGTTTTTTGCTTTTTTCTTGGAGGGGGGCATTCAAGACAATTGGGGTTATATGCTTTTTCATATACTCAGTTGTTCAGCTTGGGTCCACGTCAAAGCTGATGAAAATCAGATCCTTCACAAAGTCTCATGTGTCACACTTATTCTTAACTATAAGCTAGCCAAAATTAAAAAAAGAAAATAAAAGGCGCTGTGACACTTTGGTTCAGTGCTGCCATCCTTACCCAAGATTATCCATTTAGGGACTGCTGTCTCTGACTGAATTATCCAGTTAGGGAGTTTAAATTAGTTTAGAGTGCAATATCTGATTTAGCCACCAGGTGGTGGTCTATGTAAACTGAGCCCCTTAAGTCACAATCAAGAAGAGCAGAGAATTTTAGAAGTCATGGACAGCTGCCTCTGCTCCCAAAATGGTAGAGCCAACGTCAGAGCTTGAAAGAAAGTGCCTTAAAAAAAAATGCAACAAACAAACCTGCTTGATGACTGACTTCTGATTTAGTCTAACACGCAAAATGGCACGCTGGCCAAGCATTAAAATATTAAATCTACAATTTATAGCTGACTCAGAGACCCTGCCTCATGGGGACTCACTTTCTCAGGTCATGGGCACTCATGGGTTCAGACACTCAGTAAATGCGAAGCATATCGTTCATTGTACACAGAGCAAAGTGGAAAAGAAAATCAACCAAACACACCCAGAGAGTCATTACTATCTCCTTCAGGTTCTTTGCCTCCTAGATTCTTAGGCTTGTGGAAAGGAACTGAGGGTGTGTCCTTCTCTCCCTTCACTCCTCATCTCATTCTCATGGATTAACTGGGAAGTGGGGACCCCAAGAGCGTCACCATAGCTGCACTGGTCATGGCTCTGGAAACCTGCATCTGGGTGAGTCTTGGCAGCCCCCATTGTGCCACTCTGTGATTATTACTCATGCTGACACTGTCATTCCAGAGGGAGAAGGAAAGGGGAAGAGGAGAAAGAGAGAGAGCACAGAGTGGTTGTATCATATATTTTTTTTTCATTTTATTGTGTTGGCTCCTGGCATCATGATTCTAGATGGGGGAGGGGAGCAGGGATCCTTTTCCTGTTCCAAGAACTCATAAATTGTTCCACTAGCTTCTCCCTCCCTCCCTCCCTCTTTCTCTCCCTCTTTCTCTCTCTCTCTCTTTCTCTCTCTCTCTCTCTCTCTCTCTCTCTCTCCTTCTCTCCTTCTCCCTCCCTCTCCTCTCTCTCTCTTCTCTCCCTCTCTCTCATTCTCTCTCTTTCTCTCTTTTCTCTCTCTCCTCTCTCTCTGTCTCTCTGTCTCTCTCTCTGTCTCTGTCTCTGTCTCTCTTCTTTTTCTCCTTCTCCTTCTCCCTCTCTATCCCTCTCACAATCATTCTCTTGGGTCAAGAGGAAAATAATAATTCAGAGATAAGAGGAAAAAGCAAATTCTACTGAAAGGCACAGAGCAATCAAATGAAGATCAGAATCTGATGATATCAGAATAACTTGCAAGGTATCATTTAAATTCTAAAATGTATATCAAATAGGAGAGTCTCCTCCCTGGAGGAAGCTAAAAAGATGGAGGGGAAATTATTTACATTGGAAAAGGCTGGGAAGGAACATGGAGGCCTGGTACCAGGCATGATGAGGGGAAAAGTCACCTCTCAGGGTCCAGGGTGGTCCCAGGGTCAGTGTCCAAGGTTCTTGGGAGAGGGGATGAAAAAATCTGTGATAATAGATAAAGTGTAGGCTGAATGGTTTGGAAATGGCCAGGGAGACACAGACCAGGATCATGTAGGCTGAGAATTTGGAGGAGATCACAGGGGAGAGGAGGAAATGTCTAGGTCCACATGCCAATGTATACATGCAGAAAGACAAATATGATCCTCCCCCCAATCACAGAGAGGACACAGCCTTCTTTCTTCTCCTGTGAAACCACATTGGTTTCTAGGCAGTATCTAAGTATCTAGTAAGATTCTAAGACATTTAGAAAAGGGCCTTGTGGCAAGACCTTACATACCCTTCAAATATTCATTCCCCTTTTAACTGTGTTTTGTCACCATTCTCCACCCCACCCTCACCCCCTCCACTCCTTCTGTCCTCTCCCCTCCCTTTTTTGCTTCTTTTTTGTGTGTTGGCTGGGGGTGGGGGGGATATAATGTATATTTTAAAGTTTAATCAACATTATTAATATTTTCCAGTACTTTCTTAAGTCTAGAATCTAGATTTAATCAACAAAACAATAAATCACTCTCTGATGTGTATCATTTGCCCATTTCTGAGGTATAAATACTTACAATAAAAATCTAATAATTGGCTCTCCCAGCATGCCAATTGTTAAATGTGTAGGATCTGCCTCAAATACATCTGTGGAAGGGACTGTATTTTTTTTTTCTTTTTGGAGGGCAATTGGGGTTAAGTGACTTGCCCAAAGTCACAAAGCTAGTAAGTGTGTCAAGTTCCAGGCTGGGTTTGAACTCAGGGTCCTCCTGACTCCAGGGCTGGTGCTCTATTCACTGCGCCACCTAGCTGCTCCAGGGACCATATTTCTTTTTGTTTGCACATATAGCCCTAGTACCTAGCCTGGCACATATTGAATGCTTAATAAAAGTCTGCTTTGTGAACTGGAAAGGGGTTCAAGGATCCCTATGTGGACATTCATCCTACATGTTCACCCCTCTCTTCCCAGGAACCACTATTTTTTTTAAGAACCACCATTTTTATACAGGTGAAATCAGTTTAATATTAAGGGACACATTCAAAAGAATTTTTTAAAGTCAGCCTGGAGAACTATTTGTAGTTATTCCTGGAGTTATTCCAAGGAAATCTAGTATATTAATGATATAATTTGTGTCTAGATTCCCCCAAATATGGGTAATAAGGTCAAGTTACTGTAGGCATACTGGGTTAAGATTGCTTTATTTCCACCCCACAGAAAATATATGAAAGACACATAGGAAGGAGTAAATAGATACAGAAATAAATAAAATATCCAACCCCTATCCATTTTCAACAGGAAAATGAACTTGGACATTCCAGTGAGCCACTCTTTCCCACAGAGTCTGACACAAACCCCCCCCGTAAGACCAGTAGTAATACCAGCTTGTG
>CM053597.1:204144367-204168036 GCA_028646575.1 Pseudocheirus occidentalis | reverse complement strand
ACACAATGGCAAAATACTTTTCATACAAATAAAGTCAGATCTGAACAAATGGAGAAATATTAATTGTTTGTGGGTAGGCTGAGCCAATATAATAAAAATAACAATTCTGCCTAAGTTAATTTACTTATTCAGGGCCATAACAATCAAACTACCAAAAGTTTACTTTATCATTAGAAAAAAAGAACAATAAAATTCATGAGGAAGAACAAAAGGCCAAGAATATCAAGGGAATCAATGAAAAAAATGTGAAGGAAGGAGGCATAGTATTACCAGACTTCAAACTATAATACAAAACAATAATCATCAAAATACTCTGATAGTGGCTAAGAAATGGAGTTGTAGACCAGTGGAATAGATTAGGTGCAGAATATATAGCAGCAAATGACCATAGTAATCCAGTGTTTAATAAATGCAAAAATCTAAGTTTGGGAAAAGAACTCATTATTTAACAAAAATTTCTGGGAAAACTGGAAAGCAGAAATTAGATATAGATAACATCTCATACTATATACCAAGATTAAGTCAAAATGGGTATGTGATTTTTACATAAAGGGTGAGATCATAACAATTAGAGTAGCACAGATTATTTTACCTGTTACCTCTATGGATAAATGAAGAATTAATGACCAAACTAGAGAGAGAGAATATTATGAAATATAAAATGGATAATTTTGATTACACTAAATTAAAAATGTTCAGCACAAGCAAAACCAATGCATCCAGAAGGAAAGAAGGAAAACAGAAAACTGGGAGGGGGGAAATTTTATAGCAAGTTTTTCTGATATAAAGACCTCATTTCTCAGATATATAGAGAATTGAGTCAGATTTATAAAAAAATACAAGTCATTATCCAATTGATAAATAGTCAAAGGATATGAACAAGCAGTTTCAGAAGAAGAAATCAGAACTACCTACACTCATATAAAAATGTTATAAGTCACTATTGATTAGAGAAATGTAAGTTAAAACCACTTTAAGTTTAAATAGGTTGTTTAAACAAATTAAAGCAACCTTACACCTATTAGATTGGCTAGTATGACAGAAAAGGGAAATGTTAGATGGGATGCGGAAAAATTAGAACACTACTGCATTGTTGGTAGAGTTGTGAACTGATCCAACCATTGTGGAGAACAAATTGGAGCTATGCCCAAGGATTATGCACTATACAAAGAACTGTGCATATCTTTGACACAGCAATACCCTTACTAGGTCTATATCCCAAAGACAGTTTAAAACACAAAAAAGAAAAAGACCTATATATACAAATATATGTATGGCAGCTTTTTCTGTGGTGGCAAAGAATTGGAAATTGAGGGGATGCCTATCAATCGGGGAATGGCTGAACAAGTTATGTATATGAATGTAATGCGATACTATTGTCCTATAAGAAATGAGGAGTAGACATACTTCATAATAACCTAAAGAGACTTATATAAACTGATGCTGAATGAGGAGAGCAGAGCCAGAAGAACTTTGAACACAATTACAGACACAGTGTATGTGTGATGATTAACTTTGATAGACTGGGTTCCTCTCAGCAATACAAGGTTATAAGACAACTCCAAAAGACTCATGATGGAAAAGGACATCCACACCCAGAAAAAGAACCAGTCTGAATGCAGATTGAAGCAAACTACTTGCTCTCTCTCTTTTTTGTTTTCTTTGGTTTCTTCTTTCTCATTGTTTACTCCATTGGTTATAATCCTTCTTTACAACTTGACCAACGTTTAATGTGAAGATATTTGCAGATCCTATATTTGATTGCATGCCACCATGTGGGGGGAGGAGAGAGAGGGAACAAAAATTTGAACTTAAGGGTTTGTGGAACTGAATGTTGTAAACTAAAAATAAATAAATTTTAAAAAAAGAAATTGAGGGGACATCATTTGGGAAATGGTTGAACAAGTTGTGGTATATAGTTGTGATGGAATACTATTGTGCTATAAGTATGCTCTCAGAAAAACCTGGGAGGATTGTGCATGAACTGATGCAAAGTGAAATAAGCAGAACTGGGAGAACATTGTACACAGTAATAACAATATTATATGATGATCAGCTGTGAGTGACTTAGCTATTCTCAGCAATTCAATGATCCAAGACAATTCTGAAGGACTTAGGATGAAAAATGTTACCAACTTCTAGAGAAAGAACTGATGGAGTCTGAATGCAGATCGAAGCAAACTTTTTCCCCATTTTCTTTATTTTTCTTATTTTTTGATCTGTGCTTTCTTTCACAACATGGCTAATATGGAAATAAGTTTTGCATGCCTACCCATGTATAATCTATATCAAATTGCTTGTCTTCTAAAGGAGGGAGCAGGAGAGGGAGGTAAAGAATTCAGAACTCAAAACTTTAAAAATGAATGTTAAAAATCTTTATTATATGCAATTGAAAAATATAAATAACCGACCTCAGACATTTAACACAAAAACTAGCCGTGTGACCTTGGGCAAGTCACTTAACCCCAACTGCCCTCTAAAAAGCAAAAATATATATATATATATATATATATATATATATATATATAAATAAAAAATTATCTTCTCTTTCTATGAGGGCCAAATTTCTGAATATTAAAACTTCAAATTACTTGCAAAGGGCAGCACAGTGAATAGAGCACCAGCCTGGAGTCAGGAGGGCCTGAGTTCAAAGCCGGCCTCAGACACTTAACTCTTTCTAGCCATGTGACTTTGGGCAAGTCACATAACCCCAATTGCCCAGCCTTCCCCCCTCCAAAATTTAAAAAAAGAAAGAAAGGAATATTTGCAAGGCTATGCCCAAGAACTCTTCCTTCTCTGATAGAAGGTTAGATTCTGGAATCATATTAATTAGGAAATTCAAAATCCCCCCTCCTCCCCACAGGTGTTAGGGTTCACAAACATGCTTTGTGATCACTCTTTTGGACCATGTGCAAGCACTTCTGCTGCAAGTCACTGTCAATTGCTCTTAGGGGAAGGGGGAACTGTGTGTGGGCCTAGGTCCCCTTCTTGCTCTAGAACGCAGTCTGCTCTGCACTGGTCTGAGAAAGAGAGGTAAAACTCATTAGCCTCACAGCTCACTTTTCTATACCAGGCAGCACAGAAGCTTCCAGAGTCCATCCTCCAGAGTCCAAAGCAAACGAACAACCATCATGGAGAAAGCCCCAGTCAAAGATGCTGTCTGGATCCTCTGAGTATACCGTAAGTGAGCATGCTCCTTCATGAGGAGATGTCTCTAAATGTCTCCAAATACCTTGAAGACCCCGAGCTGGTATTTGACCTGCTGATGTAGCCTAAGGATCCCTTGACCTTGTCATCTGCCCCACCAAGGCACCTTTAGGATTTCCCTGGCTTTCCCATCAGCTCTGCAGCTGAATCTCCCCCAGCTGAGTTCCTCCAGAGGCAGGGACTGCCTTGCTTTTTCTGTTTGTATCAGCAGCACTAAGCACAGTGTTTGGCACAGAGTAAACACTTAAAAATGCCTTTTCTTTCAATCATTAATTCAAAAGATAATGTCCTATGTACATATCAGTTATTATTAGGAAGGGGATTACGGATGAAGGATGGTTGAAGATACGGCTTGGATTTACTGATTTAGTGATTCAAAATATTTCCTACTGAAAACTACTTAGAAAATAAAAATTTTTTAATGTAGTCCATAGAAAAATTCAGTGTTTGAGCGCCATCTGGTGGCTTGACTGTGTCAAACAATATACCAGAAGAATGAATTAAAAAAACAAAACCCCAAATATAAATGCAGTGTAGGATTTGGGCATGGCTTTAAAATAGGTCTCAGCTAGTTTGAACTGAGGAAGGGGGAGTAAATAGAACAAGGTGAACACGGTATGGAAAAAAATAATGTAAAGGAAAACAACACTAAAAGTCCTCTGCTTAATACAGTGACCAGTTGCCACCTATAGGTGGGGAATAGGGCATGTATTATTGTAAGATATGGCCAATGCTTGGCTTGTTTTTACTTAACTGTACTTCTTTCTTATGAGGAAGAGTTTTATTGGGCTAGGGGGTGTATGTGTATCTGCATGTGGCTAATGCACAAACACCAGGGAAAGAAAGAGATAAAAAAAGAAAAAGGAGAGAGAGAGGGAAAGGGAGAACAGTTGGGACTTCTAGTTAAGATGGTAATGTGAAAAGTCATAAAGGAGCTTAGTTCCTTTCACATCCGACTCAGGGCTTTACAAAGAGATAGTCAGAAGTGTGTGAGGAGATGTGGGAGGAGAGAATCCCACCAGGGAACTGAGTCTGAGCCCAGTTAAAGACGACAGACAGAAGGCAGCCAATGCTCTGGCTAGGTTCCAGGCTGGCTGGAAGCCTGCAGGACTCTGACTGAAGATACCATAACGAAGCAGAAGTATGCGATGCTCTAATGAGGATGTTTAAGGGTGTTCTAGGGGGACAGCAGTCTGTGACACTTTGATCACAGCATGCTGGATTCAAACAAAATGGAGTGGCCTTAAACCTAACGATACCTAACAACACGAGGGAAGATGTATAAGGAGAGGTAGACATCATCAGCAAGAGCCCAGGAATTTGGGGACAGTATCATACTTCAGCGAAGATCACTTCATCCAAGAATACAGGAGGGGATAGAGCCTGATCCTGATGCAAAGTCCCAAACCAGAAACAAAGAACTGGAGATATGAGTATACAGAAGGAGACACCGACCATGACGTGAGTGTACAGAAGAAGATGCTGAACACGATCAAGAAATACTACAAATCAAGAGATAAATATAGGATAAGAGAGTAATTCACAAAAAGTACAGTTGTTGCCACAGGGGGAAAACATGGCTGTGCCACAAGGCATCTACAAGTAGCCAGAAGAAATGAAGTTAGTCAGGGATCTTTTATCACAACTAGCCATTCTTAGCTTGTGAGCTATAAAATAACAGGGGGCCTGTAGGCCGTAGTTTGCCAGCTTCTGAAGAGATGTAAAATGAAATTAAGTGGAAAAAAAGTAAAATACAAATGCTAAGTGAAAAACATTAGAATGAGAAACTTAAAAGAAAAGGTGGAAAACCTTACTCAAGTAGCAATCTCCATTAAAACTACAATGTAGTAAACAGAACTCAATGGTACCATAAAACAAGAAATATTAGAACAAAGTACAAAGGCAGTAAAAGAAAATATAAAGTACCATAAAAAATAACTGACCTATAAAACACATGGAGGAAAGGTAATTTAGGAATCATTCAACCAAAGCAAACAAAAAGACATGGATACTAGATTTCAAGAAATCCTAAAAGAAAACTACTCAGATAAATCAGAACTCCCCTATCAAAATGTAAGCTTGCTGAAGGCAGGGACTGTTGTTTGTTTGCTTGTTTTTGTCTTTCTTTGTGTTCCTAGAGCCTGAGACATGGTAAGCGCTTACATATTTCCCAGCTGACTTTCTGGAAAGAAACTCCAAATTGAAAGCATCTATAGATATCATAGTCGAAATCAAGTTTCTACATCAAAGAGAAATTCCGCAAATAGCCAAAAAGGCTTTCACAAAGAGGCTTTTCATGAACCTCATTCATCTAAATCAGAAAAAGGAGGGCTGAATACACACACACACACACACACACACACACACACACAGAGTTAGGTATTGAGATCCATTAAACCAGACCTTGGCAGTAGGTAGGGGCCAAAATTTAAATGACCTAAACTTCTTTGGGGCTGTAGATAGGTTTTTAGCAATTAGTTTTCCAAGTAAAGGTATAAATAATTATTAAACTCTTTTGTAAATAAACCATATTATAAAAAAGGAAATTTCAATTAATATCAATTAATTACTTATATTACTACATTTACTACTACATACTACATGTAATTAATCTTATAAATTAAGATTTTTATTTATCATGAAAACACATTAATGTTAAAAAAATTACTTTGCTAAGCAGTACAAGTTTTAATACATTTTTTAGGTTTTCTTACTGTTTACATTCAGTTAATAGGATGTATAGCACTTCTTAGCAGCAATCAGTTTGTTGTACTCTGGAATCATGTTTGATATAAATTTTCTTTAGAAATCTGAAAACTAACCTTAGTAGCTACCTCATTTTCTGAGTTTACTTTCTTGAAAAACCGTTGTGCCCCACTGAGATTTTTTTTTAACAATTTGGACACTTGAATTTGTTTTTCTTCCTTCCTTCCTTTTTTTTTGGAGGGCAATTAGGGTTAAGTGACTTGTCCAAGGTCACAAGGCTAGTTTTTTTTGTGTTAAGTGTCTGAGGCTGGATTTGAACTCAGGTCCTCCTGACTCCAGGGCTGGTGCTCTATTCACTGTGTCACCTACCCGCCCATCTTGAATTTGTTTTTTGTTGATGTCCAACTTGCTTAAGTCAGGATGTTTTGATTAAATAATGGTGATGAAGATTGTATTCCTTTGGAACAGCTATTACTTCTTGGCAAAGGAGGCACAATATTTTGTGTCTTGTGTAATAAATATCTATCTGTCTGCTCCAGATTAAATACTTTATGTTCTGATTCGATCTTCCATTTTTTATCACCCATTTTACAAAGTCACCCCCAAAGTCCCACAGCAACTGCCACATACAAAGAAATGCCAAACTGAGTGTCTGGCTTTGGAGAGAGTGCCAGACACTCATGTAACTTGGGGGGTGGCCACACAGGGGAAGAGGCCCTCATATTGTTGGTTTCATCACACAGTGGGCATCAGCTGCATTGGCATGAGGCTACACTCCCTTTGTCTCTGTTCCACACCTGGAATGACTGAAAACACAGGGAAAAGATGTGACTTTTTCTCCTCTTGTACTGGGGACAGACTGACCATGGCTGCCATGGGTCTGTGACAAACAGGAAAGAGTGTATAATGGCAATCCATCCACCCACCAACTTACATGACACACACAATAGTGACTAGTGGAAGGTAGGTTAAGCAGGCCATGGACAAAGCACATGTGGCATCTTTTTCTTTTACATCCACTACATGTTTTGTGGGCTGCCTGAAATCTTTTGGTGGAACCCAACTGTATCAGCAAGCACCCTAGTATACCCAGGGTGGCTGCTAGCACAGGTTCTTAGATCTGCTTTTCTAAAGGAAAGTAACTAAAAATGGGTTAACAATCTTTCTTTAATCAATCAAACACATATCATTTACCTAGTTCAGGGGAAAAAGTCAGCACCCTGAACTTTAGAGAATATAAACACTAGTTATAAGCACAAGTTACAAGCAGTCAAAGAAACAAATCAGCAGATGGGCTTCCAACCATCTGACCATCACATCCATTACCTATTCAAGTTACCAGAGAGGGAAGCATCAACATCTGGGGGGAGGGGGGGCTCAATGGCTTCCCAGAGTCTGTCTGGCCAAATCACACAACTCTTCTCAAAGTGAGCCCCAAGCAAACCTCACATCAGGCCTTCTCCTGGGTCAGAGGATGTCACAGCCCTCTTGACCCACTGTCCAATTACAAAGTAACAAGGTGTGGCCATTCCCGAAAAACAAGCCTCTCACCACAAGCTCCACGTGACCACATTCAGCCTATTAGGGGGCAGAGTATACTTTCAAATCAGGAACATTCTCAGAGCCACTTAAGCAAAGGGTCTAGGGGCAGGGAAGATCTTTAGATTCCCATTACACCAACCAGCCCGTGGTCCCTATGTTGTTCCAGCCTGTAGTGAGAAGAAGGGTAACCTTTGACCTCAGGCCTTCCACCTCTTGCTGTCCCTATTCCATGAGGGAAGAAGAGGAAAGTCAGTGGAGAGCTGGACTTTCATGTCTTGCTATGCAGGTTTGACTTTCATCTCTAAGCCATTGGAGGGAAGAGGAATTGTGAAACAGGGCTCCTCATCCTGACTTCCATCGCCCACTGCATTTATCTATAGCCTGATCTCCAGTCTCCTCTGTGAAGACGGAGACTACTTAGTTCTCACAGCTGGTCACACCCTATACAACCTAGTGATTCTGAATGCCTGTAGGTCATCATTTAAACCCCATTCCCTATCCCCTAACTTCCTGATTCTGTCTTCCCATCCCCCTCAACCCTCCCATCCCAAAGTCCCAACTAAATGCCACCTACCCTTTCCACTCTGCCCTGTTCCATAGGCAACAAACTTCCCTTCATCCTAAATCATTTTTGCTCCTACTGCCTCCACATTAAGCAACCGCTGAAACCTGGCTCTCACCTGATGACACAGCTTCCAGTACTGGTTGCACTTTTAGTCAATTCCCTCAGCTCATTGGTGGAGAAACATCAGGAACTGATATGATTTTTTTTTCAGTGGAAATCACATTAAAGGAGAGACTTTGCTGCAGCTTTGCCGCTACAGCCTAAAAATCATGGGACCTTCCTATCTGACTTGCAATGGAAACCCTTTATATGAGTTGTCTCTCCCATTGGAATAAATTTAAGACCCAAACCAGGATATTCATGTCCCTCCATTAGTAATCTGTAGAAGGTCTACCCTTTTCATTAAAGGTCTTTCTCTGGTTTTAAAAAAAAATATTTTGTGGGGAGCTATCAGGGACTCTCCATTTGTTACCCTTCTGTGGGGGACAGCAATTGCCTCTCACTATACTGATTTAATGCGTAGAATAGTCATGTATTCAAACCTAGAGTTTTGATTTTTCTGTGGAGGACCTTTCTTCTCAGGAGTGATCTTCCCTGAGTTTTGGCCCACCTCCCTTCCCAAGATAAAGGCACCTAGGTGTCTCTTGCCCTAGTACTTGAATTCACTTTGAAGATGTGCTGTCTAAGACCATCTCAGGAAAAATATCTATTCAGGCTGGGAACAGATTTATGAGTGCCCATTACCAGCCAGCAACCATAGAGGAAGTTGGATGGCATGAGAGACATTGTTTCTCTTTATTAGCTATAGTTTAAATTCTAGTAATTGGTAAAAAAAAAAAATTTTATCAGTTCTTTTAGATATCCAGTTGCCCTGAACAAGAAGGGAAAAGAAGCTCACTTCTCTTCATTGTCACAACCAGTAGTAATACAATGTCAGCTTGAGGGAGGGCAGCTCAAGATCAGAGATTCTTAGATATTGACCCATCACCATTGCAACAAGTGATCTGGGCTAGAAGACGCTTTTCTTGTGGATGTTTCTTCCTTTAGTGAGATATAAGAAGGGTGACCAACAAAAGAAAGCAACCTGGCTCAGTATAGGGATTTGGAGTGAGGAAAACCTGAGTTCAAATCTTGCCTCATACACAGAATAGCTACATGACCCTATTCAAGTCCCTTAACTTTTCAATCTCAATTTGCTCATTGGTAAAATGGGAATAATAATAGTACCTATATCACAGAGTTGTTGAGAGCATAAAATATGATAAGTATATAAAGGCTTTACAAATCTTAAAATGTTACTATTATATTATCTATTATATTACATATAACATATTATATATAATATAATTATAATATATCATAATACAATAGTACATATTATATAATATATTATTATATATTATAGTGTATTATTTATATTATATAATATGTTATAATATAATTATATTATAATGCAAGTTACTATTGTTGTTGTTATTGTTGTTATGTGCCCTGTGTGTGACAATACACATTTAATCTCAGCTGGACCTGCAACATGCTTCAGAGAGCCGAAAGCTAATCCAGACTGGTTATACTGACTGGGGCTGCCATTTCAAGGTTAAGGAGAATGAACCAAGGACCACTGATTTCCACCTAATGTTGCATATTCTTCAATCAATACCTTTAGTTGTAATTATAAATATTTTTAAACTTTAATTTTAATTTCCATTTGTTTAAATGAACAAGCATAAATTTATTTCCTTCCCATCTCTTCCCCTTGTTGAAAAACTTGAAAAGAAATGAAAATCAAAACCATGGTAACAAATATTCATAGTCAAGCAAAATAAATTCCCAAATTCGCCATGTTCTAAAATGTCCCGTTCTGCATCTTGAGTCTATCACCTTTTTGTCAGAAAGTAGACAGTAGGTTTCACTATCATTCCTCTGGAATTATGGTGGGTCATTGCATTGATCAGAATTTTAGTCTTCAAAATTGAGTTAATAATATTGTTATTGTTTAAACTATTCTTTGGTTCGGCTCACTTTACGCTATTTCCCAATTAATGGACAAACCCCTTAGCTTCAAGTTCTTTGAATTATACATCTTTCTAATCTTTCTCACCATTGGCAGACCTTCACTCTCACTACATGAAAAACCTATTTCTTTCCCCAATCATACACATCCTTTATGACATCTTTTCCACCACTTCTCATAAATGCTTCGTCCTTGGTAATATGTTCCATCTGCCTGAAAAAAAGGCCAAGGTCTCCCACTACATCCAGGGTCATTTCCAGTTGTCCTGATTTATATCTTGCCACTAGACCCAGATGGCAGAGGAGGAGAAAGTGACTTTGCACAGCCCAGCCTCGCTTAAATCCAATTCACTTGCAAGTCATGACATGATCTTCCTGATGCCACGATCCTCTTCAAGAATGAAGGACAAATAGCAACAAAGCAACCATCTGCCTTTGGGGGCAATGAAAATTTCCACAAAAATTCTTCTGTAATACTTCATTGTAGCATGGAAATGACCTTCTGCTTTCTCCAAGGCTGTGCCAGTGAAATGAAAACATTGACAGGTTCTACCTGTCAAACTAGAAACGCTTTGTGTTATGAAACTGGCTAGATTATGGTGGTCATGCCTGGGCTAGACCCGTCATCACTAGGAGGTTGGCCAATAGATGGTGGATTTTATGTCTGTGCTGACCCATAGACTTCAATTGTCTCAAGGGACAGTATAGTGTTTCAAACCTATAAAATACTTTACATGCATTACCCAATTTGTCCTAACAAACTTGAAAGGTAAGTAATAGCTTCTCTTTACGAATGAGGAAACTGAAGCTTGGATAGGTTGAGTAATTTACCTAAAGTTAGTAATTAGTTAAGTTACATAGCTGGACCTCAGATTCATAGGGCTTCTGTCCCTAAACCCGGGGTTCTTTCCTTTATGGAATTCTCACATTCATTTCAATTCAAATTAAAATGAACATACGTCCTTTAGTCCTTTAAAGAGGGGAGAGACGCGTCAATATCAAGTCAGCTATGTTTTAAAAAAAAATTTTAAGTGAGTACCATGGGCTTATATAAGGTATGCTGAGAGATTTTTATAAGTTACCAGTAAAATAGACTCAAACTGGTAACACAGGGAATTGGGTACATTGTCTTAAACCCTTTCCTTCATGGTTCATTCCATCACAGGAGTTCTTTCATTGGTTCATCTCCAATAGGTAACCTCTTCAAATGGATAAAACCCATTGTTAAGTTTATACATAGTAGACCCTTAGCAAATCCTTACAAGGGCCCCCTCCCCAAAAAAGAAACCCACCAACTTCTAAGTGATACACATTCACTAATAACAATTTTGGAAATCTGAAATAATGCATCTGATTACAGCTATTTCCCAAATCTCTATATTCATTTAAGAACAATTCATCTATTTTGGTAGCCATTTTTAAAAAGGAAAAAAATGGGATAAATTAACCAAGAGACGGAAACTGAGGTCTCTTCAAAGTAAACTCATAAAGCCTTTGTTCACTGAAACCTTCGATTTGAACCATGGCCACTTTTACCAAGTTGTAGAAAGCGTCTATTTGTTCTCTGAAGAGTTTCTCACAATGATTTTATTGTCCTCTCTGCTCTCTTCAAAATCATCCTATTAAATTGCAATAAGCATCTTTAATCCAAGCTTTTCTTTCTGGGAAAAGGGAATTTTTCAGAAGTCCATTTTAGATCTCCTGACTCCACAATAACTTCAATCAATTCTAGTCTTAAAATCCATTCTAGGTCTTCCCTCACCACAATGAAACCATCAGCATACCAGAAAGGCCATTATTCATTTTGTTTACAAATTTTGTATCCCCTTCCTATGTCCTTGCCAAGAATAACTGAGTTCAATAGAAATTTAAGAGATGTAAACCACTCACAAACCCAACAAAACCAGGGGTACAGTGAAACAAATGCTGGATGTGGAGTTGGAGGACTTGAGGGTCATAGGGTCATTCTGTCACTATCTTTGTGTCTATGATCTTTGGCCAAGTCACCGAACCCTTCAAAGCCTGTGTTCCCCAGTAAAAAATGAAGTTAAACTGATGGCCTCTGAGACCCTTTCTGGCTCTTAATCTATGAGCCCAAGAGCCACTCTCTATCTAGATGCCAAAAATTGTAGTTATTCTAACTAATTAACTTGGGGGAGAGAATGGAAAAAAAAATTTTCTGATATTATTTCACCTACCAAAGAAGAAAAAGGTTTTTTCTTTCTTCCTTATAGAAACAATTTTCCTAATAATATTTTATTTTTCCCAATTGCATGTAAAAACAATTTTTAACATTTGTTTTTAAAAAATTTTAGTTCCAAATTCTTTCCTTTTTTCCTTCCCCTTCTCTGAGATGGTAAACAATTTGATATAGATTATATATGTGCAGTCGTGTATATATTTCCATATTATTCAACATAAACAATTTTTTAAAAATACACATAGACATTCATCTGTCAAA
This sequence comes from Pseudocheirus occidentalis, assembly GCA_028646575.1. Classification (NCBI taxonomy): domain Eukaryota; kingdom Metazoa; phylum Chordata; class Mammalia; order Diprotodontia; family Pseudocheiridae; genus Pseudocheirus; species Pseudocheirus occidentalis. The sequence continues at coordinate 204,155,542 of CM053597.1, read as the reverse complement.
GTGAAATTATTATACTTCTAGTGCCTAACTCTTGGATTTGTTGCAAAACTTGAATGAGATAATGCACAGAGATGGAGCATTTGTTATGTATTTATTTAACATAATACTATTCGCTAAGCATTATTCTAAATTGTGGAGATATAAATACAAATGAGCAAGAGAGGCCTGCCTTCAAGATGCTTACAGTCTACTAGTAGAAAATAGCACTTTAAGAGGCTCAGGAAATCAAAGTTTTGGGATGGGAAAAAAGGCACAGAGGATGACAACATGGTGAAGGCATGGTGGGGAAGGGTCTTGCAGACCTGGGTTCCAACAACATAAGGACGCTCACTTATCAGAGCAGAGGGACTTAAGAATGGAATCCAGAATCCAGAAGGGAAGAAGATCAAGATGTTGGTTTGGTGAAGAGACAGCAAGGAAGTGGTGTGGAGGCGTAGGCACCACCAATTACCTCACAGAACTAGGGAACAAAAGCAGGGGCAGAACCCAAGTTGTGATGTGTAGGAGAGGATTCTGGCATCATGAGGAGCATCTGGAAACGGAATGGTACCCTTTGGAGCCTGCCCAGACCTCCCAAGGTGGAGGCACCGTTAGTCCCTGACTAGGTGGGTGGGGATATTATTCTCCTTTGATTGGCTTCCTAATTAGAACAAGCTGCCTTTAAAGTTGAGGGGACTGAGATAGTCATTCTCCTCAGGCCAGTCTTTCTGGCTCCTCTAACACCTGTGTCCTGCTCAGGTCTTCCTGTGTCCAGAGGGTGAAAACGATAGTTCACCCACATCTCAGGTGCCATGAACTGACTCAATAAGAGGAGAAGGACTTCTTTCCCTGACCCACTCTCTCCTTTAGCTCCAACACTAAGCTTAGTCGTAGGTGTTTATTTCTCTCCTGTGTTGTTCTTCTCAGTTTCAAGTGCCAGTGATGACGCCCACAGACTCAGGAGTTGATGCCGTGAGACCCTGGAGCCGAGATTGCAGGTGGGATGGTGCACACGTGGAAGCCTGGAGAAGTCAGGGGGCCTGGGGCTGGAGTCTGATGAGGGTTTGGACTTGGAACTGGGGCTGAGTGTACTGTAGGAACTGAGTTAAGCTATGAATAAACCTCTTCTCCTCAGAGTGAAGAGAAAGGGGAGAAGGGAGAGATTCATGCTTCCTCGTGTTGGAGGAGTAATTTTATATAACTGCGATTATATCTTTTGAAGTTAACACTCCTTTGTAATGTCCCCTTTGGGGGCAGCTGGGTGTTTCAGTGGATAGAGTACTGGGCCTGAAGTCAGGAAGGCCTGGGTTCAAATCTAGAGACTTGAGTTCGAATATGACCTTAGACACTTACTAGCTGTGTGATCCTGGGCAAGTCACTCAACCCTGTTTGCCTCAGTTTCCTCATCTGTCAAATGAGCTGGAAAAGGAAATAGCAAATCACTCCAATATCTTTGCCGACAAAACCCCAAATGGCGTCACAGAGAGTCAGGCACGATTTAAGTGACTGAATCAACAACGACTCCTTTGTAAAAGTCAATTTGACTGTTGGTGGCTAAATGGAACTAGGGAATAGCCTTGCCCCCAAGGTAAGGGCTATGGCTAATGGCAGAGAACCTGGACGCCCCAGCTCCCTCAAGGGGACCAGAAGACTGGGAAAGAGTTTAAATGGAACGTACCTGGCCTTTGATAGGGGAAGGGGGGAATCTAGGTAGCCAATGTTACATAATCAAAAGTCATTTTATGTTTCCATATGGATGAAATGATTGTTCATGTGAGGGAGGAAAAGTCCATTTTCTTTTTCACTTATGTTGTCCCATGATCCCTGGAAAGACTGAGAAGTAGCTGAGTTTCATTTCCCCCAAACCTTCAGATCAGAGACTGGAGGCTGCCGACAGTCAAGTGTTTGCTGGTTGTGCTTTTGTGCTGGGAATATCAACAAGCCACGCATGGGAGGGAGGTTGAGTTTGGGGGCTACAGTAAATTAGACATCTGCTAAGGAAACCTTACAAATTGCTTAGGAGAAGCTGGTCAACTTTTGTATCTGGTAAGAGGGGTACGAGGAAGAAGGTAGAAGAGGGAAAGGTGGCTTATGTCAGGGTTGGCTCTTGGGGTGACTACAGGGCAGAAGCATCCCCAGGACAGTATGAAGTTCTCAGAGGGGAGGAGGCATGACCCAAGAAACTCCCTGCCATGAGGGTAGGGCTTGACAGGGCAAGAAACTTGTTCCATCAGCAAGCAAACAAGCATTTACTTACTTTTTTCTTTTTAAAATATATTTCATTTTCCCCTGAATTACATGTTAAAACCATTTTAAATATGTTTTTTTAAGTTTTGAGTTCCCCATCCTACTAACCTCTAATATCCTACCCCACCCCCCAGCAGTGGCTCTAGGGATAAGGTTATGATCATATAAAATCCTTAAGAGTATTAGGAGGAGGCAATGGATGGTGATACCAACAATCTTTTTAGGAGAAAAACATTTTTACACAATTAGAGAACTATATAAGAGATTAGAGATTTCTTGCTTGGGAAATACTTAGAAGATCGTATAAGATAGTTAGAGAGACATTCATAGTGTCTATAGGGCTATCCTTGGAGTCAGAAAATCTGGATCCAAGTCCTATCTCTTGGGCCTCCTACCTATGGGTCCGTGGATAATTCTCTTAACCCCTAAGTAACACAATCAACTACACGACTCTAAGTTATAGCTTGGTTATTCCTCTCAAGAGGTGCAAGAAGGGAGGATGTTTCTATTACCAGTTCCCTCATTCCAATGCAATCACAGACCTGGATTCCCTTTTCCCAGCAAATGAATGGTGAAGCATCTATAATAAATGTAATCAAGTCCAAAAAACATGGGGCACAGACAATAAGCAGGTTGGGTAGTCAAGATCAAAGGAGATAATGAATGGAAAAAATGCTGGAAATTGTAAAGTATTAAGCAAATGGTGAATAAATGGTGATGGTTGAAGTGAAAAATAAAAATAAAACTTTTGCATTGGCTGAGGGAAGCATTATTCCTCCCTCCCTCCCTGTCCTTTCCCCTCCCTGAGATGGTAAGCAGTCAGATGTAGGTTATATGTGTGCAATCATGTAAACCATTTCCATACCAACAAGCATTTATTAAGGACTTTCTATGAGCTAAGCACTGTGCTAAGGGCTAGGGATATTTAAAGACACACAAAAACATGGTCCCTGTCCTCAAGAAGGTCATGGTTTAATGGGAGAGACAACAGCTGACTGACTGGGTCCTTCTTAGAAACTCCAATTTAAGGATGAGACCTCGGCCAATGATGTTTTCATTCCTCTCCAGGCTACATTGCTCCGAGTTTCTCTACCTGGATTCTCCCCCACCACATGTCACCTCTCCTCTCCTTTTAGCTCCCTTTTATATGTTTCTCCCATTAGAATATTGCCTCCTTAAAGACAGGGACTTTTCTGCTTGTTTTTCTGCTTGTATTTCCATTTTCAGGACTTTAGCACAACAGCTGATACGTAGTAATTGCTTAATAAATACGTGTTGGCTGGCTTGTTGAACATGCAAACAATGAAGTACAAACAAGATACAGCCCGGAGAATCTGGGGGTAACATCAGAAGGAAGGCACTAGCATTCTACTTCTTGTGGAAAATGGAATATTAGCTGAGCCTTGAAGAAATCTAGGTAAGCTAGGAGGCAGAGGCAAGGAGGAAGGGAATTCCAGGCACAGGGGACAGCTAGTGAACATGCTACATCAAGGATGTCAGAGTCGCTGGATCATAGCACACAAGTGGAGCACAAGGTATTACAAAGACTGGGAAATTTGGAGGAGACCAGCTTTGGTGAAGGGCTTTAAAAGCCAGAGACTTTTATATTTGAACTTGAAAGTTCTAGGGAGTCACTGGAGTTTATTGAGTAGGAGGGTACAATGGTGAGACCTGGGTTTTGGGGAGATCACTTCGGCAGCTGAGTAGAGGATGAATTAGAGTGAGAAGAGTCTGGAGGCAGGGAGACCAAATGGTGGACTGTAGCAATAGCACAGACAAAGAGTGATGAGGGCCTGACTCAGAGCTCAATGGTCAGAGGAGACAAAGGGTGATACACAAGAGGTGTTATGAAGGTAGAATCAATAGAACTTAGATATGGAGAGGTGAGAGGGTGAAGAGTCAAGGATGGCTCCCAGGTTGCAAGCCTAGGTATATGTTTTCCATTCTGGGTCTCCTTGCCAAAGTCACATCTCTGTAGCTGCAAGGTAATCATATCAATCAATCAACAAATACTTATTAAATGCCTACTATGTGCAAGGCATTATACTAAGCACTGTGGATACAAAGACAAAAGTTAGACAAGGAGCTTCACTAAGGAGTTTACGTTCTAACGGGGAGGTGATGTACACACATACCAGTACATGCAGAATATATGTTGAATGAATCAAAGGCATTTTGGGAAGGAGGGCACCACTGGGGCTGGAGTGTGGGAGTCAAGAAATGCTTCACGTAGCAGATGGTGTTTGAGCTGAATCATGAAGGAAGCCAGGGATTCCCAGAGGTTGTTTGATTTTTTTCTTTGTTCTCAAAGGGACTGTGGCATCAGGGAGGTGATGACATGACTTGCATTTGACTCCGATTTGAGGGAGGGAGGGCTCTGCAAACTCACCAGCCTCACTTTCTCCTCCAGAGCCATCTGGGTCCAGGGGCCAGAAAGTGGTCAGGACTGAAGATTGCTCAGCTCTCGGAGGTAGAGGTTGAAGAAGAGAATTCGAGGTATGAAAGACAGCCAGTGTAAAAACCAGAGACTGGAAGTGGAACATCAGTTGTGAGGAACAGCCAGAAGGCCAGTACAGTTGAACCATGAAGTATGTGGAGAGGAAGGGTTGTTGCTGTTGAGTAATTTTTTCAGTCATGTCATCTCTTTGTGACCCCATTTGGAGTTTCCTTGGCAAAGATGCTGGAGTGGTTTGCCATGTCTTTCTCCAGTTCGTTTGACAGAATAGGAAACTGAGGCAAACTGGGTTAAGTGACTTGCCCAGGGTCACACAGCTAGTGTCTGAGGCTATATCTGAACTTAGCAAGATGAGTCTTCCTGACTCTAGGCATAGCACTCCATCCAGTGTGCCACCTAGCTGCCCCTTGACTAAGAACTTTAAATACCAAACGAGATATTTTATTTGATCCTAGAGGTAACAGGAAAGCACTGGAGTTTATTGAGTAGGGGGCCAAACTTGAACTTTAGGAAAACCACTTTGGTGACTATATGAAGGATGGATTGGTGAAAGGAGAGACTTGGAGGAGGGAGACCAAATAGGAAGCTGTTGCAATAGTCCAGGCAAAAGGTGATGAGAACCTCAATTACAATGGTGGCTATACCAGAGGAGAGAAAAGGACAAAAATGGAGATGTTGTGGGATTAGAATTGACGACCTTTGGCAAATGACTGGATTAATTTCATGAGAGCGAGGAATTGAGGATGACATCAAGGTTGTGAACTCAGATGACTGGAAGAACAATTACCCTTGATGTTAACAGTGAAGTTAGAGTTGGATTGGGTCATGGAGGTTGGGGTGTGGGACTGTGGTAAAGATAATGAACTCTATTTTGGCCATGTAGCATTTGAGGTGCCTATGGGATATTCAGTTCAAATTATCCAGTTGGTGCCTATGGGATGGATATTTAGTTCAAATTATCCAAATTATCTAATGTGCAGAACTGGAGTTCAGGAGAGACTAGAACTGTGTGTGTGTGTGTGTATACACATATATAGATAGATGGATAGATATCTATCTATATGTATATCTCTATCCATCCATCCATCCATCCATCCTTCTATCCATCTATCTGGAAGTCATCTTCACAGAGATAACTATCCAGCCCATGTGAGCTGGTGAAATCACTAAGTGAAAGGTTGCAAAGAGAAAAGAGGACCCAGGGCAGAACCCTGCAGTACACCCACTCATTGGACATAGATGATGGACCAGCAAAGGAGACTGAGAAGGAGCTGTCAAGCAGAGAGAAAGAATGCAAGAGAGAACAGGAGCCTATTGACGAATTGGATCTTTTTCCTTCTTAACATTCGAATCTCAGACAAGTTTCACCTGCCATTTGATTTCAGCTTTCAAATGTGGAATCCAAGGGAAAAATAACAACGATCATTCCTAGGGGGAATGGGGTTAACCTTATTTGCCTCATAATGCAGTCAGTCTGGGGAAGCCTTGGACCTCTTGTTGGAACAATGTTTTTAAATGCATGAAATAAAATGTTCAGTTGTTCAATCACACCCAACTCTTCGTGGCCCTATGGAACACAGCATGCCAGGACCTTCTGTCCTCCACTGTCTCTCAAAGTCTCTCCAAGTTCATGTATTTTGTTTCCATGGCATTATCCATCTTTTCCTTTTGCCTTTAATCTTTCCCCAAATTAGGGTTTTTTTCTAATGAGTCCTGTCTTCTCATTATGTGGCCAAAATATTTAAGCTTCAGTTTCAACTTCAGTATTTTACCTTCCAATATAATATGAATTAATTTCTTTAAGTACTAACTGATTTGATCTCCTTGCTGTCCAAGGGACTCTCAAAAGCCTTCTCCAGCACCACAATTCAAAAGCAAAGGAAATCATTTATGTTGAAATAGCTATAAAAAATTTTTTTTTAGTTCATAGATCCCAAGCTAAGAACCACCTACCTTAAACCAAAGGATAGCACTATAGCTATCCTTTGAGAAACCATTTCCCCTTGGCATTGGTTAAACAAGAGACCCTGAAAATTCCTTTGTATGTATCTGAACACCACACTCTTCAAATCACTTAACCTCTCTGGGGCTCAGTTTCCTCATATGGAAAATGAAATGGTTGGCCAAGCAAGATAAGCTCTAAAGTCTCTTCCAACTCTAGAGTTATAATCCAAAGATCCCTTTCCCTAGGTAAAAATGAACAAAAACATTCAATCTTCAAGTCCTATTAATCTTCATCTCAGTATAAATATACTTGTTGATAGTTCATTCTGGAAAAATAAAATGTATATATCAGAGCTGAAGCTTTAAAACTTAACTCAGCTTCATTATCTTAATTATGGATTTACTATATTAAATTAATAGTACAATTTTAAAATGATGTATCTAAAATCTTTTTTGTTTTGCTTTTTTTTAAGGGTAATTGGGATTTAGTGACTTGCCCAAAGCCACACGGCTAGTAAACGTGTCAAGTGTCTGAGGTCAGATTTGAACTCAGTTCCTCCTGTCAAGTGTCTGAGGTCAGATTTGAACTCAGTTCCTCCTGACTCCAGGGTGGGTGCTCTACTCACTGTGCCACCTAGCTGCCCCCTAAAATCATATTTCAAATCTAAAGTTTTACACAGAAGAATATGATGAAAGGAATAATGTTGAAAAAGTGCTATGAGACAACTCATATTTGTACAAAAGCAACTATAATGGGGAAAAATATTCATTCCCCTGGATGGGAGAGTTACGGAATTTCCTGAAAGCCAGAATCCAAAAGCATAAAATATTTCCTACCTGTCTATTCTTCTTACTCGAATTTGTCATTTCCCAAGTAGGGATACATTCCAGTAATTTCTCATTTCGTGAACAATCCAGATGTACCAGGTCTTGACAGTAAGGATGACACATGTATTTGCCCTCTGAAAGAGAATACAGACCATAGTTGACTGTTAAATGAGTATTTGGTGCTTGCCCACGTGGAAAGTGAGGGAATTAGTTGTAGGAAGAATATAGAAGACAAAGCTAGACCTTAAATCACCACCACCACCAGAAAACATCTCTGTAGCCTCTCTACACATATGACTATATGACCCCGACATCATGAAATGGACCTCATTTTCTAGGATGTCCCAAAGGACATCTTATATTCGTATATGGAGTTTCTTATGTGTCCTCTAGCACATGTCTCCTTTCACTACTAGGTGGTACAGCAGACAGAATTCTAGGCATGGAGTCAGAAAGACCTGAGTTCGAGTTTAAATCTGGCCTCAGATGCTAGCTCATGATGCTGAACTCCTTGATCATTTAATTCCTATTTGCCTTACTCTTCTCATCTGTAAAATTGGGATAATAACAATATCTACCTCCCAGGGTTGTTGTTAAGCATCAAATGAGGTAATGAAGTGCCTGACATATAGAGTTACATAAATATTAACTACTATTATTAATTATTACTATTACTTTCCACCTTTTGCTCGGGGACTAATCATATCAGTCTTATCATTGGCTCTGCTCAGAAACCCAAGAAATACTTAGTATGCATTTTGCATTTTATATTTAATTTTTCTATGCACATAGATGCAAGTTCTTCAACGGTAAGAATCTGGCACATAGTAGGTGCTTAATATTCACTCAGTGAATTGAATCTTTATATCATTATCCACCGTAGAACAAAATTAAAAAACAACAATCAAATGAAAGAAAATAAATGCTATGAAATGACAGTGCTTGGCCCCCCAAAAGAGACGTGGGAATACACTTTTCTCCTTTCTTTGCAGAGGTAGGGCCTATCAGCATAGAATACTACATATAACATTAGATTTGGTTGATACATTAGTTTTAAAAAAATAAATTATTATTGATATAATTCAGGGTTTTTTTTTAACATCATTTGCATTTCCCACAATATCCCTACTTCTTGATCTCCACATTGGTCATGGCATATACCACAGAATTTCTTGCCCAGTAAGAGACATCTCATCTATCAAGATTGAGAGTTTGTCAGTTTGGGAGAGTCTAGGCAGGAGCCAGAAGGATAGCAAAGACATACACTCTCCAGACAGACACAGACAGAAAGAGGCAGTCACTCAAGGAAGGTAACTGTTTCAGTGACCCCTGGCAGCAGAGAAGAGAGCTCTTCCTATGCTCAAGGGAGAACTGCCTCTGGCAATAGAGAGATAATCTATGTGAGGGCTCCTTGAGATAAATGGCATTGATATAATGCAGTACAAGGATGTTGGTTGCTTTAACTATACATGTTCCGTGCATATATATATATATATATATATATATACACGGAACATGTATATATGTATATGTATATGCACACACACGCACACATATATATGACTCATAATCAGTCTACTCAATGTCCACTCTTCCCATGGACACTGTGTATCTATGGGAGTGTTTCCAGGTTTATGGGAGGTGTTTTACAGCTCCTATTCTCAGCATGAGTAAGAGGCAGAGTGCTTTAGTGGATTCGGATATGTAGTTTAGAGTCAAGAAAACTTAGACTCAAATCCTACCTCAGATACTTTAAATACAACAACATATAACTCAGTTCCCTAATCTGTAAACTGAAAATGCTCGACTCACTGGCCTCTAAAGTTCCTTCTAGTTCTAAATCTATGTTTCTAGCATCATTTTAGAGAGAGGGAGGCATTTAATCTCCATGAGTTTCAGGTCCCTCATCCATAAGGTGGGGGACTAGATGGTGTCTGGGTAACCTTCTAGCCCTAAACCTCCGAGTTTTTTTTTTTTGAGATTAAATACAAAATAATAGATATTTAATATTTTAGCTTCTTTACTCCTTACTTGATATAAACTTCCAAGTTTTAATTAATAGCTGCCAAGTTTATGTTTTTGTCTCCCCTCCAAGGTTGTGAACCATCATTCTTTGGACTAGCACGTAGAAAGGTTTCTTATCTGGGTCTGAAATAAAACTAGATTAGCACTGTTTTTCCTTATCTGTGTTCACATGGTAATAATGTGAAACATCAACAAAATATTTCGCAAATGAGGTCAGAGGACTCTGTTAATCAACCATTATCCAAAGGGGGAATTGATGCAATTAAGAAATCTATTTTCATTTATAATACTATTTTGTTTCTCATTTGTAATTAATTTTAATTATTTCCTCTAGGACTTCATGGTTAAGGCAGACTCATTGCTTCTTCCTAGTACAGGAATAATTTAAAATAATAATAATTTAAAAACAACAACAAAGTGAAAGCTTAATCTCCTTTTGTCTTAACTGTTAGTTTCAAGAGAAATCATGGACATCTAGTCCATTTCCCTTGCCATTTATCACAGAATATGAGTTGGAAGGGAACTCCAAGGTCAACTAGTTCATGACTGAACAATAATTTCACCTCTACACAACCCCCAACAAGTGAATCTTCAATTACTACTGTAATACTAGCAGGAACGAGAATTCACTATCTTTTTTTTAAAAAAAAAATAATTAAATTTTTGTATTACATTTTAAGCTCTGCACTGTCTCCCTCCTTCCCTACCCTACACTAGAGAAGGTCATCATTTAACACAAATTTATAAATATATGTAAAGCCATACAATACATAGTTCTCTTTATCAGTTCTTTCTCTGGAGGTAGATTGCATCTTCCTTCATAGGTCCTTTACAGTTGATTTATATTTATAGTACTATATTTATAGTATTTATATTATTTTTATTTATTTAGTACTCAGAATTTATAGTATTTATAGTACTCAGAATAACTTGGTTGTTCACAATTATCCTTAGAACACTATTGCTATTACTGTATACAAGGTTCTCTTGGGTCTGGTCACTTCATTTTTCATTATTTCATGCAAGTCTTTGCATGTTTTTCTAAAATCAACCAGCTCGTCATTTCTTATAACACAGTGGTATTCCATCACAACCACATACCACAGCTTGTTTAACCTTTCCCCAGTTGATGAAAGATGAAGAGGCATAACCTCAATTTCCAGTTTTTTGCCACCATAAAGAGAGCTAATATGAAAATTTTAGAATATGTAGGTTCTTTTCCTTTTTCCCTGATCTCCTTGGGAAACAGATCTAACAGTGGTATTGCTGGGTCAAAGGGTATACACAGTTTTATAACTCTTTGGGCATAATTCTAGATTGCTTTCCAAAATAATTGGATCAGTGCGCAGTTCCACCAACAATGTATGAGTGTCCCAATTTTTCACATGCCCTCCAACATTGTCTTTTTTCCCTTCTATCATTTTAGCCAATCTGATACGTGTGAGACAATATCTCAAAGTTGTTTTAATATGCATTTCTCTAATTTATTTAGGGCATTTTTTCCAGTGACATTTTACAGCTCTGATTTCTTCTGCCCAAAACTGCCTGTTCAAAAAACTGGAAACTTAGGGGATACCCATCAATTGGGGAATGGCTGAACAAGTTATGGTATATGAATGTAATGGAATACTATTGTGCTATAAGAAATGGGAAGGAGATGGACTTCATAATTACCTGGAGAGGCTTATACAAATTGA
>CM053597.1:204123257-204143867 GCA_028646575.1 Pseudocheirus occidentalis | reverse complement strand
CAAACGTATGAGGAGGAGCATGCAAACGTATGAGGAGGAGCATGCAAACGTATGAGGAGCAGCATGCAAACGTATGAGGAGGAGCATGCAAACGTATGAGGAGCAGCATGCAAACATATCTATAGTTTGGTTCTTTCTACTTACTCATTCTTTAGTGGCTTAATTTTTGTCTGCTAACTTTGTGTTACAGTCAGAACCTAGTCTTCAGGTGTGGGGGATACTATCTCAGTCTTCAGGTTTTCTGTGCTCTTGTTTTATGAGCTCTATCTGGGTACTCAGATACTGGTTATCCTCAGGTACTCCTCTCTAACCCTGAGCTACAACCAGGGCCCACCGCAATGCTGTTCTTGCAAACACTCTTACTCCCTGCGGTCCCTCCAATGGCTGCAAGCTTCAGCTCATTTCATCTGTCCTAAAGCCAAAACCAGAGACTGCTCACCTGCAACTGACCACAGCTATTAGGGGAGCCATCCTTTTGAGACTGCACTTACCCATAGCATGGTCTAGTTATTCTTCACCCACAGCCACAGCTTGGGACCCTGTTTGATTAGCACATCTGAAGCCCAAGTCTAGCACCAGCAGAGAGCCTTGCATTCTTCTAATCAGCTATCTGATTTTCACCACTGTTCATGGGGTGAAAGTTCCTGAAACTGAGGATTCTGCCTACACAGATGCCCCACACTCCACCCCCACCCCCAGGGCCTATTATTTGTTGATTCAGCAGTATTTGCCTAAAGGTATTACCACATCAATCAAGCCAGATCACCACTCCATTCCCCCACCCAACAGGGAGGTCAAGCCTTTCTTAGGATCCTCTCTCAAGTTGTCTTAGACTGGACAGCTACCTTACCCTGACATAATTATTTCTGCTGCTCTAAAGTTCACTTTGAGGCATTATTTTAAATTATTTCTAAGGGAATTGGGAGAGCAGGGTAATTTCCTATCTTATCCTACTATCTTCCCAGAATCCTCTAGCCTATGCCATCAAACTGAAGACAGGTCTTGCAAATCTCACTGTACTCATTTTGAGAAATTATTAGATTTTTAGCCTTAGTTTCCTAAGTATAAAGGGCATTCAAAAATATTGAAAAGATACCTCATTTGATAAAGAACCAGAAAGTCATGATTCTTGATTATGTAAGAAGCAAAGTTTACCTTCCACGTGACCTGTGTTTAGGAGTAAGAGGTTAGTATTGGTAAGAATACAAAAAAGCGGTTAGAAATTAATGACGAAATTTTGAAAAAATGTTCTAGTTCAACGTTAGCAAGAACAAGCAATCACAAATGTCAGAAATGTTTCTTCTCTTTCAAACTGACAACTCCAGTCAGTTTTATTTTGTTGTTGTTGTTATTTAACATTCCAGATTTCACCCCCACCCACGGGAAGGAAACACGTTTTTCCTTTATGTTCAAGGAAGTGCAGGAAAACTGCTATTCAAACAAGTTTTTAAAAGCCAGAAATTGGTAGGAATGTGGGGGGCAGGGGTGGGGTGCAATATGTCTGTGCTCAAAATAAATTTCAAGTGTTACCATGTCGTTTTAGCTGGCTTTCAGACCTTCTTCCTCTCTCCTCTCCCTGCCTCCCACTTTAAGAAAACTTAAGGTCAAAATTCTTAAATCTTCAAGGTAGAATGCAGAGCAAAAGTCAAGCAAAGAAACTAAGCACAAGTATGAGCACTCCTGCAGCCTTCATTTGCCATTTCCTTTTTCTCCAAAAAAAAAAAAATCTTGAAAAATTTGTGTGGTGAACACACAACTTAAAGATTATATTAAACTGTCTTAGAGAGAAGATTAACTGATTTTTAAAATGGGCACCGAAACAGAGCAGAATACCAAAGCAGATAGAGGGCATCATTTTGAGAGTCACCATGCTGGGTACTCTTTAAATACCTGTCAAACCGATTTCAGCTGAGTTTATTAGTCGAGATAATACAAATTAAAGTAATTTTGTATGAGGCTTCATTGAAGTAATCAAGGGTTAAACCTGAATCACTAGGCACAAAGCATCTTGAACAGAAATAACATCATAGTCGTACAGATCTATAATTCTGGAGATCCACAAAGATTTTGGGCCAAGGGAATGATGAAGAGAATAAAATCTGGAGGTCCTTACAAGGAAGTAGGATACATGCATATGTGACAACTTACTGGGTTCACAACATGGTGTGTTTGTTTTTTCTCCACACATCATCAACTAAAGCATTCTCATATTTGTGGTGTGGTAGACAGAACAGTGCATTTGGATTAAGAGAACCTAGCTTTGAGGTCCAGTCTTGCCACTACTTACATATTCCTTGAACAAGTTACCAAATCTCAGTTTTCTTGGTACAAAATAGATAATGATGCTTCCATGACCTTCCTCACTGAATTGTTGTAAAGGACATACTTTGTAAACCTTGGGATGCTATTTAAATTCAAGATGATTATTTGAATCAAATAGGACTGATTGTCCAAACAGGCATTTTTTATGGAACCTGTATGTACCAAAATAAATAAATAAATGAAAGGATGAACTGATACTCTGTGACTTTGGATAATAAATGTTAGGGATAAACTATTTACTTTGAAGCTAGATTTATGGGGTACTGATTTCCCGAGTGTCTCAATGAAATAACTTGTGCATCCATGCAAAAAGAAATAAGGGAGGGGGTTGCTTTAAAATTTTCATTAACTGTTGAACCAGGTTAGGGTTTCTGAAGCTTTAAAATCTTTCTTTAGAAAGAACATCTATTAATACAACTTCTTGTTACAAGGAGTAAGGTCTAAAGGACAAACCAAAGGAATGACAAGAGGAAAGGGATTTAGGGCTAACAGGTGGTCAAGAGACATGCTGGCTGAAGCTCAGTTCACAGCTAATGTGTCACATGTGAATGTTTATGGGTTTTCCTCCTTTATCCTTTCTGCAGAGTAATTCTTGATGTCACCCTGGACTGTTCCTAGCTAGAGCTATGGCCATAAGAAATGACTTTAGCAAAACCATCCGAAGGATAGCTCGGCTCTTTTACTGGTTCCCCAAATCACTAATTTGCTTAAGGAGTCAAAAATTCAAGCTACTTTGGAGCCAGGGTGGGGGTAAGTTTCCTTAGATTCACATTGCTTTAGCTGCATTTTTTTCCTGTTACTAAATCTGAATTTTAAAAATTAAGGTCCTTGAAAAAAAAAAGGTTTTTGAAAACCCTTTGATATGATCATGTGGGAGAAAATGATGAATGAGTGAAATAAAACAATTTTGAGTGAGACAATAAAGCCATCACATTTTCTATGACATAGTTTCATGGTTTTACAGTTATTTGGAATTAGTTTCCTCATCTGTTAAATGGGGAAAAATAATAGCACCTAACTCCCACAGTTAATGTGAAAATAAAGCAAAATAACAATTGTAAAGCACTTTGCAAAAGTATAGAGTGCCAAATAAGTGCTAGCTATTATTATTATTTATTATTACTATTATCATCATCATTATACATTTCTAGGGAAATGTGAAGGGAAAATGTGATTTTTGCATTTATGACAGGCTCTTTTCATTTTAGAGAGTGTTTGATTTCGCTGTTGGAACCATACAATGTCTTACCAATGGTTCTCAAACTCTTTGGTCTCAGGATTCCTTAACTCTCTTAAAAAATTATTGAGGACCTCAAAGATCTTTTGTTAATGTGAATTGTGGCTATCAATATTTACCATATTTGATATGAAAAGCTCTTAGTAATATGAAAGTAGTTTTTAATCTCATGGACCCGCAGAAAGGGTCTTGGGGACCCTCAGAGATCCCTGGATCACACTTTGAGAACTGCTGCTTTAGACAAAGATGAACAGAAAATACAGATTACTACCCTAAAATCACATATTAATCCTTCCCCTACCTCCCCAAAATGATGAACTGATTAGTTAAATTTAAATTTTTATAAATTTGAGTTGTTTGCCTCAGTCTGGGTCAGGATGTGTATGTTTTAGTTAAGGTTAACTGATGGAGAATTTTGAAACACATGGAATTTGCTACTGATGAGTTGTTAGGTACCTTCCAGAACTAAACATTCCATTCTGGCCGGATCAGAGTGATCAGTAGGTTGCTCAGGGTTGGGGCAAAAAGGATGGAATTAACTGACCTTTCTGGGACTAAATTCTCTACAAGAAAACACTTGTTTCCGCACAGCTGCTCCTTCACTTCCATCAAAACTCTATCAGGCAAACATCACCTCAGATCAGTGGTTCTCAACCTTCCTAATGCCGTGACCCTTTAATACTTGTATGTGGCCATATCTGCATGTGGGTGGCCCCACCTGGAGATGAATAGAGGAGCAGTGTCTTGGTTCCTATGACCATTGGAAATATGTGTTTTCCGATGGTCTTAGATAATCCCTGTGACCCCTGTGAAAGGGTCATTTGACCCCCAAAGGGGTCGCAACCCACAGGTTGAGAACCACTGCCCTAGATGCTGAGTGGATATGTGTTATTTGCTTAGAGGTATTACTTCTTTGTACTTTACATAGCCCTAAAAATTTGTTCTTACTAGGTAAACAAAGTCTCTCACTTTGCAGATATAGAATAAATGCTTAAAGAAATGTGCCACATTCTAACAAACAGAATCAGGATAGCAATCTGTTCCTGACCCAAAGCTCAGATTTTTTTTCATGTTGCCCAAAAGAAGAATGAATCATCACCGTGCTTAATATACTGTACTTGGTGCATCAAACAATTAATACTTTAATTCTAGGGACTTTATTGTTTAAATAATAATAATATTGATATAGCATTTTAAGATTTGCAAAGTGCTTTACAAATATCTCATTTGCTCTTCATAACAACTCTGGAAGGTAGGTCTTATTATTATCCCTCTTGTCAGATGAGGAAACCAAGTCAGAAGAAGTTAAGAGACTTGTTCAAGGTCACACAAGTAGTAAGTGTCTGAGGCCAGAGTTGAAGTCAGGCTTTCCTGACTTTAGGTCCAGAGCTCCATCTACTGTACCACCTTTAGTCTCTAGTGAACAGAATCTTGATTCTGAAGCCTCATCTGTTCCTTCATTACAAGAGAAGGCAGTTTTCCTGTCTTCTTCATACCTGGTCCAGAGAGACTCATTAATTAAGGTCTGATATAAGTTTAAACTTGACTTTATCTTTAAAAATTTTTCTAAATCAAAAATATCCATCTTCATTTCATCTTTCCCATTTCAAAATGTGAAGTACCGTTATAAAATGTGACTAATAATACTTGGTAATACTTTACAGTGAGGATCAAGTGAGGTAATGTATATGAAGTGCCAATTTGGGGTCGTTTTTTTATATGAGAGAAAACAACAATAATGTAATAGAAATTCAACTATAAATATAAAAGGTGACTTCTAAGTTTGAGAAGACAGCCTATTCACAAGTAAGTTGAATAAAAGGTGGAGTTCGATAAGGCAAAAGAGAGATGCAGGCAACATGTTCTAAGAAAGACTGAGGAGGGAGAAAACCCTTTGATCTATATGAACCAATGGGAGATTTCATGGAGGAGGTGGCTGAGCATCCAGCCTTGGAGGAAGAGATTTCTGAGAAGTAGAGCTGAGAGAAAGCGCCTTCCAGGCATGAAGAATAGCCAGTGTGAATTCAGAAAGGCAGAGCCTGGGCCTGAAAGAATAGATGAAGGTGCGTACTCCCTCAAGTACCTAAAAATTCAGTGAGAATAATGGATATGTGAATGGAATCATAGGTCCAGGACACACTTACAGAAAGTCAGCTCCTGCCTCCAGTGCTGTTGGGTCATTGACGTCTTAGTGATGTTATCATCACATTGCTCTCATTGTCTCATGGTCTCTGCTTCAGGGTCTTATACTCACCACTGGACACCACTCTCCTCTAGGTCTTATAGTCTGCACTAGACTTGGTTTTTTGGCCTCTGTTGGATGGTTTATAGTCATCCTTGGACCCTACTCTGCTCTAGACAGTTGGTCTTATGGTCTGCACTGGACTTGGTCTTTTGGCCTTTGCTGGATGGAGCTTATAGTCACCACTGGTCTCTACTGCTCTCTAGATTCCACTTCACAGGGTGATGCTTGCTGGCTGCTATACTGCCAAGTGTATTGAGGAATAAGTGCTGCTATGCTGTTTTCCCCGAAATAAAGCCCATAGATTTTTCCTAACTCTTTTAGAAAAGAGAGAGGTGCTCCAAAGAGGTGGCTCAGTGAATAGAGCACCGGCCCTGGAGTCAGGAGGACAATAGTTCAAATCCGACTCCAGACGCTTAACACTCACTGTATGATCTTGTGCAAGTCACTTAACCCCAATTGCCATGCCTTCCCTACTCCTAAAAGCAAAAAAAAAAAAAAGGGTGGGGGGAAGAGACGCTTACATAGAGGCAGAAAAAAAAAGGCTTCCTTCAAATTCTTAACTCTGAAGACCATCACCTCTACAATAGGATTTTCTGAATCTAAAGCACTCAAGTGCCAGGTTCTTCAGAAGGTAGAGTAAGGTCTATTCAGCTTGCTAATGCACTCAGGCTTAATTCTTCCTTTACAAAACTACCCTGGTGAGTCTGGTTCCCTCAGTCATGTTTCCCTCCAGATGATGGTGAGCACTAGATGTATCTCCCAATTTTTAGTCTCTAAAGGCTAGATTATAATCCACATTATGATTCTCACCTAGTAACTACTGCATAGCTCCAAGGGTCA
Organism: Pseudocheirus occidentalis; assembly: GCA_028646575.1. Classification (NCBI taxonomy): domain Eukaryota; kingdom Metazoa; phylum Chordata; class Mammalia; order Diprotodontia; family Pseudocheiridae; genus Pseudocheirus; species Pseudocheirus occidentalis. Next base: position 204,137,223 of record CM053597.1, on the reverse strand, counting down.
GGACTCCCCAGTTGCTGTGCATTCTATTTCTCTTGTTTTCTTATGTAAATAGGTAGAGGAATAGGTAGAGGAAAGGAGAAGCAAAATAAATTTTTACTTTAAGAGATTTGAGAAGTAAATAAAATAAGATCAGGAGATTATTTTTCCCTCTTACCAGCCTAACCATATTCCTGATCTTTCCACATACAGACACAGTAGCACAATGCTTTCCTCATAGTTGCATATACTGTAAAACCATAAATATTTGTTGAGACAAGTGAAAATGAAATGATCCTCATTAAATAAAACTTTTCTTGCTAATCTTAATTAAATAAAACTTACATGTACAAAATGGTCTATAGTTCGCACAATATTTTCCTTACAGTCCTGGCTAGGAGATTGTATAAATTGGATACCCATTGTACAGGCATAGAACCCAAGGCTCAAAGAGGTTTTTATTTTGCCAAGATGAATTTAGAGATAATTGCTAGTTCTCATTCTAACCCGGGCCTCTGAACTCATCCATTCATTGAACAAGCATTTATTTATTAACTGCCTACAATGTGGGGGTGGAAGTGGGTGAGATGATCCATCGTGGGAAACTGAGATAGGAAGAGAGGTCAAAGAGACTGGAAAACAATCAAGGAAGAAGAGAGTATCCAGGACGAGGGAATAGTCAGAAACCTCAGACCCCACAAAGAAATTAAGGAAGATGAAAACTGAGAGAAGCCATCAAAGAGAGAAATTTCAGTTGATTGATGAAGTTGGAAGCCATATTGAAACAAGTTAAGAAATTAATGAAAGGAAGGCTATTAAATATGAGATAGCATGTTATTCAACTACCCTGAAATCATGATAATGATTAGAATAATCAGTTCCCTGCTTACAATCTCTCCTTTGTTCCGTCCACCCTTCACACACCTACCAATCATCTCCCTAAAGCATATGCATGATCACTCTTGCTCAAAAATATTCAGTAGTTCCATATTACCTATAGGATGAAATTCAAGCTCCTTCCTCTGATATCCAAGGCCTTTTATCATTTACCTTTCCAGTCTTACTCATACCATTACTCCCCTTCACAAACTCTTAAGTTCTAGCTTCCATGCATTTGAAAACCATCTCCATCATTATGATCATAGATTTTAAGTTGGAAGGAACCTTAGAAGCATTTATTCAAACTCTTCCATTTACAAATGAAGAAACTGAGGCTGTCTTGTCTTGCCCAAAGTCGCACAAATACCACAGTACAAGTCCAGGTAGTATATATTCCAGTCCAGTGCTCTTAACACATAGTCCATTAGAATGGACTGTCTCCATACCACTGCTTATTGAAAGCCTAACTCAAGGGCAAACTACCCCATGAGACATTTCACTGAATTCCCCAACTAGAGGAAATCTCTCTCTCCCAGTCCAATATTTCAGATCTCTCTCTTCTTGCCTAAAATATCATCTTTCTGTTTTCTCCTACATAATTTTCTCATGCTAAACTGTATTTCTCCTGCTAATATGGAAGATGCTTAAGGACAAACACTGTATCATTTTTTGTCTTTGCATCTAGTCCTATGCCTTGCACAGAGGCATTTTTACATCTTGAAATAATTCTCATTGTCTTACTTAAAACCCTTTTTAGGATCGTATCATGTACCTACACATCAAGTAACATAGTAAATTTAAAGGACTTTGAAAACCTTCAAACACTACATAAGTGCCACCTTTTATTCTTAGTATTTTCATCCCAGATAAGCAGAACATTGCTTTCAGAGCAAAAATATGAGTTCTGATGCAAACTGTTAACAACAAACATTAACAACGCTTTTTGCATTAACAAAGTACTGGAAGGGAAATGGGTGTCCATCAGCTAGGGAATGTTAAACAAATTATGTTATATGAAAATAATGTCATATTACTGCAACTCAAGAAGTAACAAATATGAACAATTTATAGAAACTTCAGACGACAATATTCCTAGTGTTCTCTCTTCTGTAGATCCCAGAATATAGCAAGTACATACATACCTTTCCACTCACCAGTCAGGGACTCATCATTCCTGGGATTTTACTTCTGTGCTACCTTGCTGCCTAATAGTAGATTTCAGTTTGAACCATGGACTCGGTAAAAATATCAAGACAGCTGGATTGTCACTTACCTGCCCCCTCATAAACTCCATCCAATTCCCTTTGGACAATGCCCACTCCTGGTTCCCCATTCCTGAGCATGGCTGCCACTTATTGCACCCCATGATATCTCAAAGGCTGGAGCTGCCCAGGAAAGAGAGATAGGGAGATAAAGAGAATAACTCAATGAGATGGTGAGTGAGGCACCTGGAGTCAGGGAAGCCCAACATAGGATATGGAAAGAATCAGTAGCCAAGAGGGGAGAATAAAAGGATGCATTTTCAAAGGATGTCTAGTCTAGTCAAGTAAGATGAGAGTCAGGGTACTTGAGGAAACTTCTGATCCCCAAAAGCATTCATTGGGCATCCCCACTACCGTGCAGAAACACTGTGATTGGGTGCTGCTATAGCAAGAATGGTGAGCTTTCCAGTTATAGAAATCAGGACAAGACGATGAAGCTGTGCTTTTGGACTCTGCTCCACTGCTAAGAGGCCTTTCCTGATACCTTCAGCTACCTCATAAAGGTATCTTTTTCCTATTATATATTTATGGTGTATGTACCTACATATGTTCATGCTTTCTGCCTGTGAGAATGTAAGATCCTGGAAGACAGGGTTATTCTAACCTTTGTGTCTCTAACCCTTAGCACAATGTCTGATATATGAGTAAGCACTTAAGATCTGTTTATGGAAGTAATATAGTACGTAAAAGACCCAGATGATGTGGCAGTCCTGGGTGTCCCTTCCCTGAGGAGATGGAGGAGGGAGCTCCAACCAAAGAGCAGGAGTATATTTTGTTAATCAGGAATTTAATGGTAACTTGGCCAATACCACATTCCAAGAAAGGGTTAATCTCCCAGCTCCTTCCCATGAAGGAATGTGACAATGTGATAGAGAATTTTGTGGCAATAAGGTGATCCGGACCAGTCAGCAAGATGTCATCAACGTCATGGTGAATCTATGGAACTGCAGGTACCTTTTGAAGGTCTCTGTGAACCTTCATGACAAGGACAGAGAACTTAGATAGACCTGGGGAAGGACTTGGATGGTGTGCTGTGACCCTTCTCAGGTGAATGAAAAATTTTTATTTTTACTACAACTGATATGGAGAAAAAGGCATTAGTCAAGTCAATGACCCCGAACTCCATGGACCTGGATCACTGTATCCAGTGTATCCAGTGTATCCAAGCAACAAGTCTGGGGATGCAGCTATGATGAGGGTATATCAACTTTATCCAATTCATGGTAATCCACAGTGAATCTCTAGGACCCACTGACTTTCTGATCCAGCTAGACAAGGTTGTTGTAAGGGGAGTTATTTCTCAGCACACCTATGACTTTCATTTCCTTAATTTAAAATATAGCCTCCTGAATCTCATCTGGATAGCAGTAGTGTATCCAGTTGACCACCACAGTTTGGCCAACTCTATTGAGTTTTCATTTAGTGTCACTCAATATTAAATGTAATGAAAGGACTCTGACAGCTTGGGTTGGTGCCAATCCTCCATGTTTCTAAAATATCCATCCTAAGATATCCACCCTCAAACACGCACACGCACACACACAGACACGCACACACACACCATAAGCTGGACTTTAATCATTTTCCCCAGACTTGCTTGTCCCTCAGACCAATTAACTGAGACATTTTAGCCCTGGAAAAGATGGTCCGGGTACCCTTGTATAAGAGTCACCAGACTTCCCACATCTTTCCTTCCTACATGCCTTTCCCTTTGAAAAGAAAGTATCAGGGATCAAATAACCTCAGATTCCCTGCCCTCAGTCTTGGAGAAGGGGTTGGTCGCACTAGAAGTTGAACCTGAGGATCAGATGGCTTTACAAATGGATTCTCTTAAATATGCAAAGTATAACTTTGGTCAGTCCCTTCGTTGAGGTAGTATAGGTCTGATTTCCTTGACCCATTGAACTCCTTCCTTTTTAGGCTAGATATTGTACTGGTTGGGGTATGAAAGTGGGCAGCATAAGGCCAGGGCATTGTGGGAGTAACTGACTGAACTTCCCCTGGGATTTTCCATAACATGCAGATCAAAGTATTCTAAGGGTTTGCCATCAATTTTGTGTTTCAGAACCTTTCTTTTTAGGAGCCAAATGAAAAACTGCAAGGGAGAATGTTATCTCCACTAGCTCAATGGTTGGTTAGTGGCCTGTCCTAGAACCTATTTTCTCCTAAAAATTCAGTAATCTGATTACTCAGAGGGGACCAAAGTGTGGGCCAACCTCACATTCAAATAACCTGTTTTTTATGTAAAGGGTGCCTTCTTTAGCTAAAGCAGAGTCACCTAGGAGGTAAGTGATGGAGCAAATCCTCACAGTTGGATGACATAATGCTAGTACCCCCACTGAATACATCCTACAAGGGATAGAGGACAAGTTCCCTATCATCTAGGAGAATATGATCAAGCTCACCTTGTAGCAAAGAGTTCTCAATTAACTTTTCTAGCTTTTGACACTCACCATCACTAAGGAGAATGGCAGAGGCCCCAATGGTCAGAGCAAATATTATTCTAAGCTTTCATTTCCCATATGCCTGTATTTCTTCTTCAGATTTTCTAAAATTTCCTAGCTGTTTCAGGATAAATTCCCAGCCTCTTTGTTAGCTGTCCCAAGAACTAATTTCACAGCCCTTTGGGGGGACTCTGAGTATTTCTGGATATTATGAGTGTTCCCCTACAGTTCATCCTTCATAATACATTCCATTTGATGAAACTGGGGCATCATCCCCATCCCATGTAGGCTTCCTTCATAATCCATTCAATGATTCCCTTGGGTATAAGTAAGGCATCATCCTTATCCCAATAGTTTCCTAAATGAAGCTATAGCAACCTCATGCCAGGAGTTTTTAGAAGGTCACCAAGGGTCAAAGTCCCAAAGTACCAAAGCTGACTTTCCTGTGCCAAGGGTCATTTTCCTTGAATCTTGTTGATTATACCTGCAGTTATGCCAAATGTTCTAGGTCAGGCATGACTTATATTAGTTCAGTGGTCCAGGAATGGCCAGCCTGAAATGCCTAGACCCAAGAATATCAAGTAAAAAATGAAGTTGTTTAGCTATGTGAAAGGCTACAGAGGCAGGTTCAGGATACAGCTGTTAAGGTACAGAAGACCTCTTACTACAGAGTTCCCTCCATATGTGAAACAGGATTTTTCTACAACATATAGTTTTTCTTGTTCAGTAGTATCCAACACTTTGTGATCCCATGGACCATACTGTCCATGGGATTTTCTTGGCAAGGTTACTGGAGTGGTTTGCCATTTCTTTCTCCAATAGATTTTTTTTTTTTGCTTTTTGGAGGGCAGTTGGGGTTAAGTGACTTGCCCAAGGTCACACGGCTAGTTTTTGTGTGTGTGTGTGTGTGTGTGTTAAGTGTCTGAGGCCGGATTTGAACTCAGGTACTCCTGACTCCAGGGCCGGTGCTCTATTCACTGTGCCACCTAACCGCCCCTCTTTCTCCAATAGATTAAGGCAAATAGAGAGTAAGTAGACGGTCACACAAATAGTATCTGAGGCCGGATTTGAGTTTAGGTCTTCCTGACTCCAGAGCTCCATCCACTGAGCTGCCTAGCTGCTTCCTAAGCAAACAAAGGTTAAGTGACTTTCCCCCGCTAACTCAACTAGTATCTAAGGCCAGATTTGAGCAGCTAGTTACCTGGAATTGTGCTAAGCACAGGGAATACAAGGAAAGGAAAGAAAATAGTCCTTGATGTTAAATAGTTCACATTCAAATGGGGGAAATAGCAGACACTATGTGCAGATGAGAGACACAGGATAAACTGGAGATTTATTGATTGGAGATAATCAATAGAGAGAAGGCAAGGTCATTAAAGGCTTCTTGCAGAAGGTGGGGTCTATGCTTCCTCTTGATAGTACTGCTTTCTGGGGAGCTTTGAAACCTCAGCCTTTACTGCCTGAGTGACCACAGGCAAATCACTTAACCTCTCTGGGTCCCTTCCTCTTCTCTATCTAGTTGTTGAGGGTACAAGGGTTACTGTGTCCCAGATGGAGTTAGAGGTGAATGAATAATACTGGCCCTGGTTGAGGAAAGAGCTGTGTTAAAATCCCTCTACTCCTCCCTCTCAAGGCAGCTGGGTACCTGAAGGTGAGAGCAAAACAACAGAAGCCTTCCACGTAGACTGAGGAGGACCCAGATATTTTCCTAAATATCTTTGGTCCCTCCCCCTGGCATTTTTGGGTTACTGAAAGAAAACATTTCCTTCCATTTAATACTTTAGGATATTTGATGTTCATAGGGGATGGAAAAAACTCTTTGCTTGTAATTGCAGTGGGTCAAGTTTCATCATTAGCTCACTACAAATGCTGACTTCTTAACTTGCAGGGTACCTTTGGACACTAGGAATTCTTGGATTCCTGCTGCCTTCTGGGCTGAAAGGGAGACAAGTACGGAGAAGTCGTAGGCTATAAGTTCTTTGGAAGAAAGAACAGATTTTTGGGCTCTTTTTGCATCTTTCTTAGTGCTTAGTACAGCTTTAGGTTGTTTTTTTGGAGACCAGGTTGACTTAGGAAAAATGACTTGGGGAAGAAAATAATTCATTAATGCCCCAAAGTGAAGTCTGAAATGTGAAGTTTATGTTTTGGCTTCCCCCATTAGATTATAAGCTTCCTGAGGGCAGGAACTATTTTTTTCCTCCATATTTGCATTCCCAGCACTTGGCATACTGCCTGGCATTTAGTAGGCAATTAATAAATATTGACTATTGAAGTTTTTGCCCAGAATAGAAGTAAATTTCAATAAAAGTTTTGGAGTAAGCAAACAGTCTGCTTAGTTTAGAGTTAACTGATATTCTCTCTGCAGGAAGTTGATTTATTTTAGTTTACTGGACTGATTTCCAATGCTGTCCTAAATCCCAGGCTTTCATCAAAAGCCTCACTGTCCCAATATAGGCTTTAAACAGGGAAAAAATACTTTGAAAGATCCTGTTTGATTTTAAAGCATCTCATGGTTTTCACAGTTTGAAAGGGGACAAAAAATACATTTTCAAATTATAACTGAAAGTTTTCTATTCAGGATCTAAAAAGTGAAACTGCTTGGTTTCACATTTTGTCTCTGAGCAGTAAGTTAAAAGTGAAGCTTCCTATATACCTCCCCATGTTACTGAGATAAAATATCTTCCCAAAGCTCCATGAAGGCGAAGAATGTGTTTGATTTACGCTTTGTATAGTTCCTCATCTGACGGTACAGTCCATTCTTCTTTTGAATAGTTCTAATCGTTAGGTCATTTTTTCCTTATATCAGGCCTAAATTTTCTTCTTTGTTATGCCCGTAATTCCTGGTTTTTCCATCTGTGACAAACAAGTCTAATTTCTCTGGTTGGTTATGTCTCCATCTCTGTCATACATGTTTATTCATTTTATATACGAATATGCATGCACACATGCACATGTAGCTTCTCTTAGCTTGCCAATTTACTGAGCATACATCTTTTACTAGGAATTTGTAAGGAATTATCATGCCCAAAGAGAATATGAAGTGAGGAGTCCTGGTCTAAATTTATATGGATGTGTGGCTATATATATGTATACATATACATACGTATATTTTGTATATATATGTATAACTATATAAACACATATTCCATATAAACACAAGCTCTTTTTAAAAATACCAAAAGGTAGTGTTTGTCTAGGATAGTGTGAGTTTAGTCTCACCTAATGGGGATGTCAGGCTTGCTGAGTCTGAGATCCTGGTTCAGTCCAAACAGGATGACTGGGGGAAGACAAAGAGAAGGGTTGTGAGAACACTGAGACCCCAGGTTTAGGGCAAATGAGTCTAAAGAAAGACAACCGTACAGGGAAGAGCCTAGAGATAAGACCATGTGTGGGTCAGGTGAAGAAATCAGAAATACTTAGCCCAAAATAAGGAATGACTCAGAGTAGGTAGGGGAGCTGTGATGTGGGACAGGGATTAGACTTGTTCTGCTCAGTCCCCAAAGAGGAAAGAACCAGAAGCCACTGGGTGACAAGTTTCTGAGAAGTAAATTATAGTTCCACAGAGGGAAAAGTTTTCTTAAATACTAAGGCTTTCCTTAAGTGAAACTTGAAACCTACCACCTCATTTGGGAGTAAATTCTTGGGAAGAGGGCAAAATAAGGCAGGAAATTACCTGGCTATCCTAAATTCTCCCACAAACAATATAAAATAATGCCTCAAAGTGAACTTTAGAGCAGCAGAAATAGCCAAAAGTCGGGGTAAAGCAGTTATCTCCTAAGACAACTTGGGGGGATATTAGGAAAGATTCAGCCTTTCAGGGTGATGGTTTGACCTGATTGAAGTACAAATACCTCCAGGTGCCAAATCAACAAACAAGCCCTCGGGGCAGCAGAATTGGGTGGCAGCCTTAGGTTCAGGAACTTTTGTCTCATCAACAATGCAGAGGGTGCGGCTAGGTGGCACAGTGAATAGAGCACTGGCCCTGGAGTCAGGAGTACCTGAGTTCAAATCCGGCCTCAGACACTTAAAAAACAAAACAAAACAAAAAACTAGTTGTGTGACCTTGGGCAAGTCACTTAACCCCAACTGCCCTCCAAAAAGCAAAAAAAACAATGCAGGGGTCAGACAGCTCATGGGGAAGATTGCAGGGTCCTCTGCTGACTCTGGACACATCTGACATGGTCCTGGGCCGTGACTGTGGGTAAGGAGGAATGAGCACATGCCTGAGTGTGGTTGCAAGGGGAAGGGACCTTGCTGGGTGGGCACTCCTATGGTCCCTAGTTTTGGTTCCACAGCAGTGGGGTGAACTGAAGCTTATAGCTGTAAAAGGGGCCACGGGGAACAAGAGTGTTTGTGGTGATAGCATTGCTGGGGGCCCTGATTATGATTCAGAGATGGAGAGAAATACCTGAACTCAAGCATTCAGGTAAACCTCAGAAAACAAGACTCCTGAAACTTGAGATATTATCCCCCATACCTGAGGACTACAGTCTGACTTTAATACAAAATTAACAGACAAAAAAAATAAGCTGCTAAAAAGTTAATAAGCAAAGGAGAAAGAACCTAACCATAGGTGATAGAGAAGATCAGAGTTCAAACTCAGAAGAAGGCAGTGAAGTTAAAACAGCTACTTCTAGCTCAAAGAAAAATGTAAAATGGTCACAGGTCCAAAAAGACTTATTGGGAGAGCCTAAAAAGGACTTTAAAAATCAAATAAGAGGTGTTAGGGAAAAGTTGGGAGGGGGGAATAAAAGTTATGCAAAAAAATCAAGAATATTATGAAAATAAGGTCCACAAATTGTAAAAAGAGATCCAAAAATTTGTGGAAAGAAATAACCCTTTAAAAATTAGAATGGGGCAAGGGGAAGCTAGTGACTTCATAAAACACCAAGATATAATTTTTACAAAAAAATTAAAAGAATAGGAAAAAATAGAAGAGAATGTGAAACATCTCAATAGAAAAACAAATGACCTAGAGAAGAGATCAAGGAGAAACAATGTAAGAACTTTTGGACTCCTTGAAAGTTATGTTCAAAAAAAGTCTAGACATCAAGAAATTAATAAGAAAAATTTCCCTGAAGTTTTAGAACCAGATGGTAAAACAACAACAAAAACAAAAACTAGAGGTGAAAAAAAATACATAAATCACCACCTGAAAGAGATCACAAAATGGAAACTCATGGGAACATTATAGCTAAGTTTCAAAGCTCCCAGGTCAAGGAGAAAATACAAACAACCAGAAAAAAAAACAATTTAAATACTGTCAGCTACAGGCAGGATAACATAAGATATAGCAGCTTCTACATTAAAGATCAGAGATCATGGAGCAACATATTCCAAAGAGCAAAGAAGCTGGATTTGCAAACAAGAATAACTTACCAAGAAAAGCTATGTGGTGGAGGTTGCCAGCTTGCACTTTGTCCTTCTCATCAACCAGGACCTCATCACCCACATCCAGGCTGAGGCTGCCAAGATAACTCCACAGTGAGAGAAGACAGGGGTGAACCAGCTCCTTTCTGGCCTCATGGCCTCTTTGTTTGTCAAAGCAGCCATGCTAGTCTGGGAAAGCAAGCTCAATCCCCCAGAGTCTGTGGTTGGAGGGTATCTCCTAAAGCCCCAGCTGTCCTTGATTGATCCCGGAGGGAGGGAGGAAGGAGTCCATTTGGGAAGAAATCCTGACTCCCACAGTACTAAAGGGAGACAGAGCATCCTTATTTGGGCCAGGGCCCAGCATCCCATCCTCTCAGCAATGTCATCCACATTCTACCCAAGAGGCTGCCTCTCCCTGACAAACTTTTCCCCTTTTATAAATAAAGTACCAAATGCCAAAAATTAAAAATATTAGATAGCTGATGAGAGATAGGGTAAAAAAAGAGAGAAGGATAAACAGTGATGAAAAATAGGATGGAGGGAAATGCACAACTAGTAATATTAACTTTGAATGCAAATGAAATGAACTCACCCATAAAACAGAAACAGATAGCGGAATGAATTAAAAACCAGACTCCAACAATATGTTGTTTACAAGAAACACATTTTAAAAATGAGAATTACGCATAGGGTAAAAATAAAGGACTGGAGTAGAATTTATTTTAGCTGATGCTAAAAAATAGCAGGGGTGCTAATCATGATCTCAGACAAACTTAAATCTAAATGAGATTTAATTAAAAGAGATAAATAGGGAAACTACATTACAATAAAAGGTGCCATAGATAATGAAATAATATTGATACTAAACTTATATGTGCCATATGTTATGGCATTCAAAGTTTTAAAGGAAAAGCAAAATGAATTATAGGTGGAAATAGAGAACAAAACTAAAATAGTGCGAGACTTCAATCTTCCCCTCTCAGAACTAGATAAATCTAACCAAAAAGATAAAGAAGAAAGAAGAAAAGGAGATGACTGGAAAATTCAATAAGCTAGGTATGATAGACATATGGAGAGAACTGAATGGGAATAGGAATATACCTTTTTCTCAGTGGTACATGTTACCTTTACAAAAACTGACCATGCATTAAGGTATAAAATCCTTGTAGTAAAATGCAGAAAAACAAAAATATTTAATGTATCCTTTTTAGCTCATAATGTAATAAAAATTATATTTAATAAGGGACCATGGAAAAACAGATTAAAAATTAGAGACTATATAACCTAATCTTAAAGAATGAGTGGGTTAAAGAATCCACTCATAGAAAGTCACGTCTTTATTAAAAACAATGATAATAATGAAAAATATCAAACACTATATCCCTATTGGGATATAGTGAAAGCAATAATAAGAGAAAAATTCATATCTCTTAATGGTTACATCAATAAAATAGAGAAAGAGCAGACTAATGAGTTGGGTATGCAATTTTTAAGAAATCAAAAAAGAACAAATTAAATATCCCCAATTAAACACCAAATTGGGCATCCTAAAAGGTGAGATTAATAAAATCAAAGGTAAGGAAACCATTGAATTAATAAATAAAACTAGAAGTTGGTTTTATGGGAAAAATAAAATAGAAAAACCATTGGTTAATATGATTAAAAAAAGAAAGAAGATAACCAAATTACTAGTATCAAAAATGAAAAAGATAAATATTCCACTAAAGAAGATGAAATCAAAACAATTATGTCCAATTATATGCCAATAAATTTAACAATTTAAATGAAATGGAAGAATACTTACAAAAATATAAACTACCTAGATTAACAGAAGGGGAATTAAAATATTTAAATGAATCTATTTTAGAAAAGGAAATTGAATAGATCATAAATGAGCTTCCTAAGAAAAAAGCATCAGGGCTAGATGAATTTCCAAGTGAATTATACCAAACATTTAAGGATTAACTAATTCCTATAATAAATAAATTACTTGGAATAATAGGCAAAGTAGTCCTACAAAATTCCTTTTATGAAACAAATATAGTGCTGATATCTAAACCAGTAAGAGAGAGAAAGAAAATTACAGAACAATTTGACTAGCAAATATGGATACAAAAATTCTAAATAAAATACCAGGTAGGAAACTACAAAGATTATACAGGGTTAGGGCATCTAGGTAGCACAGTGAATAGAGCACCAGCCCTGGAGTCAGGAGGACCTGAGTTCAAATCCAGCCTTAGACACTTAACACTTACTAGCTGTGTGACCTTGGGCAAATTACTTAACCCCAATTTCCCTGCCTTCCCTCCTGCCCCCACCAAAAAAGGTTATACAGGAGGTGGAATTTATACCAGGAATGCAGAGATGGCTTAACATAAAGAAAACTACTAACATAATTGATTATATCAATAACAAAAGTGACAAAAATCTTATCATTATATCAGTAGATACAGAAAAAGCTTTTGACAAAATACAACACTCATTCCTAATAAAAAACCCTCTAAAGCATAGGTATAAATGGATTTTTCCATAAAATGACAAGTATTTACCTAAAACTATCAGCAAGCATTATTTGTAATGGGGATAAGCTGGAAGCCTTTCTCAGTAAGATCAGGAGTGAAACAAGAATGTTCGTTATCACCAATACTAATACAATATTCTCCAATATTGTATTAGAAATGATAGCTATCACAATGAGAAGAAAAAGAAATTGAAGGAATAAGAATGGTCAATGAGGTAATAAAACTATCTCTCTTTGCAAATGATATGATATGCTTAGAAAATCCTAGAGATTCAACTAAAAAGTGAGTTAAAACAACAATTTTAGGAAAGTAGCAGGATATAAAATAAGCCCTATAAAAACCATCAGCATTTCTATATATCACCAACAAAACTTTGTAAGAAGTAATACGGTAAGAGAGACCCATTTCAAATAACTGTAGGCTGTATAAAATACCTGGGAGTATATCTGCCTAGACAAATCCAGGAATTGCATGAACATAATTATTAAACACATTTTATTTAAATAGTCAGATTTAAATCTTTGGAGAAACACTATTCATAAATGAGGAAAGCCAATATAATAAAAATGACAGTTCTACCTAAATTATTCTACTTATTCAATGTTATCCCAATTAAATTATCAAAGACTTATTTTATTGAGCTAGAAGAAATAATAATAAAATTTATTTGAAAAAACAAAAGGTCAAGAATATCAAAGGAATTAATGGGGGAAAATGTGAAAGAAAAAGGTTCAGCAGTACCACATCTTAAACTATATTTTAAGGGGGTAATTTTCAAAATTATCTGGTGCTGTCTAAGAAATAGAAAGGCAGATCAATGGAACAGAGTAGTCACACAATGCACAGTAGTAAATGATTATAGTGTTTGACAAATGTAAAGATTTAAGTTTTGGGGATAAGAATATACTATTTGGTTAAAAAAAATTCTTGGGAAAATTAGAAAGCAGTCTGGCAGAAATTGGGTATAGATCAGTATTTTACACCATTTACCAAGACAAGGTCAAAATGGATATGAGACCTAGATATAAAAGGAAAAGCTAGAAGAACATGGAACATATTGCCTATCAGACTTATAGATAGGAGAAGAATTTATGAATAAACAAGAGGAGAGAGTTGTGAGGCATAAAATGGTTAATTTTGAATATATTAAATTTAAAAGTTTTATACAAATAAAACCAATGTAGCCAAGATTAGAAATAAAGCAGAAAATTGTGCTAAAAAATTTATGCAGTTTCTCAGATAAAGGTCTCATTTCTCTAATTAATAGATAACTTTGTCAAATTTATAAGAATATGAGTCATTTCCCAATTGATAAATGATCAAAGAATATAAACAGGCAGTTTTTTTTCAGCACTTTCTTTTTTTTAAAATTTATTGACTTGTTTATTTACTTTTAGTTTACAAGATTCAGTTACAGAATCACTTGAGTTTCAGATTTTTCTCCCCTCCCTTCTCCCCCCCACCATGGTGGCATACAATCATGTATGGGATCTGTAAACACTTTCACATTGTA
>CM053597.1:204103849-204122757 GCA_028646575.1 Pseudocheirus occidentalis | reverse complement strand
TTTACTTGAATACTTGACCAACGTCAGGGAAGATGGAAATTTACTAGCTAAATTTTGACAAAAATTTTTATATAATTGGTGATATGAGATGATACCCCTTGAAAAACAAGTCATGATTTTGTAATATAATATTTAATAATTATTTAGTAAGCACACCCAACAATGTATTTCTTTAGCTATGACAGCCATTAAAACTAAGTTTTAAAATAAACAGAACTTAGAATGGTGTAAATGTATATGTTTAATAAATAAATCAATATACAGAGATTGCGTGCTCAGACACTTTAAAATTGAAATATACTTTTTTTATTTTCTTTTTTCTTGCTTTTTCATTGTTTTTATTTTCGGGTAAAATATTAAAACTTTAGGGGCAGCTAGGTGGCACAGCGAATAGGGGACCAGCCATGGAGTTAGGAGACAATGAATTCAAATCTGGCCTCAGACACTTGACACACTTACTAGCTGTGTGACCTTGGGCAAGTCACATAACTCCAAATGCCTTGTTTTCCCTCCTCCAAAAATAATACTAAAACTTCACATTCTCTTCTATTTTTCTTTCTTTATATTTTATTTTATTATTTCTTGATCTCTTATAACTTCACTGGCTTCACCTTGCCCAATTCTGATTTTCAAGGAGTCATTTTTTTCCTTAAGATTCTGGATCTCCTTTTCTAATTGGTTGGATTTCTTTTCATAATCTTCTTGTTTTTCTTGAATTATTCTTTCTTTTTTAAGTTTTTCCTCAAACTCTCTCACTTGATTTTTAGTCTTTTTTAAGTTCTAGGAATTCTTTTTGGGCAGGTGACCATTTGACATTACTCTTTGGGGACAGAAGTTTGTTCTGCTTCAATATCCTTCTCTGAAGATGAACCCTGGTCTTCTCTATTCCCATAGTAATGCTCTAGGGTTGAATTCTTTCTCCTTTACCTGTGCAGCTTTTGAATGTGTAGTAGCTTATTTTTTGTAATCACCTCTAGTTGTGGGTATGGAAGATGTTGCTTCCAGCCTCATATCCATCCTCCATTGTCTCCTCTGACCTGGAACCTAAATCACAACCTTGAACCTCCTGTAAAGTGCCGATAGCCAGTGGCATCCCCGCCCCAGCTCTTCTGCACTCATTGGGTATGTGCTAGTTCCTACTTGCCCAGAGCTGCATCTTCACAGCACAGCTTGGTCTAGCATTCTTTATCAGTAGAGGTTCCTTCAATCTTCCCTGGCTCAAACACAAACTCCTCTCATTGTTCTGGGGGTAAAAGTCCCTGTGGGTGGGACCAAGGCAGGCCCCAACCCAACTAACCCCAGTGCTTGCTGCTTGATGTTTCAGGGGACCCTTGCCTGGTTTACTCTTCTCAGGTACTAAACCTCATCTTGGGATTTTTTTTCCTCAGATCTCTGATTATCCCAGGAAGCTCTATGTTTGGCCTCTACCCTTGTTTTTTTTTTACTGCTCTATATTCACCCTGAGATGTTATTTTATCTCTATTGTGGAGGAAAATCTTGAGAGCCTGGCAGTTTCTGACCTACTCTACCATCTTCCCAGAATACTCTCAACAAATTTAACTGCTTGGGGCAGCTAGGTGGTGCAGTGAATAGAGTTCCAGCCCTGGAGTTCAAATCTAGCCTTAGGCACTTAATACTTACTAGCTGTGTGATCTAGGCAAGTCACTTAACCCCAGTTGCCCTGCCTTCCCCCCTCCAACTAAAGGAAAATAATAACAATAATAATTTTAACTGCCAAAATTTTCACACGTACCCTAATATAGATTTAGATCTAGATATTACAGACATATTGTAAAAACATGTAGCACTGTGCCTGATCCATACTAGAAGCTTAATAAATGTGTGTACATGCATTTCTCTAGCATCTACTACATACTAAACACTATGTTACATGTTTTTATTGATTCACAATGATTCTAGGAAGTGGGTGTTATTATTTCCCCAATTTCACATTAGAAATAATTGAAATAGGGGTGGCTAGGTGGCGCAGTGAATACAGTACTAGCCCTGGTGTCAGGAGGACCTGAGTTCAAATCTGGATTCAGACACTTAGCGCGCACGCGCGCACACACACACACACACACACACTCTCACACACACACACTAGCCGTGTGACCTTGGGCAAGTCACTTAACCCCAATTGCCCTCCAAAAAGCAAAACAAAAAAACCAAAACTGAAATAGACAGCAATTAAATGACTTGTCCAAGATCATATAGCCAGTAAGTGTCTGGGTTCCTAGCTGAACTCAGGCTTTCCTGACACCAAACACAGCGCTCTATACACAGCATAACCAAGCTGCTTCTCCATGGCTCACTGCATACTAACTGTTCTCCATAAGTAAGGAAATAATTCAAGACACATGTCCTACTGGTGGCAGTTGACACATTTACTCTTTTCTTTGTACTTTTATTACGTATGTATAGATAACTACTGCTTGGATCATAGGTCTTAGGGACCATCATTTCATCATGAGATCATAGCTTTAAAGCTGGAAAGGGATTTTAGTGCTCTTCAGTTCAACCCTCACATTTTACAGAAGAGAAAACCAAGGCCCAGAGATGTTAAGTGTTTTTCTTAAGCTCACATGAGTAGTAGTAGACATGCATATTTAACTGATGGGCTTAAGATTATGGAATACTTGTCTTTTCATCAATTCCCTAATGCATCAAAATAAATACATTAATAATTAATGTTTACAAAGTCCGTTAGTATGGGATTCAGTCTTTATTGATGGAGATCAATACCTTGCATCTGTGAGGAAGAGTTGGTGAGACTGGGAGAGATCCAGTCTCTTCAGTCTCCAGTTTTCCTCCAGTTTTCTTTGAGTAACTGAGTTTCTTAGGACTCCAGGTACTTCTGACTTCCATCTTTGAGAGAGAAGATGGACGATGTCAACCTCACTTATGGTTGCTGAAGGAAAAGATTCTGGGAAGGAGCTGATACCAGAAAAGCTGGTCCCTATCCCCAGCTTGCTAGACTTGAGACTTTAGGAAATTTCTCCTTGTGTGAAATCTGGGACTCTTTTCTTGGTTGAGATGAGTTCTGTTCTCCTAAAAGAACTCCTTTCTTCTGTATTGTCTGGCATATATTTCTCCTGTATATACTTTTTACGATTTCTGTTTTGCTGTTGACTTGGATACATGGGTTTCTTTGATCACTGTTATAGGCATTTGTTGTAGAACTGGTAGAATATGGTGGGAAAGGGGTCAAGCTTTGTATATAAAGTTTAGAGTCCTCTTTCCTTATTGAAACAAAGATCAGAAGTTGAATTGAACCTAAGATCACATCCTCTACACTAGAAATATGTAAATTGGCAGGTAAATGTCATTTTAGTTTGAGACCCCTTTTCTCAGAAGACAGCAGTGGTCAAATATTGGCTCCAAACTTCCTGCTTTCCCTCTTGTCAGGAATTATAGTCTGCCCTGGAGAAGGGCGGAGGGAGAAAAGGTTAGAACTGTCTCTTTTGCCTCTCTTTGAGGCCCACAATATCACCATGCTCTATGTTGGAGAACAATCCTTGCTACATTTACATTAAAGGTTACATATTTTCAAATACTGGATTGGGAATAGGCTCCTTTAAGAACTAAGAATCTAATCTGAAGGCTGCCTGAATCATAATGCTAAATTTGTACTCAATTCAACCTTACTCATTATATGTAAATAACTTTGAGATCTCTCCCTCCACTTAAGCCTCTTTAAACTTACACTTTCTGTAATCAGAGATGAGAATTTCCAGTAAATGTTGATTGGCAGTCCAGATTTCCAGTAACATGGGGTGCAGGAACTCAGGAGGACAGTCTTCATTCTTCTTAGAGCTCTCCTCTCCATTGATGCACTACCAGAAGGCTTTGCTTGGCAGCCAAAGAAAGGTTATTCTTGGATTTACAGTGGTAGGTAGGGGCAGGGGAGCAGGCTTAGAGACCATAGGTTAATTCATTTTATAAAGAAATCAAAGTTCAGAGAAGTTAAGTAAATAGTCCATGATCACACAGTAAATAGCAAAATTGGGATTTGAACTTAGACCCTCTGACTCTACATTCAGAGTTCTTTCCACTCTCCCTGAGTCTGAGGATGGAAAGTCTATGCTCTTGTTCTGGAAATGCCAGCGGAACTGTGAACACTATCAAGTCCTCAGAATGCCTCCTAGCCTTTCCTTCACAATTTCATAAATTACTGAATTGAAGGAGAGGGAAGATTTAGCTGGGTTCTCTTGGCTTTGCCAATGTCACCAGTTCAGACCCTTCCCATCCTTCTCACACATATCTACCATCTTCCCCCTCACACAGGCCACTTGTGTTTTATTTCATCTTCCTGGGCTAAAAGCTTTCAGAAATTTGTAGACCTTTTCCCTGAACTGTTTTGGAGGGGGGAAGAACATGTTTTCCAGTAAAAACTGATTCAATCAAGCGTAACACTGAAATGAACATACACAGTTTCTGGTATAGCTATTAAAACCACACGAAGAATGCTCCTTCAAATATGTCTGTTGAAATCGTGAAAATGGGCTCTTTATTCAGATCTTTTGTTGCTTAAAACAAGACTACAGGAGGAAAAAATATGATATTTGGTGATCCAGACACATTTAGTATTTCTTGCATCCTTTTTAGACATTAAGCAAGGGGTAGATATCAGGTGGAGTCCAGAGAAGTAAAGGGACTATGATTATCCCCTTTTTTCATATGACAAAACTGAGGCTGAGAGATTATACCACCTCTAGGTCATGAGCCCAGCCATACTAAGAGGAGAAAACAAAACCAAATGTTATAGTCATAGGAGGAACCAGGATACTATAGTGGAATGGTTTTAAAATCAGGAGACCTAGGGTTTTATTCTGGCACTGAACCTTGTAACTACCAAAAGACTAGTTAGGAGGCATAGTGGGTAGAGCATTAGACTTTAAGTTGGAAAGGTCTGAGTTCAAATTCTACCTTAGACAATTACTGTGGGAGCCTAGATAAGTCATTTAACCCTTCAGTCTCATTTTCCTCATCTGAAAAATGGCATCTGTACTTCTGGGCTTCCATTTCCTTATCTGAAAAAAATGAAGGTAATAATATAATAACATATTTCTATGAGGTTCAGTTTCCCCACCTGTCAAAATGATGAGGATGACCTAGGTGACCTCCAAGCTCATTTCCAATTCTAAACCCTATAGGCATTACCATTATTAATAACAAAATCTAAAAAAAGGAATAATAAGATCTATTTCATGTGTTTATTTCAAAAATTAAGGGTATAATTTCTAGAAAGTATGTGTACACCTCAAAGCTCAACATAGACGCGATTTATTACTACTAATAATGATTGGGACCTTGAGCAAGTCAATTCAGTTTACTCTAAAGCAATGCTTCTCAACCTGTGGATCGCGACTCCTTTGGGGGTTGAACAACCCATTCACAGGGGTCACAGGGGTTGCCTGAGACCATCGGAAAACACATATTTCCGATGGTCTTAGGAACTGAGTCACCGCTCCTCTATCTGTCTCCAGGCGAGTCCACCCACATGCAGATATGCCCACATACGAGTATTAAAGGGTCGCGGCATTAGGAAGGTTGAGAACCACTGCTCTAAAGAAGGAGGCTGACAAGGGCAATCTCCAAAGTCACTTTGAACTCTCATTCCTATAGATACTACTCTATTAATAATTAAAAAAACATTAAGAACAGCAATAAGCTATCCACAATGTACTACTCCAATGTCTCATCTAAGCATGGAAGTAAGAAGTCAACTGGCAAGTCCTACCAAGCTGGAAAGGCTTTAAATATGACCTTGAAAATAGAAGATGTCTATTGACTGTTAATCAGCCTAAAAGAGTATGAAGGTAGTATACATTCATAAAATGATCAGTGCATGATCAACTACTTGGCATTGGAGATTCATAAAATTTAAAAACCTAAAAGATACTGAGTTCCATACAGCATGCTTGTTTCCTTCTGTATGTGGTATAGAGTATGCTAAGAATCACACAGTTTTTCAAATTTATATCAAACCTTCAATAAACATTAATTTAATGTATCACTACTCTAAATTTGAGACCTTTATCCAAAGACCAACAACCAATGTGATCCAGGCCACTCTCTTCCTTTTGAAATTTGAATTTGAAATTTGAAATTTGAAAGCATTCTTAATGCTTTCAAGAGCATACATGAGTTTAGAATACAAGTTTCTAATTTGCAAATATTGCAAAGGAAAGTGGGAGATTGAACAACATATCTCATAATACAATCAAAGCACTGGGAAAGAAAATGAACCATAGAAAGCTTGGTATGAGATTCAACTAAACCAGATAATCTCAAAAACATAAGGACATAGATTTAATGATCAAAGGGCAGTGTGATATATAATGGTGAAAGCACTAGATTTGGAGTTAGGTGAAAAGTATGTTCAAGTCTCACCTCTGGAAGGATTATACGCATACATGCATGCATACATATATATATATATACACACATACACACACAAACATATATGAGTGTATATATACATATATTTATAAATGCATATAGATACTCATATATACATCTATGTATATACGTATATTAAGTATATATATATGCAATAAAAGCATTTAAAAATTACAGGAGCAAAAAAGAAGATCCCTTTCATAACTGAATAAGTGATGAATTGATTATAGATTTTGAGATCAAATGATGAGTTGATCATCATGAAGAAGCTCTTCTCAGCAAAACAATGATCCAAGACAAGAACAAAAGATTCATGATGGAAAATGCCATCCAAATCCAGATAAGTAACTGATGGACTCTGAGTATAGATTGAAGTATACTTTTTTCACTTCACTTTTTTCATGGTTTTTTTTATCCATTTCTTTTTTTACAAGTGTCAATAATATGAAAATATGTTTTACATAATTGCACATATAATCTATATCAATTTGCCTACTATTTTAGGAAGTGGGGAAGGAGAAAATTTTGGAACTCAAAATCTTGTAAAAACTGTATGCTAAAAATTGTCATGACATAAAATTAGGAAAAAGTAAAATACTATTTTTAAAAACTCTGAGGTTCTACTTCACCCCCATCAGATTGTCAAAGATTACAAAACAGGAAACTGATCATTGTTGCAAGAACTGTGGAAGGGCAGGCATACTAATGCAACTTCTAGTGGAACTGAGAAGTAGTCCAAACATTCTGGAAATCAATTTGCATCTTACCAATAAAGTCACAAAACTACGTATACCTTTTGAATGAGTGATATCACTTCTGGGTATATATCAAAGAGATCCATGAAAGTAGAAAAAGATTCATATGTTTTAATAGCTTTTTGGAAATACAAAAGGTCCAGAATATCAGGGAAATTAATGAAAAGAAATCCTAGGGAAGGTGGCCTAACAATACCAGATCATAAATTGTATTATAAAGCAGCAATCATCAAAATGATTTGGTACTGGCTAAGAAATAGAGTGGTGAATCAGTGAAACAGATTAGGTACACAAGACAGAAGACAGTAATCAATGACTATAGTACTCTACTCTTTGATAAACCCAAAGACCCAAGCTTCTGGAATAAGAACTCACTATTTGACACAAACTGCTGGGAAAACTGGAAAATAGCATTACAAAAGCTGATCATAGACCAATATCTTACACTGTATATCAAAATAAAGTCAAAATGGGTACACAATTTAGATATGAAGGCTGATACTATAAGCAAACTGGGAGAGCAAGGAATATTTTGCCTGTCAGGTTTATGGAAAATGAAGATAATTATGACCAAAAAAGAAATATAGAACATTATGAAATGCAAAATGGATAATTTTGAATACATTAAATCAAAAAGGGTTTGTACAAACAAAGCCAATGCAACCAAGATTATGAGAGACATTGAAAACTGGGAAAGAATTTTTACAACCTGTGTCTCCAATAAAGTCCTCATTTCTAAAATATATAGTGAACTGAGTCAAATTTATAAGAATATACATCATTACCCAATTGACAAATGGTCAAAGGATATGAACAGGCAGTTTTCAGAGGAAGAAATTAAAGGTATCTATAGTCATATGAAAAATGTTCTAAATCACTATTGATGAGAGAAATACAAATCAAAACATATCTTAGGTACCACATCACACCTATAAGATTAGCTAATATGACAAAATAGGAAAATTATAAATGCTGGAGAAGATGTGGCAAAATTAGAACACTAATGCATTGTTGGAGTTGTGAACTGATTCGACCACTTTGGAGAGCAATTTGGAACTATACTCAAAGGACTATAAAAATGTGCATACCCTTTGACCCAGAAATACCACTTTTGAGGCTGTATCCCAAAGAAATCATAAAAAATGTGAAAAGGACCCACATATACAAAGATATTTGTAGTAGCTCTTTTTGTGGTGGCAAAGACCTGGAGGATGTACATTAATTGGGGAATGGCTGAACAAGTTGTGGTGTATGAATGCAATGGAATACTATTGTGCTATAAGAAATAATGAGAAGGCAGACTTCAGAAAAACCTCAAAAGACTTATATTAATGGATGCGGAGTGAAGTGAGCAGAACCAGGAGAACATTGTACACAGTTATATTCACATTGTGCATACAAGGTTCTAAGACAACTCCAAAATGCTGACAATGGAAAGTCCTATCCACATTCAGAGAAAGGACTATGGAGTCTCAATACAGATCTAGGCTTGCCCTCCCCCCTTTCTCTCCTTCATTTTGTTTTGTTTCTTCTTTCTCGTGGTTCATCCCATTGGTTCTAATTCTTCTTCACAACATGATTAATGTGAAAATGTTTAATATGAATGCATATGTAGAGCCTATATCATATTGTACACCATCTTGGAGAGGAGGGAGCAAAGGGAAGCAGAGGAAATTTAAAATACAAAATCTTGCAGAACTGAACTTTGAAAACTAAAAATTAATTAATTAGTTAATTAATTTTAAAAAAATAGAAATGGCTTTTGCTGTACCAAAGAACTGAAAAATAAGGAGGTTTGAAATTTGAAAGTGCTTGAACAAATAATGATATATAAATATAATCAAATATTAGTGTGCTATAATAAGTGATGAAAAATATGAATTCAGATTAACCTGTGAAATTTGTATGAAATGATGCAAAGTGAAGTTAGAAGAACCAGGAGAACAATTTCTACAGTGAATAGAAATAAAAGCAACTTTGGAAGACCTGAGAACTCTGACCAATGGAATAGCTAATTGTAACTCCAGAGGACCAGTGGTGAGCCATACTTCCCACCTCCTGATAGAGAAATGATGACCTAGAGGTACAGTATGAGACACACATTTTTGGACATAGTGTATTTCATATTTGTCATTCTTGACAATAATTATTGGTTGCAAGGGAAAGTTTTGGTGAGGGTGAAATGGAGGGAACTAGTGATAGTGATGCAAAGAAATTTTAAAAATTAATAATTTGAAAGAATGGACAGGAGAGAATAGGTGGTTCAGAGGAGACAAAGATAACCGGGGCAATTTTGAAACTAACATGTTGAATTCATTACATATTTTAAAAAGAAATAAGTAATATATTATGGTGACACATAACTTGATATACAATCATCCTTTTCCATTCTTTGCATATGGAAATGTTGGTGATTGTCAAGTTCAAAATAAGGGAAAATAATCTTTAAAAAAAAGATTAGAAAGTGTCAGATCAAATAAAGTAGCCACATTGACTCCCTTTGATTTGAGAAAAGTCAAGGACTTAACTCTCTGAAAGTTTCAGCAACCACAGTTAGAAACCAAAATCCTAAGAGAGGCCATTCTCCAAAATGTGGCTTTCCTACCGACTTGGTCAGCATTGTTCCTACCCCTATCCTTGGCCCCATCACATCTTAGTTACGATCCTGTTGCCAAGATATATCACCATCATTCTTTGGGTTAGCAAAATTGTTTTTGTTTGGTTTAGTATTTTTGTTCTTCATGAAGGCACATCTCTTTAGGAAGAACTATAGAGGAGATGAAACTCTTCTTGGCTTCTATGACCTCAGTTCTCCCATCACAAGGGAGACAAATTTTGCTAAGAGAGGCAAACCACAATTGTAGCAAATTCCTTTGAGTCCAGATGGAATGGGAGCCCACTCTGGGGTGGCTAGCTGGGACCATGGAAACAACTTGTGTTCAGCATTAAAGAAGAGCAGCTAACTTCTCCCCTCACATTGATTTTGTAACTTACTGTAAATCATGGGATTGGGGGTGGGGGTGGGGCTGATAAGACGGAAGGGAGTAGCTGATGAAAGTAGCACACTTGATAGTTTATGAACTGTAAAATAGCCCATCTGGATGTTTACTTATAAATGACAAAAAAAGAATAAGATGAAGACTTGACAAGGCCTTGGAATATACTAGTCTCAGTTGTATTTATGCCTAAGCAAGTTCCATAAATGGAACTGGGCAACATTCTAAACTTTAACCACGAACATCTGTCTGCTTCTTTGAACCTTGCATCTGCCCTTCCTCTTAAAAGATGCATTATTTTTGAGGGGTTCCAACCTACCCTCAATCCTTGGGGAGCCTCTAAGGTAGCAAGCAAGCCTACATATGAATGAGAGAGCTGTTGATAGGGGTTATATAGCAAATGACTGCATATCATTTTGCTGCTAATAAAATGTACCTCAAAGCAGTGAGACCACCCACAGTCAAGAGAAATGCCCCAACTTTCCACATTTCCCTTTTCCAAAGCCTGTTATTCAAACCATACCAACTTTCCTGGAATGTATGTAAAAGTTATTGTTTTACCAAAATGACATTCAACAGATATTCCATTCCAACCCTATCTCTATAAAGTTGAAAATAAACTTTGAGATTTGATGAACAACAAATATTCAACAGCAGTTAAAAGGGGGGGGGAACTGAAGAATTCTCTGAATCTGAATCATGATTCTATTGAATGCTGTTTATGAAATTAATCCATGATTACAGAAATAGAATGGTCGATTCTCTTCTTGAAATATTCAAATTCAAGAGATTTAATTAAATTTTAACACCAAGTGGGGCTCTCTTCCCAGTTACCTGACCTTTTCAGTGATGAGAGCTCAGGTGCTCTCCTTACCAAACCTACTCTGACACTTGTGAATTCCATCAAAAACTAGGAGACTCATGAGGAAAATACTAATCTTCATTTGGTTCCCAGATTGCTACTACTTTTGTACGCTAGCTCTGCCCTTTGGGAATGTCACTTGACTACTTGATTGATCTATGGGGTGTGGCCAGTGGGGACTTATCCAATTAGAATTGTGACTAAAACTCTGATTTAGAAGTTTTCCAACATCCTCCCTGGTCTATTGTATTTCATTGAACACCAGTCATGAATGTGTTATCATAGGCTGGCCATAAGCACACCTTAACTCTATGTAGTGTTTACTTATAATAAAAAATATAAAAGGAATATAATCAAAATATTTTTAAATGACTATGTTGAGTTACAAAACTGGAGTCTCCCTAAACTCAGGCTAACTATTATCTATCTGTTATTGTTGTCATTTGTTCTTCATGCTTGAAGAAGACCAAAATAACATCACAGTTGTTGGGATCAGCATACAGTGTGGACCACTGTGGCTGATCATTCCAATACAAGTTTGGAAGCCTCTACTGCAGATTGACCACAAATAGTGTGTGTGTGTGTATATATATATATATATATATATATATATAACCATTTAGGAGGAAGATGTCTCTAAATCTGTACATTTCATGTTTCTTTTCAGCTACTCCAAGTCCACTTTGCTATCTGTCTACAGATACATGCCAAACTAAGGAATTCTCCCATTCAGACATTTAGACTCAGCTGCTCCTCCTGGCAGCTGCACTCATATCCAATGTTTAATTTAGCAAATATCTCCAAAGCTTTCACACTCAGAGTCTAAGTGTCCCCTATCTGTCATCCCCCTCACAGGGCTCTCCAAAGGTCACAGTCAAATAATCTAGGGAATATGTGACCTGGCTCATAAAGCTGCATTTATACTCAGTTCTTTGGTAAATGGCAACCTGTAATCCTGCTCTCCACTTGTTTCAGGATATGGTTGTTCATTGACTCAGCTATACTGAATTCTTTTTTAATTTAATATTTTATTTATTCCCCAGTTACATGTAAAAACAATTTTAAAATTCATTTTTTAAAAAAATTTGAGTTCCAAATTCTCTTCTGTCTTTCCCCTAACACCTCTCCTTGAGAAGACAAGTAAATTGATATAGGTTACATACGTGCAGTCATGCAAAACATTTCTAGGTTACTCTTGTTATGAAAGACAACACAGTCCAAAAAACAAGAAAAATATGAAAGGAAAGAAAAGTATACTTTGCTCTGCATTCAGACTCCATCAGTTCTTTCTCTGAAGATGGATAGCATTTTTCGTCATAAGTCTTCAGAATTGTCTTGGATCATTCTATTGATGAGAATAGCTGTCATTCACAGTTGATTATCATATAATATTGTTGTTACTGTATATAATGTCCTCATGGTCCTGCTCATTTCACTTTGCATCAGTTCATGTCAGTCTTTCCATTTTTTTCTGAGAACATCCTGCTCATCATTTCTTATAGCACAATAATGTTCCACCACAACCATATAAAACAACTTGCTTTATGGACATCCCCTCAATTTCCAATTCTTTGCCACCACTAATAGAGCTGATATAAATATTTTTGTATACATAGGTCTTTTTCTTTTTTGTTTTTTATCTTTTGGGGAGACAGACCTTGTTGTAGTGGTATTGCTTGGACAAATGGTATGCATGGTTTTATAGCCCTTTGGGCATAATTCCAAATTGTTCTCCAGAATGGTTGAATCAGAACTATGGTGAATTCTAATTAGTCCTGGCAGTTTATTCCTTGTTCTTAGAGTACAGTGGAGGTGTGTGGCCAAGTGGAGAGAGTGTATGCTCTAATAATCTCTAATCATTCTCTTCTCCCCTTTTCCCTACACCTTATGCCTATTGTGCATCCTCCTTTGACACTGCTATTCCCTTTGGCAATCCCTTGTTCACAGTATGTAAAGACAAGCATAAGCAGCTTTCCAGAGGACTGCTGCTGTGAACGGCTTTAAGGTCCTGATTACATAGTATAGTGAACTCTCTATTTATTCAGTAGTAAATTAAAGTGAAGCATTCACAGAACCCAAAGTACAGCATTCACAATGTTATAACTTAACAGTTATCATTAAAGTAACCATATAGTTTTCACCAAAGTAGCTACACATAGTTTTAAGCAAAAGATATCATTCAGTAAGTCATTAACTCAATCATCCTTAAGGGACACAAAGTACAAAGGTCAGAGCTCCCCAGTCACATTGTCTTAATCTCTTAGTTAAAAAGGCTTCTTTCTTCTTGATTAGAGATTAGTTTCCAATCATCCTTAAGAGGTACAAGGTACAGAGTACAAAGTTCTCCCACCCCTAGGCCACAGTAAATCATAATCTTCTCAGTCAGCATCAAGTACCCAAGGAGAGGTTTTTCATCTTGACTCAAGGCTGGCTCTCAGATTCCATGACTCCTCTTCCATGGTCCCAGCTCCTGCCTAAATCTACCCAACTGTCACCTGGATTCAAAGGTAGGCAGCCCTCAGCTCCTCATCCAGCTTCTTGTCCAGCTTCCTTGTAGCTCACAGTGTCCACCTCAAGTCCTTTGCAGTTTCTGGGAAAACAAAGCTTAACAGAGCCACAATAACATTCATACATATTGCTGGCACCATCGCCAATTCACTATCTACCTGTGAAATCAACACACACCCCCATATAAGATCTGAGAACTCAACATAAATCAACAGTATAGTCCCAGGACTTCTGAATCCCTCCTCCAGGACTTCTATAAACAGACATCAAGAAAATCCTCTTTCAGGGCTTCCAGTAAGGTCCCAGGGCTTCTGTACAAAGTATCACAAAGAAAAAATCAACACAAACAGAACAGACAAATTGAGTGCCTGGCCACCACAAAGTTCCCCTTCTCAATTTTGCCACCACAAGTGTTCCCTTCTCAATTTAGCTCTTTCCTAGCTTGGAAATCTCCTTAAAGATGGTCATTAGCTCCTCCCTGTTTTATCAGCAAGTTCCTCCCACTGTGAGGTTCACAAGTTCTGCTTCTTAACAAAGACTTGGTATATTCAAGGCAAGGCTCAAAGACGCTTGAACTCAAACAAGATGCTAAATACTTAAGTAGCTGAACCAAGCATTAAGTTCTTCTTTGCTTGCCATTATGCAGTAGAAGAAGGTGAATGTAGTAATATTATAACCTCCTGAAAAGAGTAAATGGAATTAAACTGCCAAACTTGGGGAGGGCAAAGAAATTAGAATGGGTGGGGTGGTCATATGCTGACAGTGGAGACCGCAAAAGATGGCAGTGATCAGGAAAAATTGTCCTCCTCAAAAGTGATGGTGACCAGGTTGACCACCCCAAAAGACATGAGGAAGTTGGGAAAGAGTAAGAAAGGAAAAGCAGAATTTCTATTTTTTGTCTTTCTGAGGTTAAGTGATTATGAGAGATGAAAAATAGGGTTTGTCCTATAACACTATTATAATCAGTAAAATACAGACAGAAAAATTGGTACAATGTGGAAAGTCAATCAGTTGATCGTAGGTGTTTTCAATTTCCTATTAGTTGATGATACTCAGTCACATATAGTCATAGGTAAATATTGGACCAGCAAACGTGTCAGAGTAACAGGACACTGTATAACCCAGTTCCCTCCACAACTATTCTAACACAGACCTAAGAAATGGGCAGATCAGACTGACTAATGATCAGAAAAAATCTAAAGAGAAAATATAGCAGGTCATTTTTCTATCCTAAGATCACAAATTTTGGGGCAGCTAGGTGGTGCAGTGAATAGAGCACTAGCCCTGGAGTCAGGAGGACCTGAATTCAA
This sequence comes from Pseudocheirus occidentalis, assembly GCA_028646575.1. Taxonomy (NCBI): domain Eukaryota; kingdom Metazoa; phylum Chordata; class Mammalia; order Diprotodontia; family Pseudocheiridae; genus Pseudocheirus; species Pseudocheirus occidentalis. The sequence goes on along the minus strand of CM053597.1, from coordinate 204,107,921 downwards.
ATCTGGCCTCAGATACTTGACACACTTACTAGCCACATAACCTTGGGCAAGTCACTTAACCCCAATTGCCCTTCCTTCTCCCCTTCAAAAAGAAAAAAGAAAAAAACCACAAATTTGGCTCACAGGTAAGTGACCACAGCAAAATTTATAGAATAAAAGTGTCTCAGTCAGGATCAGAACAGGGCCACAGCACTTTTGCTCTGACTCCAGAGTAGGACTGAGAATTCAGATACTAGACCAAAGTCAGATCTAGGTCTGCAGCATTATGCGCTGATCCCTTGGGCTCAAACAAGGACTAGGACAGCAACACTTTTGTTCTGAACTTTCAGAACCTGCTATCTGGCTGACTAGAGCTGGAATCCACAACTGTCTACTGAAACTTCACCCAGGAATAAGTCTGCAGCTGTGTTGCCTAGACCCGAGTCAATGTTTGGAGCATGAAAAATCCAGGTGGGCAGAAATCACATCATGGCCCAAATCAGACTGCATAGAGCCTACCAATCTTTTACATCTCTTTGGCCAAAGACAGTTCTGTGATCCGTGAAGAACACAAAACTCAATACCCCCAAAATATAGTAGCAAGACCCCAAATAAGGTAGGACAAGATCATAGCAGTCCACAACAGTCCCCTTAGAAATATTCAGACCCTGGCCCTAATGCAAAGTACCAATCCAAGAAGGAAGGATGAAATGAACCACCAAAACAATGAAGTCTCCCACAATAAAAATCTATCAAAGTACCAGAGATGCCTCAGATACAAACCCAGAAGAGAATACCTTCAAAAATCTATAAGCAACAGCTCAAAGAAAAATAAAAGTTGGTTTTACAATCAATTAGAATTTCTAGAAGAAATTAATCAAGGATTATTTTTAAGAATTTAAAATTATATTACAGGGGAGGATTACTGGAAGCATACACTTCAGTAAAGGTACAGGGACAGGGTAGAGAACAGAACAAAGTGGGGGGAGGGACAGGAAGGAGGGACATATGATCAGACTGTCACAATATGTCCACTATGAAGATGTCCTGTATAATCACACCTACACAGCCTGTATTAAATTGCCTGTCCTTCCAAGTGGGGGTGGGTGACAAGGGAGGAGCCGAAAGAATATAGAATTTAAAGCTCTGTAATACATGCAACTAGGAATTAAGGTATACAGGGGTGGGGTAGGGAGACCCTCCCTGCCCTACCAGAAAGTTAAAGAGTAGATCAGGGGAGGGTCTTTATAGTGGGATCCTGTTTTGGGGTTGGGGTAGGGGAAAGATGGGGAGAAAATCTGTAACTCAAAAATCTCATGGAAATGAATGATGTAAACAAGAAAACAAATAAAAATTTATATTAAAAAATAAAATTATATTACAAATAAAATGAGAATATTAGAAAAATGGAAAGGAAATTAGTTTTGGAAGAAAATCATGGAAAGAAATTTTTTTGGCACAAAAGGCCTAAACTTTATGTAACCAACAGGCTTCTTAAAAAACAAAAGTTACCAAAGACTGTATAAGACTCCGTAAGACAAGACATATTAAACAAAATTTTAAAATTTAAAACTATGAGGGAAGAATTGAAGAAAATATAATGTATTATATAGCAAAAGCAGTTAATTTTAAAAACAGATTGAGAAGAGATAATTTAAGGATCATTGGACTGACAGTTCTAGTGTGTATGTGTGTGTGTGTGTGAGAGAGACAGAGAGAAAGAGACAGAGAGAAAGAGACAGAGAGAGACAGAGAGAGAGACAGAGAGAGAGAACGAACCTGGATGTCATATTTCAAAAAATCATGAAAGAAAACTTCCTAGCCCTATTAAAAACCAGAGGGCAAAGTGGAAAATGAAAATCACCAATCACCTCCAGAAAGAAACCTCCAAATGAAAACTCATAGGAACATTATAGCCAAAGTAAAGTGCTTCTAAATCAAAGAAAATCTATTTCAAGCTGTCAGAAACAGTTCACATACCAAGGAGTCACAGTCAGGATCACAGAATATTTAGCAGCTACCATTGTACAAGAATAAGAAACCTTGAAATATGATATTCCAAAAGGCAAATGATTTAGGCTTAAAGCCAATAGTAACTTATCCAGGAAAACTGAATATAATATTACAGGAGGTGGGGGTGGAGAGGAAATGAACCCTTAATGAAATATAGGACTTCCAAGCCTTCCTGATGAAAAGACCAGAGTTGAGTAGAAACTCTGAAATACATTGAGTAAAAAAGATATACTCTAATTCCAACAAACTCAAGTTTGGATAGAATTGTCGTATCATAGATTTGGAACAGGAAGAGATAATAGTGACTATTTAGAACAATCCCCTCATTTTACAAATGAGAAGATTGTTCCTGGAGCAGAGGGGGCACAGGGTTAAGCATTAAAAAAAATAATAAATTTGCATGAAGTCCCACAAGTGCTAAGCGTGGGAGCTCAGATCTGCAACAGGAACATGGGATGATATATTTAGAGATAGAAGACATTTTAGCAATCATCTAGTACCACCCTCTCTCCAACAGGTAAAAATACTACTGCCCAGAGGGATGAAGTGTCTTTCTCCCTACATTAACCTTCATGCAGAACCAGTAACTTTTATATTTCCCCTTCACTGCTTCTTTTTCACAATAGCCACCAGCCCAGGAACAAAGATTCTCCAAAGTTCTCCTCCACCAATCTGGGAGAGAAAAATCTGCTCAGAACTGGAGGAAGTGCTGGGGCTGACATAACGTGGCCAATGGTATCAAACAACACTCACAAAGAATTGATTAAGAACCTACTATGTTGGGGGCCAAGACTTTCTGGGGCCTTGGCACACTAGCTCCCCAGTTCTACAAGGGCATTAGGCAGATATGCAAGGAGAGTATAATCTTGTTGGGTGGATGCTCTCATTTGGTGAATATCTAAAGAAAGTACTGAAAGTTAATTTGCAAGTCCTGATTAGGGACTCCTTGTTTATTGTGCCTCAGGAGGTGGTTCTAAGATAAAGATCTTAATGAGTGATTAGCCTTGGGCTCAGGTCGGGGAAAGGCAAGACCCAAGTCATGTAGTCACCCCTGCAATAAAGAATATAAGCTCTATGATTTTCTTGTATCGTTGGCTCCATATGAAATGGTTCTGCAATAAACAGACTATGGAATACATCCCCGTCTCTTTCCCCCTTTTCTTATACAGCTAGAAGCCTTCTCTCACTTTCTCTTTATTTCTCTCAGCTGGTAGCTAGGCCCAGGCTGTGCTGGCCACAGCACTACTACATATCAGATACTATACCAGGGGCTAGAAATACAAAGAAGAAATGTGACAGTTCCTACTCTCAAAAAGCTTATAATCTATTGTAGGAGACAATATGTATGCATACACATATACAAACGGAATATGTATGTACACATACATAATACATAAAATACAAATGCATACATATTATTACATATACATATATTATTACATATTACACTTATTATATACACATATGTTATACAAAATATATAATTAAAAGGCATTTGGGGAAGGAGGGCAATAACACTTTGAAGGACCGAGAAAAGCTTTGTGTAGAAAGGGGAGCTTAAACTGAATCTTGTAGGAAGTAAGGGATTCTATGAGATGTTAGTAATGAAGAGATTTATTCCAGGGATGGAGGAGAGTCAATCTGAGTTTCTTCAATATAGTAGGGACTTAAATGCTCAGACCTAAAGTAGTCACATATATGGTTGGTGATAGTATGAGACCAAAAATTCATTTGGACTTTGAGTGACCGTGCTTGCAACTGAACAGTTCAGGAACTAGGCTGAAGTTGGAATTTGCAAACAAAATGAACTTGTCTCCTGTCTATGAGAAGTCTGATTAATGTAATGACCAGTCCTGGTTCCAGAGGACTGATGGTAAAGAAGCTACCCACCTCCTGTCAGAAAAGATGCACTCAGGGAGCAGAATGAGAAGTAAACATTTTGGACATGGCAAATGCAGGGATTTGTTTTGTTTGGCTGTAAATATTTGTTATAAGGGTTTTGTTTTTCTTTTTTCTCTAATGGGGGAGAAGGAGAGAGAAAGAAAGTAAATCAAATAGATTTGTATTAAATTTTAAAAAT
>CM053597.1:204088455-204103349 GCA_028646575.1 Pseudocheirus occidentalis | reverse complement strand
TAGCCAATCTGACTGGTGAGATGTGGTACCTTAACGTTGTTTTGATTTGCATTTCACGAATCAATAGTGATTTGGAGCATTTTTCCATGTGCTTAAATATATCTTTAATTTCTACTTCTGTAAATTGCCTGTACATATCCTTTGACCACTTATCAATTGGGGAATGACTGGCATTCTTGTAAATTTTACTTAATTCCCTGTATATTTTATCAGAGACACTAGTTGTAAATATTCTTTCCCAATTTCCCACTTCCCTCTTAATCTTGGTTACATTGGCTTTGTTTGTACAGAAATTTTCAATTTGATGTAATCAAGATTATCTATTTTGCATTTTATAATGCTTTCCAACTCTTCTTTGGTCGTAAAGTCTTCCCTGCTCCGTAAATCTGACAGGCAAACTATTCCTTGTTTCTCCAGATTATTTACAGTATCAGCCTTAATATCTGGATTATGCATCCATTTAGACTTGACTTTAGTGTATGGTGTTAGATAATGGTCTATGCCTAGTTTCTGCCATACTATATTCCAGTTTTCCCAGCAATTTTTGTCAAATAGTGAATTCTTAACCCAGAAACTGGGGTCTTTGGGCTTATCAAACAGTATATTACTATAGTCGTTGACTACTGAGTCTTTTGTACCCAATCTATTCCATTGATCCACTACTCTGTTCCTTAGCCAGTACCAGGCAGTTTTCAGGACCGCTAAAATCACTCTTAATCAAGAGAGAGAATTACTTGCAGTTTATCTAAAAGTTTTGTTTCCTTGTCATGCACTCTAGTCATGGTGCATTGTAATATAATTTCAGAGATTTAGAGCTGGCAGGGATTTTAGAAGGGACCTTCTAGTCTATTCCTCTTATTTTGTGGATGAGGGAGCTGAAACCTATGTGGGCTGAGTCTTGCCTAAGGTTCTATAGGTGGTAGTGAATGGTAGAGCCAGAGCCTCTGATTCCATATCCCATGATCTTTTATGATATTTTTATTTATTTAAGAAATGACACCAACCAACCTATCAACAGTCTAGCCTAACTCATGTTGAGTTGGGGGAAGGAGGAACCCTGGTGGATATTGGTCTTATAATAGACCTCCTGAGCAGACATGCTACAGTGGTATCACTGGATTAAAGGATGTGCAGTTTAATGACTTTGGGGGCACAGTTAAAATTGCTTTCTAGGAAGTTGAACCAATTCACCTCTCTACAAACAATGCCTCTCTTCTCATAGATCCTCCAACAATCAACATTTTTCCTGATGAGTGAGGTTTAAACTTAGAGTTGTTTTTTAATTTAAATTTCTCTTCTTATTGGTGATTTGAAACTTTTTTTCTTTATAATTATTGATAGCTTGCATTTCATCTTTTGAAAACTGCTTCTCTGGACATGACCCTCTGCTAACATTTTTATCAATGACTTGAATAATTAAATTTACATTTGACAAAATTTTAGGAAGCATAACACATTGACAGAATTGAGAAGGATCTTGACAGGTTAGTACATTGGATTTGATCTAAAAAAATGAGATTCAATAGGAATAAATGTAAAGTCTTTAACTTGGGTACAAAACCCCCAATTTTACAAATATAAGATGGAGGAGGGCATAGATAGATAAGAATTGTTCTGAAAAGGATCTAGGGGTTTCAGTGGACTTTGAACTCAATCTCAGTTGGCAGTGGTGATATGGCAGCAAAAAAGGTGAATGAAAATTTGGGTTGAATTAAGAGGGGCAGAGCTTCCAGGAATAAGGGGGTGATAATCCCACTATATTTTCCCCTTGTTAGCTTTCATCTGGAGTATCGTGTTCATTTCTGGGCACCATGGTTAAAGAACGGCTAAGGCTAAGCTGAATAGTGTCCCAGGGAGGTCAAACAGGAAAGTAAAAATCTTGTAATTCATGATATATGAGGATCATTTGGAGAAACTGGGTATGTTTAATCTGGAAAAAAAGATGAAGGGATAGAAGTTGCAAGGAAGACACTTTAGGCTGGATACCAGAAAAAGCTCTTTAATAGAACTGTCCAAAGGCAGGATGATTTGCTCCAGGAGGTTGTGGATTCCCCCTCCTTAGAAGTCTTTAAGCAGAGGCTGCTTGACCACTTGTCTGGGAATTCATTTTATCTGTGGTTTGGACACAAACCAAATGACAACAGCTGTTGAGATGCTATCCTGCTCCCAGATTTGGTGTTTCTAGGTTTTTGTTCAGGATGGATTCTTACTCTTGTTTTTTAAATCAGTTCCTTAACTATCTTGACTATCAGACCAATATCGGAGGGATTTGCTGTAAAGATTTTTTTCTCCCAGTTAATTGTTTCCCTGTTAATTCTAATTGCATTTGTTTTTTCAAAAACTTTTCAACAAGTCAACAAGCATTTATCAGATGCTTACTATGTGCCAGGCACTACTAAGCCCTGGGGATAAAAAGAAAGAGAAAAAAAGACTGTCCTTAGGGAGCTCACAATTTAATAAAGGAGACATGTAAATCACTATAGGTAAACAAGATATATATAAGATTAATTGGAGATAATCAGCAGAAGGCAGGCACTGGCATTAAGGGGTATCTGGAAAGGCTTCTTCTAAAAGGTGCGATGTAGCTGAGACCTGAAGGAAGCCAGGGAAGCCAAGAGGTGGAGACAAGGAAAGAGTTTTCTAGGCATAGGTTACAGCCAGTGAAAATTCATTGGGTTGGGAGATGGAGTGTCTTGTTGTAGGAAGAGGCCAATGTTATGGGATCACAGTGCAGGTGGAGGCAGTGAGGTTGTTATTATGTGTCCTTCATTCTTGAAGAGGACCAATGATGCCAGGAGGATGACGTTTTGACTTGCAAATGAACTGGATTTAAGTGAGGCAGAACTATGCAAAGTTATCAGCCTCACTTTCTCCTTCAGAGTCCCTGTGGCAAGCTTAGCTTGAGAAAACTGTCGATGGTTTGGTAGGCAGTGGGAGAACTTGGCCTTTTTAAGCTAAAGTCTTTCCCACTCTCAGTTTGTCTGTGACAATGCCCATTCAGTAATAAAGACTGGAAAGAATTGAGGCAGAAGATGGCCTAGTTTGTCTTCAATAAAAGAGTCAATATGGGTAGTGGTGCTCCTTTCTGGCGAGAACAGAAACAAGAAAACTAGAAAGGTAGAAAGGGACCAGGTTATCAAGGGCTTTAAAAGCCAAATGGATTTTACCTTTGGGGCAATAGACAGCCAGCTAAGTCTGCCTTTTAGGAATATCACTTTCAAAGCTGAGTGGAGAATGAGTAGGAAGAGACATCAGGAGAGGAGACTAACCAGAAAGCTATTTCATTATTCCGGGTGTGAGGTGATACAGGACTGCAGTAGGGCAGAGGCAATGTCAGAGAAGGGAAAGCATGCAAGAAATGTTGGGAGGGCAGAATCAACAGGACTTAGCAACTGATTGGGTGGGAGTATATATGAAAGAGTCAGGGGAGAACCCTTAGATTTCCAGCCCGAGTGACTGGGAGCATGGTATGGCCCTTGACAGTAATAGGTTAGGAAGGAGGAGGGAATGGTTTGGGAAGAAAGACAAGTCCTGTCTTGAATTTGTTGAGTTTAAGCTGTCTGTGGAATATTGAATTTGAGATGTGCAGTTGGTCATCAGGAAAGAGATTAGGGCTGGATAAATAGACTGGGGAATCATCTATCTAGGCATAATTGAATCAATGGACGTAGAGGAGATCACCCAGTGAAATAATATAGAGGAATAAGAGAAAAGGGCCAGGATCGATCCTTAGGGTATATGTTTTTTTTTTTTTCTCAGAAGGAGTAACCTGGATAAATATCCAGTAAAGAAGATGAAATGGACCAGTCAGATGGGTGAAAAAGAGAACCAGGAGAGAGCAGTATTAGAAAACTTAGATGGGGTGGCTGGGTGGTGCAGTGAATTGAGCACCGGCCCTGAAGTCAGGAGGACCTGAGTTCAAATCCAGCCTCAGATACTTGAGACACTTACTAGCTGTGTGACTTTGGGTAAGTCACTTAACCCCAATTGCCCTCCAAAAAGCTAAAAAGAAAGCTTAGATGAAAGTATCTAGGAGAAAAAGGTGATTGGTCATGCCAAAGTATGCAGAAAGACCAAGAAGGATGAGGAATAATATAAGGCCATTAGTTTGGCAGTTAAAAGGTCATTGCTAACTTTGGAGACAGCAGTTTCAGTTGAATGATGAGGTGAGAAGCCAGTCTGCAGAGTTAAGAGGAGAGTGAGAGGAAAAGAAATGGAAGAACTGATCATAGATGGCTTTCTGAAGGAGTTTAGTTTCGATTTTATGTGATTAAAATTTTCCGTTTTATCTTTTATTATCATTCCTATCTCTTAATTGGTCAAGAACTCTCATAATCATAGTTGTGAAAGCACTCAAGTACTTTCATATTTAGGTCCTTCGGTGCTTATATTGGCATATGGTGTGAAGTGTTGGTCAGAACCTAATTTCTGCTGGACTGCTTCCTAGTCTTCCCAGTGGTTTTTGTCAAATAAGAAGCCCTTATACAAGTAGTTGCTGCTTTTGAATTTATCAAATATGATAATCCTATGTTTGAGTTCTTCTAGGTCTTATTTACTGAATTTATTCCATTGAGAATTTTTTTTTTAAATTTTAAAGTCTCGGTTTTGTTTTCTTATCCATTCGACTCTTTTCTCTTTCTTTGCTGTCTTGTTTAGCCTATTCACACTTAAACTTAATATTATTAGATTTATGTTTTCCCCTACTTGTTTCTTTTGTAGATTTCATCCCTTTCTTCCATTGTCAGTATTTTGTCTCTGTGATTAGTTTTGCTTACATTAACTTTATGCCAGTTTGTTCCTATAGCTGCTGCCCATTCTTCTGTTTGCCTGCCCTTACCCAAGTTCTTTGAATTTGCTTTGGTTTTTAATTTCTCTTATCATCCATCCATCCATCCATTTATCCATTTGTTTATTTATTAATTTATCTATTCTATTTTTTGTCCTTCCTTCCTTCCTTCCTTCCTTCCTTCCTTCCTTCCTTCCTTCCTTCCTTCCTTCCTTCCTTCCTTCCTTCCTTCCTTCCTTTCTCTGTGACCTTTCTCCAGAGATTTTAATTTGTTTTGCCCTCCTTATTCTCTTCTCTTATAGTATAAATTTCATTACCCAATTCATGGGCTACATCCTTTGTGATAAGAGCAATATCCATCTGGGTTCTTGCTATGGACACAGTTATATAGACATGGTTACACAGCTGTGTGACCCTGGGCAAGTCACTTAATGCTGTTCCTCATCTGTAAAATGAGCTGTAGAAGGAAATATCAAACCACTGCTGTTCTTGGAGTCAGAGAGACCTGGGTTTGAATCCATGCTTACTGTAGGATTCTGGACAAGTTACAGGAGCTTAGGCGTATAGACTAATAGCTGGGAGAGACTTCAGAGGACAACTAGTCCACTCTCTCCTGCTATGTATACCAGGCTAGTTTTTTTTCCTCCCTAAAAGATAAAGCTGTCCCTAAGAGTTGATTGGTCCAGGAAGCAAAGTCTTGAGTCACAGATTTGACTTGTATATGAGGAGTCAGTACCCCTGGGTTTGGCTGATGTCCCACTGTCATATAAGTCACCATACCTTGTAGGTCAGGCAAATTTCTGAATGAAAATGAGTAAGGCTGTATATCCTTGAACAAGTGCTTTATCCTTACTAAGTATTTTCATACCATGGCTGATTAATATGTAGGGGCAGCTAGGTGGTGCAGTGCCTTGGAATCAGGAAGACGCATCTTTATGAGTTCAAATCTGACCTCAGATATGTACAGTGTGACCCTGGACAAGTCACTTAACTCTGTTTGCTTCAGTTTCCTCATCTGTAAAATGAGCTGGAGAAGGAGATGGCAAACCCTTCCAGTAGCTTTTCCAAGAAAACCCCAAATGGGGTCATGGAGAGTCAGAGGAGACTGAATAACATGGAGTGGTCTATAATTATACTTTCTTTATTCTCTCCATGTTCCAGAGGGTAAACCTGTTGAGGCTTATATTTGGGGTCTCTTTAATTTTTATATTGCCTTTGTAGGTCTTATCTTAGTCTGCCTACCTTTTACTGTGCCTTGCTTTTAGAAACATCAGTTCTTAAAAGGAAGAAGTATTAGATGGAAGCAGTGACATGTGATAGGAGTCACTCTGTGTCCTAAGTCATGAAGTCCTGTTCTACTCCCTAATCTTACAACGATTTTGATTCCCAAGGCCGTGTTATCCTGTTTTGTCCCCTTGTCCCATACCTCTCTAGATGCTGGCTGCCCTTGGGGACTCATGCTTACCCTCTCTTCAGGTGGGATATAGTTCTGGTAGGTACAACTGGTTTTCAGAGGAAATATTCTCCTAATGTGTGAATTTTCCCTACTTAAGACTCATTATCAAGTCCTCATCTTTTGCCACAGATAAATGTCTTTTCTAACCTGGGAATGCTCTTTAGTGATGTCCTTTCCTTATATCTCCTTCAGTTGGACACACTTCTGTCAGGAGGTGGGCAACATACTTCCTCTTCAGTCATCTGGACTCATGGTTGGTTATTCTAAGGTCTTTCAAAGTTGTTTTTCATTACAATGTTGTTTATACTATATAAACTCTTTTCTTGGTTCTATTCATTTCATTGTATCAGTTCATATAAGTCTTCTAGATTTCTTGTTGTTTCTTATGCTGCAATGATATTCCTTTACATTCACATACTATAATTTGTAGACAAATAATTAATTTACGGGCAATTAGGTGACTCAGTGGATAGAGTAGTAGACCGGGAGTCAGGAAGACTCATCTTCTTCAGTTCAAATCTGGCCTCAGACATAGCTGTGTAACACTGGGCAAATCACTTAATGCTGTTCTTCATCTGTAACATGAGCTGTAGAAGGAAGTATCAAACCACTGCTGTTCTTGGAGTCAGAGAGACCTGGGTTTGAATCCACGCTTACTGTAGGATTCTGGACAAGTTACAGGAGCTTAGGCTTATAGACTAAGAGCTGGGAGAGACTTCAGAGGCCAACTAGCCCACTCTCTCCTTTAACAGATGAAGAAACAGTGGTCTAGGGAAGCTTTTTCCCAAGATCACACAGTTGGCAAGCCATTTCATCTCTGGAATTCATAGTTTCTTTATCTCACAGATTGGAAAGTCTGGAGAACCTGCCTCATGGGTTTGTTATTAGGCTCTGATGAGATACTCTAATCTATAGTAAAGTGGTTTGCAAACCTTGAGGCATAATATAAATGACAGTTGTTATATAATTATTTAATTTTCTTTTTTTTATCCTATCATATTATTTTGTATTTCATAGAGAGTCCCTGGGAAGAAACTTTCTTTACCAAGGCAGTTAGTTTATGTAATCTTAGACTATTGTCTGGAAGCACATTAGTGACTTTTCCAGCCCATATATGGTAGAGGCAAGACCTGACTTTAGATCTTCCTGATATCAAGGCCTACTTATGCTCTATCCACTAGGTCAAACTGCCAACACCATTATTAGTAATGACATTTGTTAGGCAATTGAATTAATATGGACTGGATTCCAGATAATAATGCTATTTCTACTCATACCACTTTCTTGACCCATTCCTTTTTTTCAGGCAAAAGAATGTGATAATCATTCAAAGGAATTAATTCTTTGTTTTTTAAAAGTAATTTTATTTCTCCCCAGTTACATGTAAAGGCCATTTTAAGCATTCATTATGAAAAACTTTTGAATTCCAAATTTCCTCCGTCCCTCACCTCTCCTCTCCCCGAGACAATAAACAATTCAATATAGGTTATATAAGTTCAATCATGTAAAACGTATTACTATATTAATCATGGTGTGAAAGAAGACACAGACCCAAAGGAGGAAAAAAAAACATGAAACAATACAGAATGTGAAAAATAGTATTCTTTGATCTGTATTCAGATGCCATCAATTTTTTTTTCTGTAAGTGGATAACATTTTTCATCATGAGTACTTTGGAATTGTCTTGAATCATTGTATTGCTGAGAAGAGCTAAGTCATTAATAGTTGATCATTGTACAACACTGCTGTTGCTGTATATAATATTCTTCTGTTTCTTGGTTCCTTATTAAAAAAAATTCCACTAATGATAAACTGACCACCCTTTATAGTTTGTTCTAGTAATTGTTATAGTAGAAACCCTTAAAGTAAAAGTTAAAAAAATTTTCTTAAGTCTTTCTGAATCCTTGTTTAACATCATTTAAACCCATTTTTCATAGTTATTAAACAACCATTTCTTAAACACGTACTGTCTATGAAACCACATGTCTTTGCACAGGCTGTCTCCCACTCTCTCACTGTAATTCATTCAATCCAACTTTTACTAAATGCCTACTATGTGCAAGATACTCCCTTCTTACCTCTGCTCTTAAAATCTTTACCGTTTTCCCCCAAGGTTTAACTCGAGGGCCACTTCTGTTCCTCATCTGCCTGGTTGTTTGCGCTTTCTCAATCATCTAAATAAATGTTTCTTGAACTAAAGTGGTGGCTACCAGATGAAGTGGAAAGACAACATTTATCTCTATGTTCATAGACCTTACAATTTAGTAGTTGGTCAGTCAGTAAACATTTATTAAGGACCTACTATGTGCTAGGCGCTAATGGATAAAAAGAAAGGTAAAAGACAGTCCTTGCTCTCTAGTTGCTAATAGTCTGTTGAGGGAGACAGCATGAAAAACAGCTATGTATAAAGAAGCTATGAACAAGATCAATTGGAGATAATTGACAGTGGGGAGGCTTTAACACATAAATATATTATGTAAAATAACTCTAATGATAGTATAGTGAGATGCCGCCTAGTATAGTGGTTAGAGGGCTAGTCTTGGAGTCAGAACGACCCAAGTCTAAGTCCTGCTTCTGACAGATGAATAGTCACAGACAAGTCACTTAGCCTCTCTGTAACTATAGATTACAGACAAGTTATCAGTTTGCATTGTGGAGGCTATTTCCACACTGGGCATTCCTTATGCTAATGAACTCTTTCCCATTGCCCTAAATGAAGTGTAGATTATGATAAAAACATCAGAGAGGTTCAAAGTATGAAAAAGGTCTTGGGGTAGAGGAAAGATCCTTTTGACTTGGTATGATTCTCCATTTAGTGGGTAGTAGTGTGAATCTGTAAAGGGAGGAAGGTACCTGACTATAGGTATTTTGAATAGCAGGCTAAAGAGTTTGGACTTCATTCAGTAGGCAAAGGGTTACCATAGTAGTGAGATTTGAAGCCATTCCTTAGCATTCCCTTTTTCATGGGAACATTTAACCCTTTTATTCAGATTATTTTTCTTCCCTTTGAACATTTCTGTCCTCCTTGACATCCTATCCAGTTTCTCTAAATAATAGGTTTAAACACATTCAGACATAGGCTGGACTTTTTATTGTTGTTCATTCCTTTAGTTGTGAATGAGTGTTGGGGACCCTATGGACCAAAGCACACCAGGCCCTTCTGTACGCCACCATTTCCGTCCAAGTTCATGCTCACTGTTTCAATGATGCTATCTATCCATCCTGTTCCCTGCTGTCCTCTTTTCTTTTTGCCTTCAATCTTTCCAAACATGAGAATCTTTTCTAGTGAGTCCCATCTTCTCATTATGTGAACAAAGTATTTAAGCTTCAGCTTCATTTTTTGACCTTACAGTGAATAGCCTGTATTAATTTCTTTAAATATTTACTTATTTGATCTCCCTGCTGTCCAAAGGACTGTCAAAAGTCTTCTCCAGTGCCACAATTCAAAAGCTGCTATTCTGCATCATTACATCGCTACTAGAAAAAACACAGCCATTTGTCAGCCAGGTGATAACCTCTACTTTTTGGTATGCTGTCCAGGTGGACACAAACCTTCAAAATGAGTCTAACTAATGCCAAGGACAGCAGAAGACTCAGCACCTTGGAATATCTTAGTCATACTCCTGACAACTAATGAAAATATTCAGTTTATTTTAAAAATAACAGCAGAGAATTGCTTATTAGCATTTCTATTGTGTGCTACTGTCTCTCTGGAGCCTTTTCTGTCCTTTTGAAAGTTGCTTTTGATAAATTAGAAATTCTAGAAATGTTGGCGCATCCATTATCTTTTTTTTTGTTTTTGCAAAGATGAAATATGTTACCTACAATACCTGAAGATCAAAAAATTGCTCAATTGCTTCAAGTTTTTGTTTCGAAAGTAGCCAGAATCAGTATTGCCACATTCATGTACATGCTAAAAAAAGGGATGTCTTACATGTTCATGTGCTGAAAAAAGTATGTGACTAGATGAATAGGGTTGCGTTTATAATTAAAAAGTGGAAGGTTTGGAGGCTTATAACCAAAGTAATGTTTCTCAAATGAGAAAATGTAAAGCAGTTTGTAAAATGCTATTGGAATGTTAGTTATTATTGTTTTCATCAAATCAGAAATGATCCTGGTTTGTAAAGTCGCCATTGAAGCACTTTCATGATGAAAGTTGTATATGTAATTTTCAGGTAAGGTTAAATATAGGTGATAGTACAATGATAGAATTTTTTGGAGTTGTAGGTACCTAGATATTTAGTGTGTGATTTATTAGTTCCAAAGGAAATTTGTAGAAAAAAAGATGAGAATGAGTTTCTGACTATTTACACCATTAGGGTAGGATGATTTGATTCAATTCAATTCAAGAGATATTTGTTGAGAGCTTGTTGTATGTAAGGTGGAATATAGTGTGGAATAGTAGACAATGTATGTTCATGGTCTTAGAGTCAAGAGCAGGGTTCAGATTCTGTCTCTGGAACACAAATACTACCTGTGTGACCATGGGGATCTCAGTGTCCCAGGCAACATTCTCACACTGTAATTGGTAAATATCTGATTTATAGCAAAGGAAGGAATTTCCACGTCAGGAGTGCCCCACAGATGAAATAATAGGATTGGACCCAAAAGACTGGAAATGACTATGGGTATAAAAAATCCCCAACCTGGCATGGTCCCTGCTTGTTTTATGACGGTATCACAGATCTACAGCTGAAGGGAAGCCCAGGCCAAGGGAAATCAAGTGACTTGCCCAAGTTTCCATATATAAGTAGAAAACTATGAGAGGTGAGATTGGAACCCAGATCCTCTGACTTCAGAATCAGTGCTCTTTTCACAGTACCATTCTCATTGGGCTTACATTCCAGCATCCAGCATAGTACTTGGCACAAAGTGGGTACTTATTGATTAAGACCCAAGTTCAAATCCAACCTCAGACACTTGTGAGCTGTGGTACCCTGGGCAAGTCACTTAACCTCTGCCTGCAGTTTCCTCATCTCTAAATGGGGATGATTATAATACACCTACCTCTCAGGGTTGTTGTAGGGATCAAATGAAGTAATGGTTGTAAAATGCTTTGCAAACTTTCAAGCACTATGTAGATACTAACAGTTACTGTTATTAGTAGTTCAGGAGCTAGAACTAACATGCATGGTATAATGTGAAAGTTCAGTAAAGTGCAGAATGCTGTATTCATGTATGGGGGACAATGTGTATGATTGAATACATACATATAATCTTGGGTGACTATAATCAATTCATTTGAATGGTTAGTCTACAGAGTAGGAGTTCTTAACCTTTTTTGGGGGGGGGTTTGGACCCCTTTGTCACCTGGTGAAGCCTGGGGGCCTCTTCTCAGAATAATGTCTTAAAATGCATAACAGACAGATTTATAAAGGAAGCTAATTATATTGAAATGCAGTTATCAAAATATATTTCAGTTTTACATTACAAAAATACAAGTGTACAAAACATGTAAATATATAATCAGAAATATATTCTAAAATTATAAAATGATCATTTGATTATATATTACAAGCATGTAGGGATTATAAAATTTATTTGAAATGATTAAAAATATACTTAAAAAAAACCGAATTCATAGAGCCCAGGTTAAGAACCTGTGGTCTGGAAACCATTCTGCAGGTGGAGATCACATTTATGTCTCCATTTGTCTTGATAACAGATATCGGTGAACTGAAGGCAACCCTTCGGGAGCTGACATACAGCATTACTCTTCAGTCGGCAAAGTTGCTTCGCCACCTGAAGCAAAAAGATCGGCTAGTGCACAAAGTGCAGCAGAATTGCGACATCATGACGGCATGCTTGCAGGCTGTGTCCCAGAAGAGGAGTAAGTACCACTGAGTCCCTGCAGCATCTCCTGCTAACCGTGCTCTGGGAATTTGATAATGTGGTTGGGGCCAGGGCTTTTCGTGGAAGCTTGTCATTTGAGAAATCACTTTTGAGCACTGATATTGTCATGTTCATACAGTGAACCAGGATCTCTTTGTGATTCATGTTAATCATAGCATTCATAGCATTTAAAATATCGAATCTGATTCATTGTATTAATTAAAATGACTAATAGAGAAGCAACATGGTGTAGTAGGCAGAGGGTTAAGCTTGTAGTCTGGAATACCTGGATTTGAATCCCACCCTGGGCTCTTATTAGTTGAGTGACCATTGGGCAAGTCTCTTGTCCTCTCTCCACCTTGGTATCCTCATCAATGAAATGGGGGAGAGTAAACTTGTAGTACTTCTTTCACAGGGTTGTTGTGAGAATCAAGTGGATAATGCTCTGTAAAATGCACTGCGAGCCTTAAATGACTTACAGATAAAGAAAATGAAGACCAGGGAGTCTAGATGCCTTGCCCAAGGTTAGTTACTTACATAATAAAGGTAACCGCACAATCATCATCATCTCTGTTATCATCACTACAGCTGTACCCCATTCTCCCAGGAAGGAAGAAGGTTTATTTACAGTATCTAAGTCTTGTTTCTCTTATTCTGGGTATTGACACAATAGTCTTTGACATTCCCTATTTCCTCACAATGCCAAACCTTGATTACAATTTTCATGTTCCACTCAACATTTTTGCATCATGTAGAAACAATTCTAGTACCAGTGATGAACTTTCTTCTTATTTCTTGGTTGCTATGCTAAAGAGTTAAGCACTTGACCTTTTTAAAAAAAAAATTAATGAATTTATTTTCTTGTTTACATCACTCATTTCCACAAGATTTTGAGTTACAAAATTTCCCCCCTATCTTTCCCCTACCCAGAACCCCAAAACAGCAATTCCACTGTAAAGCCCCTCCCCCAATCTGCTCTCTCCTATGTCCTCCCCCATCGCCCCTCTGACTTTCTGGTAGGGCAGGATGGGTACTTGACCTTTTAAGAAGAGAGACTTTGTTCTGAAATTCTGATCAAATGAAATAATATTTGTAAAGTGCTTAGCACAAGACCTCACACATAGGAGGCGTTATATCAAGGCTTATTCCCTCCCTTCCCCATTATTCCTTTCCTTCCCCACTAAAACTAAAAGGGGAGAGAATGATTTTCTCTGTACATTGAAGTTGCCTCTTAGATATTCTTGTGTGGAGGTTTTTGTTGCTGTTGTTGAAGGAGGGGCCAGAGCCATGTTTTATTGCTATGAGGAGCTCAAGATAAGACCATCTCTTTTATTCTTGCAGCTGGGCAGCTTAGAGCATCTAGGGGCACTGACAGACCGAGTGATTTGGTCACAATCACACAGCTAGTTTGGGTCGGAGTTAGGACTCGAACCCAGGTCCTCCCGACTCCGGGATCAGCTTTCCACTATGTCATGCTGCCTCTCAGTGTGGGTAGGTAAACATATTACAAATGAATAAGTGGATTATGCTAATGCTTTAGTTATTGGTACCGTGGTTAAAGTTAAAAATAAAAGCTTACTGTGCATGAATTTTGTAATTCTCCTGGGAATAACTTCATGTATTTCTCTAACATTTCCTTGTTTTTGTTTTGTATTTTGTATTAACATGCAGCATGGCCGAACATTATGTTCAGGTATGATTATACTGATTACATGTATGATCAGTATATTTTAACTAAAATGCTTGAGGCATTTTTCAAGAGTTTATGAAAGCGAGCATTTTATTTCTTTCAAAAAATCTGATCCATTTGATGTTATGTGCTCTTACTTTCCCACTTACTGGTTTTTCTCAAGGAAAGTTAATTTTGGGGTGTTGGCAAATTTCAGACAGTGAAAGCTGATGGCTCAGATTCCATTTTTATGCTCTGTATTCCTCCAAACTTATTTTTTTTCTTATTCTACTCCAGATTTTGATAACTCAGCACCATAGGACCTGTTACTAAATGAGAGACCCATAGACTTAGATTGGGAAGTGGTTGTTTTATCCACATTCCTCATATTACAGATGAGGGAAACTGAGGCCTGGAGAGGCCAACTGAATTGTCTTATGCCATGCAAGGAATGAGTGGTAGAGCTGGGATTTGAACCCCAGGTCCCCTGACTCCCACCCCAGTACTCTTTCCGCTATATCCCCTTGGATCCTTCCATTGAAGAACAGTTCCTGAGGGTCACAGAACCATCAGAATCTTGACTAAATGGGAACTTGAGTAATTTTAGAGTTAACATTTTACTCTTTTCTCCTTAGTTTTTTCCTTTCTTATTTCTTATTTATCACAGTCTTTATTAAGTAGAAGATACACAGTGCAAGAGAAAGAATATATGGGAGTGGAGCCAAGAGAGAGGGAGGGAGACATGCCAGGAAAGTTGATGGAATTATCAATTAGAGAGTAATTTTAGTGGTTACCAAGCATACTTAGGAGATCACAGGGCATCCAGATTTATTGACCATGCAATTTCTAGTTATTTGGCTGAAAAACACAGAAGTCCATACTCTATGTGGTCAAGTATTGAAGTTAATTTTGTAATTAATCTTCTTAGCATATTTTATGTTTTCAATTTCTAGACATAACAAAACTTCAGTTAAACAAAATGTTCTGGGAATAGGGTGTTCTAAATGATGTTCCCCTTTGCTGCCTTCATAATGAAAATATACTATATATAATTAAACGTTTCTTTGATAACTTACAACTTTACATTGCCTTTGGATTATAACTCTTTTTTTGGGGGGGTTATAATTCTTTTTTTTTTTTTTGGAAGGCAG
>CM053597.1:204060369-204088355 GCA_028646575.1 Pseudocheirus occidentalis | reverse complement strand
TACCATTTGGAGGAGGCCACTGAGAGGCCATTGCTAGAGAGGAGGAGCTTGTAGGGTGGATCTTGGCTAAAGAGGAGCTCAACCATAGCTAAACTATAGGTGTGGGGGGAGGAAGCATATTGTTTGGTGCCTTCCAGTGTTAAATAATTATTCTTATTACCTAATAATTCATTTAATTTACCATGCTGAAGGAGTGTAAATATTATCAGAAGCCTCTAAATTTTGTCCTCGGACAAAACTCCGGTTGCTCTGGACTAGTTATATTCTATTCAGGCCTTATGGAAGATTTTTTTTTTTTCAAAACTAGAACAAAAATAATACAACCTTTGGTTAATTTTTTATTTTATTAAAAGGTAGATAATATATTTTATAAAATGTATAATTTACTTTTAATATTAAGAACATAAGTATACTTTATGTGCTAGAAACCAACGTGTTATTTCTACTGTGTTTGATATGACTGTTTATCTCTGAAAATTGGATCAAGCCTCTCAGTTCATTACAGCAGGATCCTACTATACAATTACATGTTATGGTAGGACCCTACTATGTGGTGGCAAGGGTGGTGTGTGTGTGTAGGGAGTGGTAGGGTGGGGTGAGGGAGTGAAAACTGGAGAAGAGAATGGGGGGAAGAGTAAGAGTAATTCCTATCTCCTGGCTAATTTTTTTAAACTTGATAAATTTGTTTGACCAAAGTAGACAAATAGAAATAAACAAATCATAAAGTAGACTCCTGGAAAATTTATGCAAAACAGCACCCAAGAATGATTCTATGGGTGGTTCATGCAACTGTGTACTTTTTATGGTTTATTATTTACTGATTGTTCAGAGCAAAGGCTGTGTGCCTTACATTTATCATCATGGTAAGGACGCAAACCATTGTATTTAAGTTGAGATTTTTGATGTTTGCTGTCGTCTTCATGTACATAGTTGTATTCAGCCTGCATCTTCTCTTGCCTGTTTTCTTCACTCTAAAAACATGTCACACAGTTCTTTATATTTCTTTGAATTTATACATTTGTTGTTCCTTATGATAATCATATTGTTCAGTTGTTTTTTTTTTCACAACGTAATCTTTATTTTCATCAGTCATACAAATAAATTTCTATAATATCGCAGGACAATCTGGGAGGTCCAGTGAGGAACCCTCCGTGGAGTGGTGACCGCCCAAGTCGCTGGCCGTCCTTCCCAGCCCATCTTGCCTTTAAATGTGGATATTGCAGGTGGCTATCTATGTTCCCTCGAAACGGGGTAGGGGTGGGGAGGCCCTTTAAGGTGCGTGTCCCTCCAGGGATCTAGGAAATTTCACTCCGCTTTTCTTGCTCAGTTGTCTCTTTGGTGGGCAGAGTGTTCTTCTCCTGCGTCTCCGTCTTTTTGAGCTTGGCCTTGTCGAAGCTCGCAATCTCCCCCATGTCGGGCTTGTCTGCCATCTTCGGATCTGGAGAAGCCTCGCCTGCAGTCTCGCTCCTGCTCCCAATGCCTCCCGCTTCTGCGGTTGCAGCCAGAGACTGTTCAGTTGTTTTTGATTGGATCTGACTCTTCATGACCCCATTTGGGATTTTCTTGGCAAAGATACTGGAGGGGTTTGCTGTTGCCTTCTACAACTCGTTTTACAGATCAGGAAACTGAGACAAACAGGGTTAAGTGACTTTCCCAGGGTCACACATCTAGCTAGTGTCTAAGTCAAAATTCGAACTCAGAAAAATGAGTCTTCCTGACTCCAGGCTTGGGACTCTATCTGCTGTGCCTATAATAACCATAGTTGACCCTATAATAATCATAGGTAACATGTATAAAGCATTTACTATATGTCGAGCACCGTCCTAAGTGCTTTACAATTATCTCATTTCTGCTTCATGACAACTGTGGGAGGCAAGTGCTCTTATGATTCTCATCTTGCAGATGAGGAAACTGAGGCAGACAGAGGTTATGTGACTCATTCCGTGTTTGAGTCCATTTGCCTGTAGCAGTTAACTATATTGTAACAGATTTTTTCTTTCTTTTAAAAATACATTTTACTGATGGCTTATGGTAATTCACCCTTCTCAATCCCTCTGTAAGAGAGAAAAATAATTTAGCAAAACCATTTACTACAATGGGCGCCTCTGACAACGCATATGTGGTAATCTCTTCTAGTGGTCCCTCATGTCTGCTATGAGTGGGGAATATATAGGTCATAATCTGTTCTTTTGGACCTTCAGTGAGTTTTTCATTTATTCAGCTGGTTCAGTTCCCTTTTGAAGATCTTTACATAGACATTGTTGTATATATTACTTCCTTGCTTCTACTTCTTTTAGTCTGTATTACTTCACAGAAATCTTGCCATATCTCTCCGAATTCCTCCTTTTTGCAACTTCTTACTGTGTAATAATATCCCATTAAATTCTGTTATCATTTTTTCAGCCACTCCCCTATAAGGACCTTTCCTTGCCCTGTTCTTTATGTTTCTATGAATATGCTTTCATCCAGAATATAACCAAATTTGTGTTCTTATTTAAATAAAATCCTCTTGTTTCTCAGCACTTAGATGGCCCCCAATAATACTGGTGGTATATGACTGTAGCAATCACTAACTACAAAGGTGCTCAAGCAATATGCCTGAAGCTCAGGTCCGACCACATCACTCTTCTGCTCAGCTAGAAAAACTGGCTTCCTGTTATCTTGGGGATCAAATGCACATTCCTTTCTGTTTTTCAATGGAAGCTTTCACAGCCTGCATCTAACCTTCCTTTCCAGACTCCCCTTCATTCTCTAGCAAAATTGGCTCGATAACCATCCCTCCCATATTGCATCTGATGTCACTAGATTTTTACACAGCTTGTCTTAGTGTGTAGAATGCCCTCATTCCTCATCAAGGCCTTTTAGAATCCCTGACCTTCTTCAGAACTCAGCTTAAGCCCCTTTCCTACATAAGGCCTTTCCTAATCCCCCCAAATCAGTGCCTCTCTAAAAAAAAATTGCTTTGTTTTTACATTGTATATAATTTGTATTTGCTTATATGAGCGCATCAAATCCCATTGGAATGAAAGCTTGGTTGGGGGGAAGGAATTTCTTTGTTTTTCTTTCTGTATTTCACTAGCACCTCACATAATGTCTGATTCATAACAAGTGTTCGATAAATGCTTGTAATTCGACTGCAGAGTTCATGACAACAGCAACAACAAAAATAATTTCACTTTACTTAAAGAGGAGTTCTTATGTCAAATAGTGTCTCATTTCTTCTTTGTATCTCTTATATTTAGCACTGTATATTGCACATAGCAGGCGATTAATAAAGATTCATTATATTTAATTTTGATAAATTTAAAGCACATAAACACTCTCACTTGGGAGACTATGGAATACCCTATGAATAGATTATGGAAAAATTTGTTTATTGGTTTGCAGTGAAAGTCACTAGAATTCTTAAAGGCCAGAGGTAAATGCTGAGAAGGATTAAGAAAAATGTTTTCTGGAAGGTTGGTATTGACTTTTAGAGATAAGTGGTTTCTTTCACTTTGGTGTGACTATTCCTGAAAAACGGTAGGGTTTAGGATATGGAGAATATATGAAATGCCAACAACATACTCCTCACAGTTGGATTATTATATTCTAATGTGAAATATTTTGAAATGCCGTTGGTTGTTTATATGCAACAACTGAGTGAATCATCAAAATAAATTTGTATGTTAAAGCTCAGCTGTCTTTTAGGGAGCCCTGTGCTCCAAGAAAACAGGGACAAAATGCTGCTGAATGCATAGCAATATTTATAATCATATAATTGTCTTTACCTTAGCTTTGTAGAGGCATAAAGAAAATTTTAGCAGCCCTTTCTTCCATATAGAGGCAGACTTCTAATAAGGGGAATGGAGTCATATATGCACAAAATACATACATGTTTGTGTGTATGTTTATATTGGATCAATATCTATCATGCCTCATATAAATCAGTCACATAAGTGGGTGACTATTTCCCAGACTGCCTTCCTTATCTACAGTGGATGAGTCCTGTAGGAGGAAAGGGAATTTCTGTGAACATGTGCTTGTTGAATATCAGTTCTACCATTTTAGCAGGCACAACTAACATAGTCTCAGTATTTGGGTATCTGCCATTTCCACAAGCAAACATTTTGACATTTCGTAAAGTGGCTCAGAATATTATATTGAGAGACTACCAAATATGGTTTCCAACCATGATAGAATGATGTGAACTCCTGTTAATTTTCATGAGTACCTTTTTCCTCTTTCCCACAAAAGTAAGTTGTAAAATAGGGACTGAATGTTACTGATTTGAATTAGGGTTCTAAGGTGAAAAGTTGCAATCTGCTGATAGTAAGTTGCTGGGTAGGGTTCCCTCTCTTAACTTTTTCTGGATTCAGAGAGAACTAAGAACTCCCTACCTCTTCTCAATAACATTTACTGTGTTTAAATGGAAAGATTACTTGCGACTTAAAAACCCTGAAAAACCCTGTTTGTTTGGGGTAGAACCAGAAGTTTCATTTCAAAGGTCAGCTAAGACTTTTACAAAGCACGTGTGCCTTTCATTTACTGACTGATCCTGCCATTGGTTGTTCCAAGCTGAAATCTGTCTTTTGCTGGAATTTTCTGTCTATCCAATATGTGATTAATAGCTTGATCTGACATTAATATAATTTGTATAATTAGGGTATGACTAAATAAGAACATTTTATTGTAACATGAATTGCACAAAGTATTCTACATCAAGAATTTTTTTCTTTCAAACCGTTTTATGCCGTAGATGAGACTTCTCATTTCCTTTTTGTTACAGCTTAGCATCTTTAAAATGAGCTTGAGGAGGAAATGATAAAGCAATCTAGGATCTTTGCAAAAAAAAAATTCCCACCCCCAAACAAAAAAAACACCAACAAATAACTCCCCAAACAAACTCAAACAGGGTCATGAAAAGTCAGAACTGAAATGACTGCACAGCAACAAACAATATTTCTAATGCATCGTTGATATTTTATGATATTTAAAAACAACGAGTTTTTCCTGTCCTAATGTCCAAAATGTTTTCTTTCAACTTTGCAAATAATTGTGATCTCATTTCCAGGGTGATGCTCTTTCCTCTCTTCTTCCCTCCCCCATTTTGGTATTACTTTAAAAGAAAAGAAAATTGCATGTAAGGGCCAGCAGAGGGAGCCCTAATTTTTGCTTTGATTTTTCAAGTGATTTATTTTATCTTGGCTCTTTCCAAAGGATTTGCAGGCATTCACACAATTTAGAATAGCATAATTAGAGATTTAAAAAGAACAAGAGACATATGGAGCACTTTCAAAATTATCTAACCTACTGTAGCTGGATTTATATTTGGGACATATGTTACAAAGGGATATTTTTTGAACTACCTGATTTCTAATAAATGGGTGATGTTTGTCATTTTCAGTGTAGCTTAAGACATTTGAACCAGATTATTTTAAAAAGAAAAAGATGTACCATGACTATGGTTCTTAAAGTGTTAGTATTAGGATAGTAGAAACAAATATAGTATTATCCCTCACAACAATTTAAAATATTTTTTGTAATATTCTTTTACGTTTTTCAATAAGTGCTTATAATAACTACATTAACTTTGTCCCCAACACTTCAAATTAAAATTTATTATAGAATTATAAAATATAAAATTTTATTCTGCTCACGATTAGAAAACCAAACATAAAACATAAACTCTAATTATAAAAGTACAAAAAAATAAAAAACAATATGAATATTTTGTATGAGACATTATACAAGAATCTGACTCCAATATGTAGTTTGATATACAATTAAATTTATTTTACAAATTTTCTTAAATTTAATAACATTTTAATGAAATAAATGACAACTTGGAGATGTTTAGCATAATATAATAATGATATATAAGCCTAATTTTGCTGTTGGACTTTTAAAATTTGAACTAGTGTTTACAATAGTCTAACAAAACATTTGAACAAAAGTTCACAGTAGTTAATGCCAGACAGACGCAATCTTTAATTTGGTTCTGCATCATTTATTTATGCATTTTGGTTTAAAACAAAAATAAGATGGAAATGCTCATTCAGACTAATCTGTTGTGGAAAATAGTAGGAGAATTTTACAAGCCCAGAGAGTGGAACAGTCTTTGTTTACAGATGGTTATTACCAAAATGCCAGCCATCATATGAAGATTCATTTTGGCTAAGGAAACAGTTGTGTTACTATGTCAATGTATGAAATCAGAGATCTTTGGAAATATCAGGAGAAAATTGAATAATATTTCATTTGGCAACTCTTCCTGCTAGTTTAATAAATAGCAATGTACCTTTTAAAATTTAATAATGATAAAATAATATATAAATATGATAAAATAATAATAATAATAAATTTAATAAATAACCTGTACCTAATTTGTAAAGAGATTTTTCTCTAATCGCTCCTTTATGAGTTTCTTAAAAAAACAAAACTCTACTAGACTTGTAGGTTGGCACCTTAATCTTAGCTTTCAAGGATCTGTGTTTTCACTGTTGTGGAGACACCCACCACCAATGGTGATTAGAACTCCTCCATGCATTAATAGATTGTTTTCATGAGTTGCTGTGAATTAAACAAAAAGCTACTCTGAATTTAGCTAGGCTGGTCTTTGGATGAGAAACATATGACAATCCATCTTTGGGCCACAATCCAAAGCCTTCCTAGGGTGGTAGCATGTGACAGTGCTTGAATTGTTCTGGAACAGCCTTCAGGATGACCTCTATACTGCAATGAGATATTGGGCTGGTGAGTGGGGGAAACTAATCTTATATTATATTGACATATTCTTATATATATCTTAAATATTGACATATTCTTTCAATAGGATCATAGGTATGGAGCTGGAAGGAAGGCCTAAGAGGACTATTCAGATGGCCCAGGGCAGACATCCTTCCTTCCTTTCTCAGTTCTACTTCTGACTCTCTGCACTTCAGCATTAAGCCCCCATACCTTCTCCCTCATCCCTGATTTTTCAGCCCTTTTTTATATTTTGTCTTTCCCCAATATGATGAAAGCCTCTCCTTAAGAATCTTATTTTGCCCTTTCTTTGTATCATCAGCGCTTAGCACAGTGCCCATAATATAGCAAGCACTTAATAAATGCTTGTTGACTTGGTTTCTAGTCCAGCCACCTCATTTAATATATGAGGAAGCTGAAGTCCTGGGTGAAGTGGCTTTAAAAGGCCGCAGAAGTAGTAAATCTCAAAGGTGGAATTTGAACTCAGGTCTTTTGATTTCAGAATCACTGTCCTTTCCACTGAATTATGCTGCTATTTAACAACTTGGTGTAACTTATTTTGTTATTCAGTCATTTCAGTCACGTTTGACTCTTTGTGACTCCATTTTGGGTTTTCTCTGGAGTGGTTTGCCATTTCCTTCTCCAGCTTAGTTTACAGATGAGGAAATGGAGGTAGATAGGGTTAAATAACTTGCCCAAGGTCACACAGCTAACAAGTGTAACTTATATTTCAGTGAAAAAACATATATTTTATTAACCAGAATGGAGGGCATAAAATTATTCTTTGCTCACTGATAAGGATGTGAAAATGAAATACAAGCCAGTTTTGAGAAACCTTTTTTTTTTTTTGCTGGGGTGATATATAAAAAAAAGGGAAGTGCGCAGTTGACTTAACACTCATCAAATAGGGGTTGTAGAGAGCAGATGTTATGACATGCACAACTGAGGATATTTCTTCACTCTTAGATAAATAAGTAAAAGTTTTCTGAGAATGGAAATGAGAAGGATTCCTGAGTATGATTCCTGTTGGAATCAATGGCTGTACTCCTAGAGTTTTCATCTTTGTGTCTTGGACCCCATGGGTATTCTAGTGATATCTATGGACCCTTTCTCAGAAGAATATTTTTAAATGTATAAAATAAATTCATGGGGTTACAAAGGAAGTCAGTTATATTGAGATACAGTTTCAAAATATTAAATAAAAAGTTCATAGAATAGACCTCAGCTTTAAGAACCTTTTCTCTACCCTTTGAAGTCTATGATACCAGCTGTGTACATTCCCAGATGAAAAAAGAATAGAAAAGAGGCTTTCCACACCTAATTATTAAATGCCTACTAAGTGAAAGGTATTGTACTGCACATAAGGGATACAAAATCATATACGGAACAGGTGTCTCCCTCAAAGAATTTACATTCTACTGTGAAACCACAGAACTCAGAGAAATATATTACAAACTGGATTTGGGGATATTAATGTCCTACATTGGCTAATGCTAAATTTTAAAAGACTTTTGTATTTGTTTTTTTGGTTTATAATTTTTGGTTTATATTTTTTGGTTTATACTGGCATATATGCCTGGGTAGATGAGAGAATCGTGACAGTTAAGAGATAAACCCAGTTGTGCCCATCCTGCAGCTAGGTGGTGCAGTGGATAGAGTGCCTGATCAGGAGTCAGGAACACTCATCTTTGTGAATTCAAATCTAATCTCAGACATTTACTGGCTATGTGACCCTGGGAAAGTCACTTAACTCTGTTTCTTTTAGTTCCTTCTCCATAAAATGATCTGGAGTAGGAAATGGCAAACCACTTGAGTATCTTTGCAAAGAAAAAACATGAATGGGGTCACAGAGAAAAGGGTTGGACATGACTTAAAACAACAATGGAATAATAAAAATGAATATAACATATGTCTATGTACAGATGTCACAGCTGTATGTCATGTTAGACAAGTCCCCTAATTTCTTTGGCCACAACTTTATAATTTGGGGATAATAATATATGCTTTATTTATTTTGTGTGAGGATGGAGTGAGATAACAAATACAAAAGTTCTTAAAAATTTAGCATTAGCCAATGTAGGACTTTAATATCCCCAAATCCAGTTTGTAATATATTTTTCTGAGTTCTGTGATTCCACAGTAGAATGTAAATTCCTTGAGGGAGACACGTGTTCCATGTATGATTTTGTATCCTTTGTATGCAGTACAATACCTTACACTTAGTAGGCATTTAATAAGTATTTGCCCTTCTCCTATGCTCATTAAGATGACTGTAAGGTAACTGGATGGGACAGCTAAGGCAGCACAGTGCATAGAGGGCTAGGCGTGGTCAGGAGAACCTGAGTTCAAATCCAGCCACAGAAATTTACTAGCTATGTGACTCTGGACAAGTCAGCCCCATTTGCCTCACTTTCATAATTTGTAAAATGAACTGGAGAAGAAAGTGGTAAACTACTCTAGTATTTCTGCCAAGAAAATCCCAGATGTGGTCAGTAAGAGTTGGACATGACTGAAAGACAACTGAACAACAGGGCAGCTGGTGGTGTAATGTATCTTTCTTCATTACTGTGCACTAGGCTTGGAGACAGGACAGCCTGAGTTCAAATTATGCCCTAGGTATTTACTAGCTGTGTGGCCATGACAAAAGATTTAAGCTTCTTTGTGCCTCAGTTTTGCTTATCTGGAAAATGGGGAGTTTAGACTCAGTGATCTCTTTTTAAAAATAGAATTTTATTTTTTCCAATTACATGTAAAGATAGTTTTCAACATTCATTTTAATAAGATATCATATTTATAGCATATTTTAATATTTTAAATATATTATGCTTTATAATGTATATAATATATCATCTTAATATATATTATATTTATAAGATTTTAATTTACACATTTCTCTTCCTCCTTTCTTCCCCTCCCCTCACTACTCCCCCAAGACAGCAAATAATCTGTTATATGTTAGACATGTGCAATCATTTTAAACATATTTCCACATTAGTCATGTTGTAAAAGAAGAAACAGAGCAAAAAGGAAAAAAAACCATGAAAAAAGAGAAAATGGTATGCTTCATTCTGCATTCAGGCTCCATAATTCCTTCTCTAGCATTTTCCATCATCAGTACTTTGGAATTGTCTTGGATCATTGTATTGCTGAGAAGAGCTAAGTCTCTCATAGTGGATCACAGCACAGTGTTGCTGTTGTTGTAAACAACGTTCTCCTGGTTCTGCTCACTTCACTCAGCATTAGTTCATTCAAATCTTTCTAGGTTTTTTTTGAAATCTGCCTGCTCCTCATTTTTTGTAGCTCAGTGGTATTCAATCACAATCATATGCCACAATTTGTTCAACCATTCCCCAACTGAAGGGTATCCCCACAATTTCCAATTCTTTGCCACCACAAAAAGAGCTGCTATAAATATTTTTGCACATGTGGATCCTTTCCCCTTTCTTACGATCTCTTTGGGATACAAACCTAGTAGTGGTACTGCTGGATCAAAGGGTGTGCACAGTTTGGTTGCCCTTTGGGCATAGTTCCAAATTGCTCTCCAGAATGCTGGATTTAATGACCTCTTAGGGTCACTTTCAATTTTATGTTCCTTTGACTAAGTATCCTATGAAGTAATATATCTTGTTGCCCTTGGGTGATAAAACCACTCTTGCCAACTCCTTTATTGTCTCTCCAAGAATACCCATGAGATACTTTTTTGTTTAGTTGTGACTTATTTGTGATACTTCCTCCTCTTCTTCCCCCTCTTCCTCCTCTCCCCTCCTCCTCCTTCTCTTCCTCCTCCTCCTTCTCTTCCTCCTCCTCTTCCTTTCTCTTCCTCTTCCCCTCTCTCCTCCTCCTCTTCTTCCTCCCTCTCCTTTTCCTCCCTATTCCTTTCTCTTCCTCCTCCTTTCTCCTCCTCCTCTTCCTCTTAATCCTCCCTCTTCCTCTCCTCCTCTTAATCCTCCCTCCTCCTCCTCCTTTTTTCTCTCTACTTCTCCCTCCTCCTCCTCCTCTTAATCCTCCCTCCTCCTCCTCCTCCTCCTCCTCCTGCTCTATAGGCATGTGGTTCAGACTCTCCAGGAGTATGTTACCAGGAGTGGTGTCATAGATGCTTGTGTCACCACCCCTAGGTATTCTTGGGATATTTTACTCCTTGTGAGCAGCATGGCCTCTATTATTCATCAAGATTTTGGATTAGATGATTATGAGCTCTTTGTGGACAGGGATTGTCTTTTGCCTTTTTTTTTGTCTGGTGACTGGTGCGTTGTTGTTTTTCAGCTGTGTTTGATCCTTTATGACCCCGTGGACCATCACACACCAGGCCTTTTCACCTTGAGAGGCTCATCTTCCAATGTCATGTCTTTTAGCGTTTTAATACCCTCCATGCAGTTTTCTTGGCAAAGATAGTGGAACGGTTTGCCATTTCCTTTTTTTTTTTTTGCTTTTTGGAGGGCAATTGGGGTTAAGTGACTTGCCCAAGGTCACACGGCTAGTTTTTGTGTTAAGTGTCTGAGGCCGGATTTGAACTCAGGTCCTCCTGACTCCAGGGCCGGTGCTCTACTCACTGCGCCACCTAGCCGCCCCTTGCCATTTCCTTTTACAGTTTTATGCAGGCAGGGTAATGACTTCTCTAGGGTCATACGGCTAGTAAGTGTCTGGGGTTAGATTTGAATTCTGGTCTTTCTGACTCTAGGCCACTGAGCCACCTAGCTGGTCCTCTCCTTGGCACATAGTAGGCACTTAATAAATGTTTATTGACAGAATTATTGATTGAAAGTCTAATAGGTGCTTGTATAATTTAATACCTTGTTACTATCACCATTTTGTTCACCCTGAGCTCTGTGAGGCTACTAGAGGTCTGTAGGTGTCATCCAACTCAGCAAATGGCATCCTTATGAAACACAGTCATTTTGTTAAAGAAACTTCTACAGTTTCTGCATTAACTTCACTCTCCCCCCTCTTCGTGCTTCATGAACACATGAAAATATTAGAGCCTTTGGTAGAGGGAGACAGAAGGCCTGGAATGCTGCTTCTTTGGAAGAAATGATGATTTGGTATTACCAAATGGGGATTTACAGTTAAGAACAAAGTATAGTGGAGCCAAAAAAAGAACTGAATTTGAATCCCACATTGAGTTGTTTTAATCATGTGGAGCCTGAATTTTCCTCATCTGTAAAATGGGAATAATAACACGTGTACTACCACCCATCATTTGTATAATGCTTTAATGTTTGCAAGGCAAAGTGCTTTGCAAACATTTCAGCATGATACAAATGTGACTTATTGTTACTTTTTCTATTTAACTCTACCACTTTTTCAGGATTTGATTTAATTCAATTTAACAAACATCTATTAAGTGGCTGCTATTTTCAGGACACTGTGGCAGGCACTGGGGATATCAAGACCAAAAAAAAAAGCAATAATTACTGCCCTCAAAAAGTTAATCTTCTACGGAGATGAGCTCTTATTTTCCATGCTTCCGTTTGCATTTCTAAGAGACAGCCAACGTTGCTTTACTGTAACTGTACTTTATTGTCCAGGGTGATTCATTTAGGGAAAAAAAAACGTCACTTTTATTAGGGATCCCCTCTCCTTGTTACGGTATTGATGTTGTCCTCATTATTTGGGTCATTACATTTGAGGAAATTAAATTAAATCTCAAAAAACAGGTTCCGTGGGAAAATGGCCATTCTGTCCCTTGCTCTGCAACTCTATCCCTTTTCATCAGAAAAAGTTGAACAATAGACAGAGAGTGCCTCTGATACTCACTGCCAATCACTAACACACACCTGTAGGAAAAGTAATGAAATGAGTAACTCACTTACACCTGCACATTCAGCTCAAATTCAGTATCTAATCTCTTCCCCAGAGGCAGGCCATTTAACAAACTTCCTTGAGCTTTTTTGGAAAGCAAATATTCTGATATGTGAATTCTTGTCTTTTTTTTCCTTGAAACTATGATTTTCTAGGGTGCATGTCAGTCCTCTGACTCAGGGTATTTGAGTCAGAAAGTGGTTGAGTTGCTGGAGATTTCATTGAGTTAGTCCAATCCTACTTATCTAACCATTTCCTAAAATGTGCTGTCTTTGGAAGAAGATCATACACACTTCAATTTTCATTGGTTTTGCTTAGAACAGGTTCTTTGGCATGTTGGCATCAACTAAGGTTTATATTTCAGATTCTCAAGTTGGATGTAACCAACATGCTTCTTACTGAACTTCTAATCAATAAACATTTCTTAAGTGCCTACTGTGTGCCAGACACTGTTCTGAGTACTGGAAATACAAAAAGATGCAAAAACCAGTCTCTATACTCAAGGAGCTTATAAACTATTTATCAAGGGATATTCATTCAGGCAGGGGAGTTCAGCTTTTAAACACCAATTTCTATCCCCTAGTAAATCTCAAGCTGTTGAGGAAATTTCTTCCTTTTGGAAGAGATGGAAGATCCTTGTCCTAGAGACAACTATGTGTTTTGTTTCCCCTCTGTATAAAATATAACAAAATTTGTTTGTAATATCAAAGACCTCAATGACAGAAGAGAAAAGAATAAATGTTGGAGGTAATGTAGTAAAACAGGCATATTAGAGGCACACTCAGCTCCAACAATCTAGGATATATTGATTGAGATGTTTAGCAGGCATCACTGCTCACTGTCTGAAAATAGTACAGGAGATGGAAAAACCAGTGAATGTGGTGGTCTTAGGCCCAATCTTGGACCCCTGAAGTAAAGTACCTGATATGAACCAATAGTATCGGTGGGTAGAAAGAAGGACGTGTTCTATAAGAGCTCCAGTGGTAGCTGCCTTGGTGGTTACAGTCTTGTCATTGTACTACCATATTCTGAATATGTATCAATTTCAGGAAGGTCAAATCTGTTGCAGTGAAGTAGGAGAAAATGGTTAATATAATTGATATGTCGGTCAAGAGAACCATGTAGGATCATACCATACTGCATTTTTAAAGGTAGATGCCTTGTTTGGTGTCAGGAACATTAGTGAACAGAAATATCTGTTTCATCTTTAGTTAAGAGGATTAGTGGGTCTGTGCTTACTGTAACATATCATTATGACCTCCCCCCTAGATTAATGAAGTACCTGGTGTCCAATTGTTGCTCTTCTTATAAGACTATCAGTTCAGCAGAGGGTTTATGAAATATCTGGTTGGCACTAACATGCCCTACAAACAGCTATATATGGTGGGACACACTGGCATAATTCCTCCAATAGTCTTAACCCCAAAGGGAAGAAACTTCCATTTTATATATTCAGTAGGACTCCAGGCCTATTCTTTCTAAACCCCAGACTACTCACCAGACTCTTGATCACCACCCAGGAATTAACAAAGAGATGAAGAACTTACTTGCTCTGTCCCTCAAGGCTTTTTTGTGTGCCAGCCATGTGACTTGCAGTTGTGTCTACTGGGAAGACTTGGCGGGTTATTGAGGTTATTCCCCATTAATTAATAGCCACTAAGGTCCAATTGCCCACCTTTCTCTCATAGTGAGCAGATGAATCAGGCAAAACAACATTTCTCAAGAGCCAAATCTTTATTTTCTTTTCTGAGCTAGCAGAGGTCTTAGCCTCATAAAAGTCACCACCTATTCATGAAGGACACCTCAGGAGTCCAGGTGAGGACAATGCTGAATATATAATTTCCATTTAATTATAAAAGCCTCCTATGCCCTACTCATTGTGCTATTTCTGTTTTATATCACCCAGTTCAAAATGGATAAATTTTGGATGAAGGGAAATGATATAACTGTATGTCATTCATGTAGTAGAAATTAGAGCCTGGGAAAAGACCAACAACTGCTTTTTAAAAGTGGCATAACGAGTGACCACTTCAGAGTTTATGAATCTAGATGCCTAATGGTTGTTTAATCTTTGGTTCTTAGGACCTAACGCGTCCGAAAACACAGGCAGCATAGGGCCAAAAGGACTCAGGATGAAAGATCGAGTGAGTTGGATTCTGAGTTTCCTTAGAGTTCATCTACCATCCCTAGTTTCTCAGGTGAGCCAGATTGGAATGCAATGTAAGGCCTCCGCCACTGGGATCTCATCGGGCCCAGTCAACATTAAACTTTGTGTTGGCGATGTAGTGGTGGACATCTATACTCTCAGGAAGTGGGCCCTCTTTGAGGTCTCTTCCTACCAAACTATATTAATAAGAAGGAAGATTCAAGTTAGTCTGAGGAAGGCTGGTGAAGGTATACTTAATTTTTCCAGGTAAAAGCAAATAGATGATGATCATTCTCAGCTATATAAATCTAGAAGGAATTGTTGAGATCGGTGATCTCAAATAACTCCCTTGTTGCCTAGTCTACCCGTTCCACCATGTTGACAAGGTCAGGAATGAAACAGTATAGGGATGTCCCCAAGTTTGGGTGGGACACCCATTACTGTATTGTCCTAGATATTATGATTTAACAGTGATGATCAGTTATCTTTTCATGTTTTGAGATCCGTCTCCTTAATGGAGAGAGTATCATCACCCTCTTCCCACCCAACATGGCACCAGGCAGAGTGCTTTCTGTCATCCTTGTACGTGATACTATACCCTGGCATGGGCACCTTCTGTACTCCGTGTGCCCTGTTTTTCAGTTCCCTTTTGTATATTGTCTTCTTCCATTTGGATGTGAGCTCCTTGAGGGCAAGGGCTGTCTTCTTTTGTTTTGTATCTGTACTGCTAGTGCTTAGTACAGTGCCTAGTACGCAGCACTGCATATTACCTTGTCTTGGCTTACCTATGTAGGAAGTTGTCTTTTATCCAAGCTCTTCTGGGTATTGGAGAGGATCACAGGTCTTCTTCTCTACCCAGTGTAGGAAGCTTTGTGGTTGGTATTCACATTTGGTAAAGTCTGGGTTAATATTAGGTTTTGTCAAAGACCATTTGGGCATTTTTCTCCTGGGCTTCAGGATAGGGCTCCTTTGGAACAGGAGATAATGAAAGGAATAGAAACAACATCTGACCACTTCCAAGCTTAGTCACTTCTTGTGACCTGTCTTTTAGTGAGATCACATATGCTCATTTCCAAGAAGTCCCCTTCCTTAGGGTTCCACTCATAGACCCCATCAGCTGGACTGAGATAACCTGACCTTGCCTCTCTGGCAATGAATTGTAACACATCTGATACATGTTAGTGGAGAAGGAACCATGACCTCAGTTTGGGATGAAGACAGATGATAGAATTGCACTCATGATACAGGGGAAAGCATGCCAGATTTGGGGCTGCAGGATCAGAGTTTGAAAATTCGCTGTGCCCCTTAACATTTTTATGACCTTGGGCAAGTCGCTTCTCTGGTCCTCATTTTCTCCATCTTTAAAATGAAAGAGTTGAACCAGAATGACCTCTAAGCTTCTTTCTAGCCCTACATTTCTGATCATAACCAGCATTAATGAACTCTTTTTTTGGAACCCTAACCTCAAAAAATCTGTTTGGCCTTCTTCAACAATTAGGGTAGAAGGTATTTAGATGGTTTATTAAAATTTCTTCTGCTTCTGCGTTTTCCTTGTATTCTTCTAAAAGAAAATCTAGCTGTTTCTAAATTGGCACTTAAAAGAAAATCCCTATTGTATTCCTAAGATGATATTTCCCCATCCAAGACATTATACATACCAGAAGTTTTCATCCTTTTTGGTGTCCTAGGCTCTCTTAGTAGTTTGGTAAAGCCTACGGACCCCTTTTCACAAGAATGTTTTTAAATAATTGAAGAAATGCTAAGTTTCAGTTAGTAAAAAATAAAAATAAAGAGGTTATTTTTTCCTACCCAAGTTCATGGACCCACTGAAATCTACCTGTGGGCCCCTTTGGGGTCAGTGAACCTTAATGGAGCTCAAGTTAAGAATGCCTGAGTTATGTATCTTCTGTATCTTTTTCTCTGCCCCATTTCTGGCTCTGTCTTTGTTTTCTCACAGAGGCTGATGTGTTGTTCTTTGAGGTAAAGCTATATGAAGAGTATGTTAAAATACTGTAGCTTTTAAATCAGTGTAGGACTATGCTAGAAAGTTCTTTAAAAAATACCAAAATCTTTGAATTTAATTTTGGAAAATCACATGTTTTCTAGGGATACTGGTAACTATAGAAAGCATGACATAAAAATTGCTCACTTAAGCTTTTCTTTGGAAGAATGATTTTCTGCCAGCCCTGGGATCTTACTAAGGAAACAGCTGTTGGATAATTAATGCTGGGAATATATTAATTTTTGGAGATCAGGGAAGTGTTATCAGTGCCTGCATTGCAGCTCATTCTGCAAGTTTACAGTAGATGTGAGGAAAATCGACATGATGACAAAGGTGAGCAACTTGTTAACTCCAATCATCAGCTCCTTTCCCAATGCTATTTTAAATAAAACCTTTAGCTCACAGAGGGGGACTTGGGGGATGCAGATAATTAACATTTGACACATGAAATTAGTTGACAAGTTCTCTAAGTGCCAGCATTTCTTGTTATCTTTAACAATGTCACTGCTTAAGCTCCAAAATGTCTTTCTTTAAAAGGTACAACTGTTTTTTTAAATGCTGAGAGCTTAGAACCTTCCAGCTGAGTCTATTTTCCCTTATGGGATGGAGCATAAACTATGCCTAAATCTGGAGCTGCCTGAGCAGCAGAAGTCTTGACAGTTTGCCAGGGAGTCTGAGAATAGCATTGTTATTGTGCATTTGAATAAATGCCTATCAAAAGACAAATGCACAGATTACATTTGAAAAGACTGCACACAGTTGAGTAAAGAGGGCTTTTTTTGGGAGCAGATCTAGCGAAATATAAAGCAAATTTGCCTCTTTTTTCTTTTCTTCCCCTTCTCATGGTGTGTAGTGCTATTTCTGATTCTGAGGTACCCACTCATTTGCTTTTTTAGAATGTCCCAGGAGAGGGCTGGAATGAGAGCCAATTAGTGAGACCCAGGTTCAAATCCTTTGCTGCTGTTCAGTCATTAAATCATGTTTGATTTTTCATAATCTCATGGACCATAGCACACCAGGCCCTTTTATCCTCCACTGTCTCTCAAAGTCAGTCCAAGCTTATGTTCATTTGCTTCCCTGATGCTATCCATCTTATCCTCTGACATTCTCTTTTCCTTTTGCCTTTAAACTTCCCCAACATCAGGGTCTTTTTCAATGAGTCCCATCTTCTCATTAGGTAGCCAAAGTATTTAAGCTTTGAGTAGCTGGGTGGCACAGTGAATAGAGTATAGGATTTGGAGTCAGGAAGACCCGAGTTCAAATGTGACCTCAGACACTTACTAGCTATGTGACCCTGGGCAAATCACTTAACCTGGTTTGCCTCAATTCGTTATCTGTAAAATGAGTTGGAGAAGGAAATGGAAAACCATTCCAGTATCTGTGCCAAGAAAACCCCAGAAAGGGGTCATAAAGAGTCAAACATGACTGAACTGTATTTAGGTTTTCAGCTTGATTATTTGATCTTGTAGTGAATAGCCTGAAATTAATTTCTTTAAGTATTGACTGATTTGATCTCTTTGCTTTTCAAGGGACTCTCAAAAGTCTTCCCTAGCACCACAATTATAGAGCGTTGATTCTGTGACACTCAGCTTTCCTAATAGTCCAACTCTCATAGCCATACGTTGCTACTGGAAAAACTCTACAGACGTTTGTTGGCAAGGTGATGTCTCTGCTTTTTAGTACACAATCAAGGTTTGCCATAACTTTCCTTCCAAGGAACAAGTGTCTTTTAATTCATGGCTGCAGTTGCCCAAGAATATAAAATCTGACACTACTTCTATTTCTTCTCCTTCTATTTACCAGTACTGATGGGACCAGTTGCCAAGGTCTTTTTTTATTTTTATTTTTTTATGTTAAGCTTCAAGCCTGCTTTTACACTGTCCTCTTTTACCACCATCAAGAGAGTTCTTAATTCCTCTTTACTTTTTGCCATCAGAATTGTATCATCTGCATATCTGAGACTGGTGATATTTATCCTGTCAACCTTAATTCTGGCTTTTGATTCATCTAGCCAGGCATTTCACATGATGTACTCTGCATATAAGTTGAATAAGGTAACAATATACAGCCTCATCATATTCCTTTTCCAATTCTAACCCTTTTCCAATTCTAAATCCAGTTCTTCCATATTCAATTCTAACTGTTGCTTCTTGATCTGCATACAGATTTCTCAGGAGATAAATAAGATGATCTGCTACTCTCATCTCTTTGAGGACTTGTCACATTTTGTTGGGATCCACACAATCAAAGACTTTAGTGTGGTTAACGAAATAGAAGTAGATGTTATTCTGGAACTCCCTTGCTTTCTCCATAATCCAGCAAATGTTGGCAATTTGGTCCCTAGTTCCTCTGTCTCTTTGAAAACCAGCCTGCTCTTCTGGTAATTCTCAATTCACATATTGTTGAAGCCTAGCTTGTGGAATCCTAAGCATAATCTTACTGGCATGTGAAATGAGCACAATTGTTTGGTAATTTGAACATTCCTTGGCATTACCCTTCTTTAGGATTGGGATATAAACTGGTCTTTTTCAACCCAGTGGCCACTGTTGAGTTTTTCACATTTGCTGGCATATTGGGTACAATACTTTAACAACATCATCTTTTTAGGATTTAAAATAGTGTAGCTGGAATTCTATCATTTCCACTACCCTTATTATTAGCAATATTTCCGAAGGCCCCCTTGACTTTATTCTTCAGGATGTTTGACTCTAGATTACTAGCCACGCCATCATGATTATCTCTGATATTAAGATCTTTCTGGTATAGTTCTTTTGTGTAGTGTTGCCTTTGCTTCTTAATCTCTTCTGCTTCTTTAAATCCTGACTATTTTTGTCTTTCATCATGCTCATTTTTGCATGATATCCTTTGATATCTCTAATTTTCTTGAAGAGATTTGTCTTTCCCATTCTGTTGTTTTCTGTTTGTTTCCATTGCTTATTTTTAAAAAATATTTTAAAATTTGTTTTCTTGTTTACATCATTCATTTTCATTACATTTTTGAATTACAAATTTTTGTTTCCATTGCTTATTTAAGAAAGTCTTCTTATCTCTCCTTGTGATTCTCTGAAATTCTGCTTTCGGTTAAGTATATTTTTTTCCTTTCTCTTTCCTTCTTTCCTCAGCTATCTATTTGTAAAGCTTCATCAAACAGCCATTTGCTTTTTCTTCTTTTCCTTTGTAATTTTTTTTGTTGCTTCTTGTACAGTGTTTTGAACCTCTATCTGTAGTTCTTCAGGAAATTTATCCACCGGACTTACTCCCTTAAATCTATTCATTGTTTCCACTTCATATTTCTAAGAGATGTTATTTAGCTCATAACTATATGATCTGATGATTTTCTTTACTTTCTTCAATTTAAATCTGAATTTTGCAGTAAGAAGGTTATGGTCTGAGTCAGTTAGCTCTAGATCTTGTTTTAACTGACAGTATAGGGCTTCTTCACCATTGGCTGTAAAGTATATAATTAATGTGATTTCTATATTGACCATCTGGTGATATCCATGTGTAGAATTGCCTTTTGGGTTATTGAAAAAGAGTGTTTGATGTAATCAGTGAGTTATCTTAGCAAAACTCTGTTAGTTTCTGCCTGCTTCATTTTGTACTGCAAGGCCAAATTTGCTGGTTATTCCAATTATCTTTGGATAATCTATCCTAATTTGGCATTCCAATTCCCAATGATGAATGTGGCATGTCTTTTTTTGTGTGTGTGTTGTTCCTAGAAGATGCTATAGGTCTTTGTAGAACTGATCAACTTTAGCCACTTTGGCATTAGTGGTTGGAGCATAGACTTGTATTACTGTGATGTTGAATTCAGATATCATTCTGTCGTTTTTGAGGTCATATTTCCTCCAGTATTAACTGTGTTGATAATAGGCAAGTCATTTAAATCCTCTGGGCTAGTTTTCTTATTTATAAAATGTAGTTGTTATTCAGTTATTTCAGTTGTGTCCACCTCTTTATGAATAATTTTGTTTTTTTTTGGGCAAAGATACGAGACTGGTTTGCCATTTCTTTCTCCATCTCATTTTACAGATGAAGAAACAGAGGCATATAGGGTTAAGTGACTTGTCCAGGGTCACACAGCTGTCCAGTGTCTGAGGCCAGATTTAAACTTAAGAAGATGAGTCTTGACTCTAGGCTTAGCATTCTATTCACTGAGACATCTCACTGCCCAATTACAGCATTGTAATGTACATATGTACAGTATATGCCTTAAGGTTGCTTTCAAGATCAATTGAGAAAAAGACAGGGTCAGGAATAGAGAATGGATTGATAATTTCATTCATTTAGGGGACTTCTAGGTGAAGGAACTCCCACTACTAATGCAGGTTGGCAATTTCTCTGTAATTTATAGACTTGGAGAAAGGAGACAGGAAGGGAACATGCATTTATCAAGCACCTACCGTGTGCCAGACATTGTCCTAAGCACTTTATAAATATCTCGTGTGATCTTCGCAACAACCCTAGGAAGTAGGTGTCATTATGACTCCTCTTTTACCATTGAGGAAGCTGAAGTAGACAGAGGTTAAGTGATTTGCACAGGGTCACACAGCTACTAAGTATCTGAGACTGGACTTGAATTCAGGTTTTCCTGACTACAGAGCAAGTGCTCTCAGTCTGTTGTACTGAAGAGATTGTGACTTGCCCAGGATCACACAGCCGGTATGTGTCAGGCAGGACTCGAACCCAGGTCTTCTTGGTTCTATAACCACTGTACTAAACTGCCCCTCTGCAAAAAGTAAAGTGTGTAAAGTACTTTGAGAACTTTTCAGCACCATGTAAATGTCAATGTTGTCATTGTTGTTCTTGACAACTCAATTTCATCTAGTTTGATGAAAAAGGGTCCTGGGTCCAGCGTCTCTCCTCTTGCTATATTGTTACGTTTAATATTCTTCAGACAATTGTAGAGTTAGATAAAAATCACTGCTTTTTGTAATTGAATAAACGTTTTAGAATATAAGTTCATTTTCTTTGGCTCAAGGAAAGCTTCTTCAGAACAGCCTCAATAGCACAGGATGACAGAAATGACATGTGTCTCATCCTATTCCCTCGATTTTGATTTCTCCCATCAGGGTCCATATCACTGGTTCTCAACCTTCCTAATGCTGTGACCCTTTAATACTTGTATGTGGGTGTATCTGCATGTGGGTGGACCCTCCTGGAGATGGATAGAGGAGCCATGTCTTGGTTCCTAAGATCATTGGAAATATGTGTTTTCTGATGGTTTTAGGTGACCCCCAAAGAGGTCGCGACCGACAGGTTGAGAACCACTGGTCTATATCATCACCATCAATACCATTACTATTACCTTGTTTTTTATCATCTCTTCTGATGGAGTTCAGATAAAAATGATCCAAGGACCATTTACTATCCTGCTATTTATTATTACTGATTTTTATATTTATTGTTTTGTAGACTATTCAAAACAACTGCATTTTGAAATTTCATAGTAGTATTGGCATGTTGGGGCAGTTAGATGGCACAGTGGATAGAGCACTGGGCCTAAGGAAGACCTGAGTTCAAATCCAGTCTTAGACCCTTACTAGCTGTGTGACCCTGGGCAAGTCACTTAACCCTGTTTGTCTCAGTTTCCTCATCTGTCAAATGAGCTGGAGAAGGAAATGGCAAACCACTCCAGTATCTTTGCCATGGAAACCTCCAATGAGGCCACAAAGAGTCAGACACAGCTGAAACAATTGAACAACAAAATTGGCATATGACATCATCCTCTGGAGATGTATATCACACACCTTCTGGACAACTCT
This sequence comes from Pseudocheirus occidentalis, assembly GCA_028646575.1. Taxonomy (NCBI): domain Eukaryota; kingdom Metazoa; phylum Chordata; class Mammalia; order Diprotodontia; family Pseudocheiridae; genus Pseudocheirus; species Pseudocheirus occidentalis. The sequence continues at coordinate 204,065,917 of CM053597.1, read as the reverse complement.
ATTAGGAGCTAGAGGCATGGTTTGCATTTCTTCCATGAAGTCTCTACATTTTGATAGATTTTTAAATCCTTTTAAATATGTGAAGTTTGTATGTTTTGAATACTGGTTTAGTTACATCTATTAAAATATTGTTCTTCAGTTTTTACATATTACTATTGTATCTGGGCTGTTATGGGCAGTAGTTCAGTGTGTAATGATGCTCTAGTTCCTGTATAGTTGCTTGGTTAAACTTTGAAGACTATTTTTGGATTTTAATTGTAGTTTGGGTATTTGTTGTCTTTTAGTTTATGAAAGTTGACAAAATTCTGGTGTATCATTCTAGTCACCTCAATTATACCTTTTGAGACATTAGGTAGTTGCTGAATATTTACAAATTGCAGTGATATGTTGCATACTTTCTGCCATCTCATTACCTAGTCTTCATCAATCAATCATTATAAATCCCATTATTATTTTAGGAAAATCATTCTCATCTTGTTTAGTGGAGGTGATAGAAACATTTCTGGGACAACTGCTATCTTATTCTACTATTATTCATTTATTTTTAATGTTCTGTGGTCCGTTGCACAGGTGGATAGACTTTTTTCTTTTTGGTTTAAGAAAAGGTTTAAGATATAAACTCATCTTCCATAAGATCTCTGAAAGCATCCTTGGTATACCTTCAGTAGTAGATAGGATGATGGGAATATGTGGAGAAAACCCTTCTTATATGATTTCATTATTAGTACTTAAATAATGAACTAAACATTTTTATTATTTATGTAATTCCATATAATTATATTTTATTGTTAAATGCTCATATCATCCCTAACTCCTTCTACACTCACCTCACATATTTGATCTGTTGTCAAGTCTTGTCCCTTCTACCTCCATAACATCTCTTCCATACATTCCCTTCTTTCCACTCACACAGCCAAACACATCGATGCAGGCTCTCATCATCTCACTCTGAGCTGTTGCACTAGCGTTCTTGTTGGTCTCTCTACATCAAATCTCTTTCCTCTCCAATATATCTTCCACTCAGCTACCAGAGTGATTTTCCTAAAGCGAGGTCTAACTATAGCTTGCCTCTTAGTAACTCAGTGACTCCATAGCATTTAAAGCCCTTTAAGACATGGACCCTTCCAAACTTTCCAATCTTCTTACACTTTAATTTTCTCCCTCTGTTCTACCATTGGTCTTCATTCCTGGAATGCTCTCCCTCCTTACCTCCTTACCTCTACCTAGTGCCTCCTTTAGGTTCCTTCAAGACTCAGCCCAGATCCCACTTTCTTCAGGAAGCCTTTTTTCATCTGCTAGGGTCTTCCCTCTAAGATTACCTTCCATTTGCACTGTATATATCTTTATATCTTGTATGTAGAGTTATTTTCAGGTTATCTCCACCATCAGAATGTGAACTCCTACAGGGCAGGGACAGTGATTTTGGCTTTCTTTGTATTCTCAGCATTAGCATAGTATCTGGCACCTGGAGGTGCTTAATAGATGCTTGTTGGCTGACTGATTATTGCCTCATTTTTCTCATCTTTTTTGATGGGAGCTCAACTAGAAATGATCCAAAGATTATCTTTTAGAATTTAGTTTTTTGGGGACTGTTGCACAGGAGGTTAAAATGTCTGCCTTTTATAATTGAAGAAGTGTCAAGATGTGACTTTATCTTCTGTAGAGTCACTGAAAGCATCTTTAGAATAACTCCAATAATATACAGGGTGAAAGGAATAATATGTGCCTCATTCTTTTGCTACATAATTTTAATTTCTTTTGCTAGTACACTCATTTTGAAAGGTTTTCATTGTATATAATTTGGAGATTGAGTTTTTAGTATGGCTCTGTCTATTAAAAGCATTGTTCTTAAATTTTTATGGATCAGTGTTATGCTCAAATGTGGCAACATTCTGTCTGCTGTGCTGCTTTGGTTGGAGTACAGTTTATTTGTAGAATTCTCAAGAATATTTTGAGTTTTTGCATGGGAAGTTGTTATCTTTTTGGTTTATAAAAGACAGTAAGTTTCTGGTATAGAATTCTAGCCACATGATCATATCTTTCTAGCTAACCAGTAGATGCCAAATTTTTGTAAACTGTCAGAATGTTTTAAGGTTTTAACCATTTCATTGCAAAATCCCCATTGGCCAGTAAGTCTGAGCTCTGATTCTGAATCACTATTAGACACCTCTCTATAACTATAAACAAAATGTATATGATAGCCATTTGTTTACTGTTTCTTTCTTGACATATTCTTGGTTGAGTTCACATGGATGTTACCCATAGGATGCCTTTTGATTCCATTCCTGGCTTCCAGTTATTTTGTAGGCTGCTATCAGAGATAAACCACTTTCAATTAGATTTGACAAATCTAGTGGTATATACCTTTTGTCAGTCTTTTATGTTGCTATGTGAAGTGAGGTCTTTTTGTTCCAAAAGTGCTCATATACATTTTTAACCTGTTTATTGTCTATTTTGAGACCATCTGTCAATCTTTTTTTGATGGCAAAATGTTAATTATTCTTCTATATCTGCTTTAGGGGAATGTACCTTATGTTTCATTAATGATGTGCAGATTTTTATTCAGACATCTTTTGGGTCAGGGGTTCTTACCTGGGGTCCATGGATAGATTGCAGGGGTTTCATGAACTTAAATGGGAAAACTTCATTTTTAATTTTACTTCGTTTTAAATTTACCTAAACTTTAACATTTCCTTAATGAATTCAAAAAATCATTTTATTCTGAGAAGGGGTCCATAGGCATCACCTGGCTGCCACAAAAATCCATGACACAAAAAGGGTTAAGAATCCTTTATAGCACATTTTATGATGGTTAAAGTGTATGTTAAGAATGGTCTTAGTTGAGGGGTGGCTAGGTGGCACAGTGAATAGAGCACTGGCCCTGGAGTCAGGAGTACCTGAATTCAAATCCGGCCTCAGACACATAACACAAAAAAACTAGCTGTGTGACCTTGGGCAAGTCACTTAACCCCAATTGTCCCCCAAAAAGCAAAAAAAAAAAGAATGGTCTTGGTTGAGAGTTAGTTACTCTTTTTCTCCCCTTACTTTTCGCTTTTAAGGTATAAGTCAGTATCTTCAGACCATTGTAAGATAAAAATCACTGCTTTTGGTAATTAAATAAAAGTATTAGGATGTAAGCTCATTTTCTATTGGCTCAAGGAAAGCATCTTCAGAACAGCTTCAGCAGCATCAGGATAACAGAGATGATATGTGTCTCATCCTCTTCCTATATGATTTCTATTTCTCCCATTACGTGTGTACATCATCATCATCATCATCATCATCATCATCATCATCATCATCATCATCATCCCTGTTATCTTGTTATCTGCTATCTTAATATATCATTGCTAGCTTGATAGTTTTATATTCAGTGTGCCTTACTTTAGTGCCAATGCAATATTTACAGCACCCACAATCATACTAGAGACTGTGACTTTAAGTATAGCGTGATGTTTGATCACAAAATATACCAAACTCTGCAGATAGAGGATAGAACTGAAGCATTTATTCAGACATCAGAAAATCCAGTCCCCAAACCAGTAAGCTGATTCTATCCTAGTACCAAAGATATTCAGAAGCCATAATAACTCTGAGAGCCACAGCATCCTTTAGCCTTCCCACAAACCAATATAAGATCAATATTTACTCACAAACCTCTTTATCTCCTTGTCTGAGTGTCCTCTCTCCTCCATCATCTGGCTAGCTCTGACCAGCTTCCTGTGGGCTCTGCTTCCCTTCAGCAAACTCTTCCCACCACATGCTCCATTGGACTACATTCAGCCTATCAGGGGGCACAGCAGGGAAGCTTCTTGTGGGCTCTCCTCCATCGGTTAGCAAATTCCCTCTATCACAGGCTCTGTGTGATTACATTTAGCCTATTAGGGGGCAGAGTTTACTTTCAAAGCAGGGGAGGTCTTCGAACTCCCTCCTAGGTCTACTAAGGGGCAGGGGAAGATCTTCAAATTTCCATTCTCATTACACTTGCCTGAAAAAACCCCCAACAATGACAAAGGTTCTTGTATGTTTCACCTTCTTCATCCATTGGTCCAATTTGGACTTTAAAATCAAGCTTAAAGCTTTCAGTCTCTATTTTTTGGCAATGTATATTAAGAATTTCACAATTATTCAATCAAAATGATGTTTTGGTATCATTGGAAGAAACTTTCATGAGATGAAATAACTATTTAATGTGTTTTTTAGTGGAGCAATATAACTTATTGTCTCAGTTTGGTAAATGATTAATACAACGTTTTTTGGTATGACTCATTTGACTTAAAAACTGCACTCAGTTCTATTCTTCAGTGATGATGATAGGTTTAAGGTTAGGCAGAACCATAATGGACTTATGCTATCTCCCTTGGAGATACACATTCTATGTAAATTGTTCTTGACATTATTTTGTTGCTGGTATGTTTTAAATAGAGGAGAATGTTCCATGTGGATGTCAAAGACTCTAGTGTTCTAAGATTTTGACTTTGCTTGGTTCTGTTTTATGTATTTTCAGTATATGACTAAGACATGTATGTAGAATTGAGTCAACAACTCTGCAATAATCAAAAAAGGTGAAGTAAATGTTAGAGCATTTGGGGTAGTGTGTTCAATAACAAACAAATCAATAATGACTTAACAGGACTTTTTTTTTTCATTCTCTGTCTCTCTGTCTCTCTCCTTCTCTCCATGCACCCATAATTTCATTTTATTTTTTGTCAAATTAATCGTCAACAAACATAATCATTTTAACGTACAAAGAAAAACATGAGAGGACTGTATAAGAAACTGAATTATTACAAAGAAGCACATTCATTGGCCATGCTTCAGAATGCATGTATCATTTTGTATCCTATAGTCCAAGAAATTTTAACCTGTGGTCTTTGATCTTTTTAAAAAATATTTTGACAACTGTATTTCACTATATTTGGTTTCCTTTGTAGTGCCATGAATTTTATTTAATGCATTTAAAAACATTGTTCTGTGAGAAGGGATTCATAGACTTTACCAGCCTGCTAAAGAAATTCATGGCACAAAAATGGTTAAGAAGTCTTGCTCTAATCCATCATCTCTGATGGAAAGAGGTGAAAGGTATGTTTTATCAACAGTCTTTTGAAGTCATGATTAGTTGCTTCTTTAGTCAGAACCCCTGGCACTTTTTTGCACATCCATTTTGCTCTTCAGCCAACATATTGGTTTTTTTTTGTTGTTATTGTTCAAGTGTTCATAGATGTTCGGAGCAATGCAAGCTGTGAATATTTTGTAAAAAGAATATAAACATATAATTTGTCTATATTTGGAGGGGTCACCAGTATTCTTATCTTTCAGTGATAAATATGGGATGCCTTCTGTTAAAAAATATGGGATTATAGAGCAAGATGGTACAGTGTAATTTGTGCATGACTATGAAACTTTTAAGCCAATACTTATGAATCTTATCCAGATCTGTCACTGTCTAGGTTTTCAGAGAAGCTTAAGTTTAAGTCAACTTCTTTAACATACCATTCTGTCATGTGTTATGTTAACAGTGGTGGGTAAACTTTCTGTTTCAGGTTTG